>CM068582.1:71027335-71484835 GCA_035048485.1 Pteria penguin | reverse complement strand
CCCTCATCTGGCCATTCTTTTCATGAAAATTGAAATGATCCAGTGGAGAGCTGCCGGGTGGATTTACCTCGGTTATTCCCACTTTTCTAGCGTAGCATCTATGTTAGAAACTTTGAGATGGAAGTCATTTGAACATCAGAGAAGTGATCGTTCATGGCAGGGTTGCCATGCTGTTGAACAACTTGTAAGACCGACACACATTCTCATTCTATGACCTTTAGACAAATACAAACCACATCTATCACGAATCACTAATAGCTATATCAATCTATCACGAATCACTAATAGCTATATCCATCTATCACGAATCACTAATAGCTATATCCATCTACCACGAATCACTAACAGCTATATCCATCTATCACGAATCACTAACAGCTATATCCATCTATCACGAATCACTAACAGCTATATCCATCTAGCACGAATCACTAACAGCTATATCCATCTATTACGAATCACTAACAGCTATATCCATCTATCACGAATCACTAATAGCTATATCCATCTACCACGAATCACTAACAGCTATATCCATCTATCACGAATCACTAACAGCTATATCCATCTATCACGAATCACTAACAGCTATATCCATCTATCACGAATCACTAACAGCTATATCCATCTATCACGAATCACTAACAGCTATATCCATCTATCACGAATCACTAACAGCTATATCCATCTATCACGAATCACTAACAGCTATATCCATCTATCACGAATCACTAACAGTTATATCCATCTATCACGAATCACTAACAGCTATATCCATCTATCACGAATCACTAATAGCTATATCCATCTATCACGAATCACTAACAGCTATATCCATCTATCACGAATCACTAACACCTATATCCATCTATCACGAATCACTAATAGCTATATCCATCTATCACGAATCACTAACAGTTATGTCCATATATTACGAATCATTTATGAATATGTCTATTACTATTAGAAACATGGTCATCGGAAGGGCAATGAATTTTATGGCTAGAAAGTGACTTTGCCGTTACGTCTGGCTCCGACATTCCATAGCTCTGACCCTTAATACTTTCAATTATTTGATTACAAATCTATTTCTTGAAAGCATTGCTAATCTTAGTCAGTAACTTAGAATTTTTAGGCCGGAGCCTTTTACATTTACATCTCTAGAGATCTCTATCATCTAGATACGTTTTAAAATCACGACGGCAATAAGCGGGCGTTTCAGTAAGCGTCTGTGAAATTCAGACACCGAAATAAAAAATCTGGAAACTTTATAGTATTTTTCGAACAAGATGACGATAACTAATAAATGTTGTTAGTCAATGAATTGGGAAATTTAGGTAATTTTGGGGGAAAGAGTCATTTTGCCGAAGGGAAATAAGCGGATTATCAGCTAAAATTGCAGAAGTGAAAAACACTGAAGCCTCCAACGGAGGGTGAGTAGTAGATTGATCGATGGATGGGTGGGTGCTTGAATGGATGGATGGATGGACTGATTGATGGATGGGTGGATGCTTGAGTGGATGGATGGACTGATCGATGGATGGGTGGATGCTTGAGTGGATGGATGGATGGACTGATCGATAGATGGATGGATGCTTGAGTGGATGGATGGATGGACTGATCGATGGATGGACTGATCGATGGATGGGTGGATGCTTAAGTGGATGGATGGATGGATGGACTGATCGATGGATGGGTGGGTGCTTGAGTGGATGGATGGACTGATCTATGGATTGGTGGATGCTTGAGTGGATGGATGGACTGATCGATGGATGGGTGGGTGCTTGAGTGGATGGATGGATGGACTGATCGATGGATGGGTGGGTGCTTGAGTGGATGGATGGATGGATGATCATTTTTCACTTGCGTATCTTGGAAAATCATCTAAAAAGATTATAAATTATACAGAACTCATGTTATCTCTCTGTTTTACTCCAGGGTTATAATGGAACATTTCACTATATGACTTGAAAGTCTGCAGAATGCAAGCGCATTTAGCATTTGAGTGCGTTTGTCTTATTACATGTATTTTGTTAAACTTACTTTCACTTCACTTCCGCCTGCGATCCTGGGCAGGATATAGGCCAACCATAAGTCGTCTCCAGGCTCTTAGATCCTGGGCTAGCCGTTTAAACTGTCTCCAAGCCTGTCCTGTCTCCAAGCCTGTCCCATCCTCATTGAATTGGCATTGCCAGGTGTTCCTGAGGGTTCCATGTCAGAGCTCGCCTTGCTGTAAGCTGGCTTAAAATTCCTTATTGTATGTCCAATCCATCTCCAGCGTTTTTGGAGGATGTCTATTCCCACTGGCTGCTGTTTGGTTCTTTCCTACTGGTTATAGTTGTTGATGATGACTGGCCATCCAATGTGGAGTATTACACCGAGACAGGTGTTAAGTAAGGTTTGGATTTTCTTTATGGTTGTGACAGTTGTCCTCCATAGAGCAGTACAGGCTTTGTAATAATTTGACATTTGATTTATATTATCAAAATACTTTAATGTTAGTTTGTAGTGTGAAGCAATAACTCACCAGTTACTCGCGTCACATTTTTTTATATTGTTAATTTCTCCCAAGCTATTTGATTCCGCAGCTGTGTATATTTAAGGGCATTCTGCGATTAAGCACTGTGCCAAGAACAACTCTGTTTTACATGAATCAGAATAATTAATACATGGTGTCAGAAAGTAAAAACTCCATTTAATAATTATCATAAAGGATTTAGTTTTTATTATTACCGTAAAGAAGCTATAGTTTGTGAACACAAGTATTAAACAGAAACTGTGTACCATGGAAATTTTAGGCAGCCACGTCAGTCCACGTAACATGGCGGAGCGATAGAAAAAATGGAAACAAAGTGACGTGACAAATTGTATATAAACGTTGCAATGCCAAAAACGACAGAAACGAAGAAATGCAAAGCGCTCAGATACATTGTAGGTCATGTGGGACGTGAAATTTATACCACTTTTGTGTTTACAGAGAATGAAAACAACCAAGTGGACAAGCTGGACAAGTCTTATTAAAACAATTTGAGCTTCACTGCACACCCAAAAAAGAATTTAATGATGGAAAGGCATCGTTTCAACACACGTAAATGAAAATATCGACCAATATGAATGTAACAGAATTAGAGAACGTATTGCAGCGGATTGTCAATTTGGAGCTCTGAAGGAGGTGTTGATAAAGGACAGAGTGGCGTGCGGCACACGGTCTGAGGTGGGGGAAAAAGGCATTTAATAGGGGGACGACTTCACGTTAGCGAAAGCCATAACAAGACGTATATGCCAAGCTAATGAGGAATCAAAAAGGCAGCATAGGACAATGAAGGATACAGAAACTGCAGATTCAGTCAAACAAAATCCTAAAGTAGGTGCAAAACCGAAACGTTGATGCCCGGAAGGATCCTAACAAGCAAACACGTACATCAGACGCTAAAACGCTCAATTGTTAACTGAGGCATATCAGCATATCCTGAACCGTAGGAGCAGTAAGAAGATAAGACTGGCAGAGCCGTTCCGGTTTCCTTTTTTACCGACGTTGACTTTTTGAATGAATCGAAGTGAAACGTAAACGAGAAAATCGAGAATGCTTGCCAGTCTTTCAGAAGATAGGCGAAATAGATGGGTCGAATGATGACGATGCGGATCGAGAAACTTTATTCATCGGAGAAGGAACGGAGAAAAAAACGAAAACAGTCGTATGAAACGTTGAATGCTTTACTAAGATTGATTTCCAATGCGAGACCGTAAAATTCAAAATTGATACGGGATTACAAGCCAATATAATGTCATATTTGGTGTACAAAGGTCTTGCAAAAGTACTATGATGTTCAGAAACCTGTCAACGTAAGTTGCCGTGCGTCAAAACCGGGACTGGAAGCTGTTCTATGACAAGACGGGAAACCAGTAGCGTACATGTCAAGAGTACGTAGTGACGCAGAAACTCGTTACGCACCAATCGAAGAAGAATTACTCGCTGTTGTGTTTGGTCTGGAGCGATTCAACCAATGCACGTTCGGGAAAATGATCACCGTAGAATCCGACCACAGGCCGTCGGAATCTAACATGAAAAAACGACTTGCAAACACGCCGGTAAGACTTCAGATAATGCTACTCAGATTACAACGTTACCAGATCAATCTGAGCTACACGTACACCCGGTGAGAAATTAGTAGTAGCAGACACGTTATCTCGAGCAAATATATCCTTGCAAATAATGACGATATTGAAAAGGACATTCAGAAACGGGTATACATGTTAATGGACAATATAAATGTGTCTGACGTAAAAATGCAGAAAATTTAAAATAAAACGCGACAAGACGACGCCATGAAGAATATATCGAAAAAAAAATCGATTGAATCCGACTTAGGCGGTCATTTAATATGAAAATAGTCAATCAGTTGGTTAATCGTTTTGTGGGGACACCTTCCCATTCACCACAACGGCATAATATTTTTTTTTATTTATTCCGTATATCGAAGATATATGGGTTACATTAATAGTACATATACATATGTACATGTATATAGTTGAATATATTCCTATTCACACTTTAAAGTACAAATATATAGATGTATTTTATATTGTAATTAATTTATAAAGAATCTGACATACAACATTGAAACTAAATTACATTTGAGTGAATAATATTTTAGACTTCAGTGTCCATCTACAGATAATCCTTCACGGATTTTATCTTCTATCAAGAATTTCCCCAACCCCCTTAACTCCTTAATATTTTCGGAACCAAGTAATTGAATTAACTTAAAAACACTACTATTGCAATAATAATACTTTTTGATATATTGTTTTCTCACTGTATCATATACTGGACACTGAGGTATAAAATGATATTCATCTTCTACCTCATTCATATTACATAATAAACATTTACGATCATTTCTATTGACATTTAAATATCTTCCGTTTTCAATGTTAAGATTATGACCAGAAATTCTAAATTTAGTTATAATTTTACGAATTTTTTCAGGTAATGATTTTGTAAGATAAAACTGTAGGCAATGGTTATTTGCAATATACTTGTACAATTTACCTTTCGCCATGACATCAATTTCTGATCTCATTTCTTGTATAAAAATGTCTTTGATTCTTTGTTTTATTTAAAAAAAGCACTCTTTTCATCAAAATCATTATACCATAAAAAAAACTAAATCCCAATCTGTCCAATTCTACTCTGATACCTTCAATCCATTTATCATTTCCATTTACCATATTTTCGTAGCAGGTTTTTAAAATACAATTTTCTGTCTTTCTTAATTTTAGCCAATATTTAATTACTTTCAATTTCCTAAATATATAACAAGGAAATCTACCCAATTCAAAATATACAAGTTTGTTGCTAATGTTTAATTTTAGCCCAAGAACTCTTTTACAAAACATAATATGTACTTTTTCGATATCTTGGCCTTTATTTAAACCCCATACCTCTGATGCATATGAGAGAATACTGTTAACGTATGTATCGAAGATTGAACATTTTGTTTTAACATTAAAAAGAAGTTATTCAATTTACTGTTGATACTGAAAAAAGCTTTTCTTCCCTGATCTGCTAGCTGTTTTTGTGTTTTTGTAAATTTCCCATTGTAATTAAGTAATAGGCCAAGATAATTAAACTCATTTACAATTTCCAGTTCACAATTGTTATATACCCATTTCTCGTTATTTTTTAATTTACCCCCATTTCTAAATATCATGATTTTGGTCTTGTCAGTGTTAACAGTAAGATCCCGTTCCTGACAATAATTATAAAGAGAGTTTAACATACACTGCAAGTCTTCAGGAGTTTCAGCTATAAGTACTGCCTTTGGAAAGCAGAGAATGCATGACATCTGCTTTGTAAGAGTACAAAAACTGTCGGCCAGAAGAGAGGTATACAGAGTACAAAAACTGTCGGCCAGAAGAGAGGTATACAAGGTAGAAAAACAAAAAGTACAGATGTGAGTAGCTTGGTAATTGTTGTTATTGTTATGAAGAGCGCAATTACAGCATTTAATAATATGATCTTTGATTGCCGTTAGAGCAGACGTAATATGTTTAGAAAAACAGTGGTGTAGCATTGAATAGAATTAGAGATAAAACGTGATTTAAATGAATTTTTATGTAATTTAGAGGAGTCAATACATGGATGGAAGATGATATTTATCAATTTTAATTTTCAAATGAGACATAATCATGAGGTGGTTATGCAAAGTGTTGTCTTTCGACGCTGGGGTTTCAACTAATGTTTTGGTAGAGTTTAATTCAGTTTGAAGTATATTAATATAAATAGCAATTTAAAAGCAATTAAACTTAGATTGGTGTTACATGCTTTTGCTTGCTATCACTGCGCGAAGGTTACCAGTCTACAAATTAAACTTTGTAATTATAACTTTATAAACTCGATCTGTAGTTAAAATACCTCTAGACACGTTGTATGTATATATTTGTTATGTTCTGTGACACTTATTTAGGGACATTGACTCTGTCGGAATTTCAACATTCTCAAAACAGGGAGGTTGTAATGATTTGAAAGTTTATTTATATTTTCAAAATACTTCAATGTTAGCTTGTAGTGTGAAACAATAACTCACCAGTTACTCACGTCACATTGTTTATATTCGATAATTTCTCTCAAGCTATTTGATACCGCAGCTGTGAATATTTATGGACATTCTGAGATTAACCGTTGTACCAAGAACGACCCTTGTCTTGCATGAAATCGGAATAAAGAGGCAAGCTTCATACTTGTGTTGAAAATCCTGATTTTGGTGTTGAAAGTCAGGCTTGTGGAACCCTATATGTTTCAGCCGATGAAAGTCTGTCTTGGCTTTGCCAGTTCTTGTTCTTACGTCAGCATCAGTCTCGCCCTGCCTGTCTACTATGCTGCCAAGATATGTGAAGCAGTCCATATCATCCAGAGCTTGGCCTTCTAGTAAGATGAGGGGGGGGGGGGGTGTGATGTTGGCTGCACTGACCCGGAGAATCTTGCTTTTCCCTCTGTGGATGTGGTCCAATGCTTGTTGAGCTCTGTGACAGTGTGTCTGTATTATCTTGCATCTGCTGATGTGTATGAGAGAGGAGAGCAAGGTCGTCGGCAAAGTCCAAATCATCAAGTTGTTCCAGCAGATCCACTGTATCCTGTACGCGATTCTCTTCTTATCTCCACCCACAGGCACTGCGTTAATACATACAGAGTGCCCTTTTTTAAACTATCCAACATCCCTATATCGTTTCGTTCCATCTCCTCGACGATATAGGGGAGAATGGCACTCCTCATGTAATGTTCAGTGATGCCTGTGCTCCAACAGCCTTTTATATATTAAATAATTTGTATAAAAATGCGATTCCTCACTTCTTCGACGACGGATCTGTGGGGACAAAATCATGAAGCCGAACACCATCGCCGTATATGAGGAATAAACAATCAAACATTAAATAAACAAATCTCATAGGAGCGAAATGACATAGGATGAAAAGAAAAAGTACTAACGCTCTACGGTAATTCTCTGAACTCCGGAAGTAGACGGCAAAGACTTTTTACTTTCCCTTTATACAGGAATGTTCAGATGTTTAGAATGCTAGGAGCGAAATGACATAGGATGAAAAGAAAAAGTACTAACGCTCTACGGTAATTCTCTGAACTCCGGAAGTAGACGGCAAAGACTTTTTACTTTCCCTTTATACA
Organism: Pteria penguin; assembly: GCA_035048485.1. Classification (NCBI taxonomy): domain Eukaryota; kingdom Metazoa; phylum Mollusca; class Bivalvia; order Pterioida; family Pteriidae; genus Pteria; species Pteria penguin. The sequence continues at coordinate 71,477,151 of CM068582.1, read as the reverse complement.
GGAATGTTCAGATGTTTAGAATGCTGAATTGAATCGGTAAATGTCATTGAGTTTTAACAGAGAAGTATAGTTTAACCCTAGTCATACTATATAAAATACACAGAAATAGTGCTGTGAGCTGTATATTTTTATGTATTTTAAAATAGAAGCATGTTTTTGTATGCGTTTTATGAAGGTTGTTTGCATAATAATATAGACATATCGTGTACCAAAATATAAAGGAATGTTTAAACTTTATGAATATTGTAAAAGTTTGACCACAATTTATGCACAGTAAAGGTAAACTGCAGGTAAATACAGGTAATATGAGGCAGATGCTATTCACACGACGGTCGTGTACGTAAACCAGTATTCTATCAACACGACGTTCGTGTAAATAGCTGAGGTAGTATGCAATGGCTATTTACATGACGGTTGTGTACTTAAAGTGACATGGCTATATACACAACTAGTCGTGTACCTGAAGTGATAGGCCTATACATGTATACACGACGGTCATGTACCTAAAGTGATACAGTATGGCTATGTACACAACGGTTGTGTACCACCTACAGTGATATGGCTATTTACATGACATGTCATGGTGTAGGCCTACCTAACGGACTCCCTGTCGAGGCCTGGCCTTGCGCCCAAATGAATGTTAGGGAAGTTTGATACAGAAATTTTGTGTTCTATATATATATGAGAAAATTGTAACATAAACTTAGAAAAGATTGTAATTCGACGTATCAAATATAAAGCCGGCAGACAAAATCATTGTTTATTTGTCTATTTACAAGAAGTTACACATGTAAATAGCAGGATCTAGAAATTTTTGAAAGGGGGCAGGGGTTTGTAGTCTCCCATGACAAATGTTTTGCACTATCAATCTGGAAAGGGGTTGGGGTTGAAGCATTAAAAATATGGTCGAAAATGACCTTTTTTTGGTAAATGTTTCTGACCAAAAGGGGTAGGGTGCAACCCCCCTTCCCCCTCTAAATCCGCCAATGAAGTATCTAAATGATATGGGCAGCTGGGGATCTACGACTTGTTTCTGAGTATCACTGGTATGGCGTTTTGAAGTATCATTGCTATGGGCAGCTAGAGATCTATGATTTACTGCTGCACGACCAGCTAGGAATCTATGACCTGTCAAGCACTATGGCTGTGAGCAGCAACTGGGATCTATGACTTGCTGCTTAGCACTCTGGTTATGAGCAGCTAGGCTGGCAATCTATGACCTGCTGCATAGCAACCTGGCTATTGTCACCTAAGGATCTTTGACATGCTGCTCCTGTTATGAGCAGCTAGGCTAATGATCTATGACCTGCTGCATAGTGACCTGGCTATCGTCACCTAAGGATCTTTGACCTGCTGCTACTGTTATGAGTAGCTAAGCTAATGATGTATGACCTACTGCATAGCAACCTGGCTATTGTTAACGAAGGATCTTTGACTTGCTGCTGAGCACCCTTGCTATAAACTGGAAAAGTGGATATATTGCTGATCCAGAGATTCTTTTACTGTCATATTAGAATGGATGAACAAAAAGGAACAGGGTTAGTGAGCCTTTGTCGATCTCCTGCAAAGAATGGTTGATATATTGGAGTGTACACTGCTGAGAGGGAATGAGTTGAAGAAGAGGACAATGATGAAGATACTAATGAGATCTGGCACTAAATGATTTATATATTAGAGGAACTGTGCCCAAGTATAAATGAGCATGACATATCAAGAGAATATGCATGTTAGCTGGAAACTATAAGCCATAGATGTACCATGAAACAAAATCTAGAGTGGGATGCCCGGTAAGCTGTACTGGCCCTGGTCCAAAAAGATTTTTGAAAAACTGCAATTTCTTGCTGGAAATTAGTTCAATACCAGTATAAATAGTACCATTATATTTTTAGTTTAAGGAGGGTGGACTAGCATAATTTGATACAGGCTAGTAAGTTTACATAAGCAGAATTCTAATTGTGCTAGTGCTAAATCAAGTTTTTGGCACACCTTGGACACAGGGTATGATGGGCAAGGAGGTAATGGTGAACAATATTCAATCTGGCCTTCTTGAATAAATGATGGATGCATTTCTCATTATTAGTAAGTTTATCATTATTTTGAGTATATTGTAACGGTTGTTGGAAGTTTATTTATGATCTTCTCGAGGTTAGACATTCTGAAAAATAAAGTGAAAACCTTAAAAGATTGCTGTATCACAATATATTTGTCTTTCAGACTAGATTAAGTGATATTACACAATTCCTGTAGTATTTTATGTGCAGAAATCTGTGTTTACAAAAAAAATCTAAATTTTGTTTATCAGTACAGGGATCAAGACTTTATAGGATTGGAGAGATCTGCAATTCTAATGATAATTTAGCATTTTATGGTCAGTTTGTGCTTTACATGTTCCACATTACAATTACTTTATAGCATACCTAGTCTTCAAATTCCATACAAAATACAACAAACTTTAAATTCCATACAAAATACAACATACTTTAAATTCCATACAAAGTACAACAAACTTTAAATCCCATACAAAATACAATTTGTACAACATACTTTAAATTCCATACAAAATACAACAAACTTTAAATTTCACACAAAATACAACATACATGTACTGTAACTTTAAATTCCATACAAAATACAACATACTTGTACTTTAAATTCCATACAACAAACTTTAAAGTCCATACAAAATACAACAAATTTTAATTCCATACAAAATACAAAAGACTTTAATATTGAATAATTGAAATCAAAACATTTACTTTCATGGGGTCAGTCAATATAGGCATAAACAGCTAACTCAATTTCACAAAATGAATTGCTATAACTACACAGTTTTTCTTCTTTCACCTTTGCTGTTTTGAGCGTTCCAAACCAATAATTATCCCAAATTTTGTTATATTTTATAAGTTTTACTGTTTTAATGGAGAACTAGATTTTCCTGGTACTAGTTCTAACAGTATAGTCATCATCAATGTGTGATGGCGCAGTTCTGTACAGTCTTGATACAAAACCAATTGAAATAGCTTCAACCAGAAATTGCTTGAATGTCCTACTACTTAATTATTCATAAGTTTGAAGATTATCTTTTATCTGAAGTACAATCAATTTCAGTCAAGCCTCAGAGGCTTTTGGTGACTTGTATATCTGTATTATTGATGAAGATTTGTCACCCATAAGGTGAAATATGGTTTTATTATCAAGTACACATTCATAAAGCTGCTTTTCTATAAAGTTGAAAGTATTAAATTTTGTTTTTGCAGTGTGCCAGATTGAAAAAACAATAACCCTTAAATGGCGAATGTTTTGATAAATCAGACCAAAGAAGCCATAAGGAAAAATTACTTAAAACTGAAGGAGAATTTGGCTAACCCTGATGATGTGGCAGAATACTTACATAGTGATTGTACTCCCCCAATTCTTACAGGAGGAATGTTGGAAGAAGTGAAGGTAAATACAAAATTGTCATTATCTGTATTGTGACCTTTGATTCTTAATTCAAAAAGGTGTTTTAAACTTTTAAACATGTTAAATGTATGTTAATGCATTAAAAGATATATTCTGTCAAGAATTTGTCATTATGTATACAGAAAAATTCAAGAGAATCAAAATCTGTAATAGAATTAAGCTTATATTGCGATTCAGATTCATATACATTTTATGATCAGGCTGCTAATACAAAAAGCAAGAAGACAAGTATCTTGATGGATCTGTTAGCAAAACGAGGGGAAAGAGTACCACAATGTCTTTACCAAGCACTGATGGAAACAGAGAACCAGGAACTAGCAGAAGGATTTATTGAATATATCAATATGCAGAACAAAGAGAGAAGTAAATCCATCCCATCAGGTACACCAGTACAAATAAGCCCTGTTTAATGCTGAATATTATATTCACTATGAGAGTGCCTACCCAATCTACTGATGTGTAACAGTGGAAACTGATATATTTTAAGAACATCAATAAGTAACCAGACTTGATGATTATACTGTAATTTTCAGACTATTGGTTGAAGTGGAGGATAGGTTGAGGGGCTTAAAATGGGGTGCTTCCTTATTCTGGAACTTATATAGCTTGAACCAAGTTTAGATGGAACCAGGGACACTCATGATCATACTACAGTAGTATGAATGTCTTTGGTCAAAGAGCTACTTTTATGATGGAGTCATGTTTACCTTAATTAGTAGATTAGCAGGCCTGAAATTAGATTCAGTATTTACTGCTTTCATTCTAAATCCTAATATCTGGCAGTAACAGCTTCTGGGTTATGCAAATCTTTGAAGCTATTTTCATTGGTCATAAGAGAGTTGTAAATGTGATGTAGTAAGTGCAAGTCTGATTGGCTTATGTTTCAGTACCTGTGGTAAATCACTTTATTTGTCACACACATTCCTCACCCATAAGAGTCAGTGAGTGAGTAGTGTTAGATTGATGACATTTACACCCAGTTACAGTAATATCTTGATGTTCAATATATAAAATTAAGGGAACAATGTCATTAACTTAAGCAATTCTGTCCTCATTTTTAAATTCATGACACTTCATTTCAGGTGTGAAAATAAAGTGATCATATTCTGGTAGATATTTTTAAACAAATACCTTTTTATAGAGAGATAAGCACTTTGTAGGTTGAGGGGATTTTATTTGGAGGAAAATATTTACCTGTTATCTGAAAATTACAGTACATGTACTAGCAATCTCTGTGTCAAAAACCAGACAGTCAAGCTCATGAGGTAATCTCACCATCCATCCTGTGGAAAATAATAGTTTGTAATGACTGTTACTTATGACTATTTATCTTGCAAAAGCCAACATCAAACTCTATAAGCTGTCCTGGTTGAGACAAGTCAATCTTATGCCATAACCGATAATGCCATTGTCTGTGTGTCTGTAAGCTATTGTTGTTATCACTTCTCTTTATGAATTTTCAACCCCAGAAAGTCAGCTATAGTATCATTTTCAAGTTGTGCAAGTGCGGTTTTTAGCTCACAAGGACGAATGTTCGGAGTGCTAGTGTCATACACCCAGCGTCGTTGTTGTTTAACCTGGATCATAACTTTAGATCCATTAGAGACAGGTCTTTAATATTTTACATGTGTAATCCTTGTGCAAAGACCTTTTATTGGATACACAAGTTTTTGATATGTTACCTTGACCTCAAGTTTGACCTAATTTCAAAAAACTTTAACCTTGGTCATAACTTGTGAACAGTAAGAGATATTGTATATTCCTAGCTGTTACCCTGTCACTTACTGTAAATACTAGCATGGTAACCCCTAAACTCCATGGTGTTTTTCAAACTTTTAAGCATATATGTAAATTGCAATACAATATAAACTTTGTAAAGTGTTTCCTGGGATATGCAGTTCACAGGAGCTCCTGAATCCAATGACACTAGCACAACCACCTTGCCAACAACATATGAGAATATTATTTTTATAAATCAGTCCTAAATGGCATTGTCACTTTGGCCATTGTCATAGCAAGTACTATATATATTGATTACTCAATAATGATAATTATAAGTGGTTATATAACTAACTACTATTATGCACAAAATCTGCTATACTGCTTAAATAGACCTTGAAATACCTGTACACCTTATGTATTAAAATACATTTTAAAACAAATTCACTGTAATTTGTCATCGTTCATAAGAAACTTTTCACATATTTGACTTCTTCACTGCAACCGCTGCACAAAATGTCACCAAACCTTGCAGGAAGTAAGTATTCAAGGTCCTCTACCAAAATTGTATCTTTCAACCTGATCCATTATCCAAGATGGCCACCAAGGGCTCTGATTGTTTGACACATTTTCGACTTCTTCTCCAGATCCGCTGCACAGAATGTCACCAGACCTTACAAAATGTAAATACTCAGAGTTCTCTACCAAGTTTATGTTTTTCACCCTAATCCATATTCAAAGATGGCCACCATTGGCCCTAATTTGTTGACACATTTTTGACTTCTTCCACACAACTGCCCCAGAAACTTTCACCAAACCTTACAAGAAGTAAGTAATCAAGGTCCTCTAACAAGTTTGCTTTTTTTTACCTTATTTGTAATCCAGGATGGCCGTGACATGGGCTTTGATTGGCTGACATGTTTTCCACTTCTCATTAACTGCTTCACATTATTTCACCAAATATTGCAGGAAGTAAGTATTCAAGGTCCTCTACCAAAATTATATATCTTTCAACCTGATCCATCATCCAAGATGGTTGCCAAGGGCTCTGATTGGCTGGCACATTTTTCACTTCTTTTCAGCAACTGCTGCACAGAGTATCACCAAACCTAACAGGAAGCAAGTTATCTATGTACCAAAACTGCATCTTTTGATCCAATCTGTCATTCAAGATAGCCTTCAAGAGATATGAGTGCCTGACATATTTTTCAACTTTTTTTTCTTAACCGCTTCACAGAATTTCACTGAAAGTCACAGAAGTCTTTCAGAAAGTAAGTAATCAAGCTCTTACACCAAATTTTTATCTTTTGATGTATCTGGTTGGTTGGTTGGTTGGTTGATTGGTATTTTACGTCGCTTTCAACAATATTTCAGTTATATCGCGACATGGAAGCAGGAGGTTACCAACCTTTTAAACATAATGGCGCAACCCGGGAATCGAACCCGGATCGTCGGCGCCGCAAGCCAAGCGCTTAACCACTACACCAAGCCTGCCCCTTGATGTATCTGTTATCTAAGATGGCTTCCAAGGGCTCTTATTGGCTGACACATTTTTGACTTCTTTTCAGCAACAGCTGCACAGAATTTCACAAAAAAATTACAGAAATAAGTACTCTAAGTTTTCTCCCAAAATTGAGCTGTCATTTGTTTCAGTATAACTGCAGATACATAGTATTTAATCACTCATCACAGTGATTGTTGATAATATATCCCAATGTCATCTATGTAAAAGCTAAGCAAATAATCCACATTTAGTCTATGTAACCAAGAAAGTTGTCAGGAAAAAGGTAAAAGAAGATAGAGATGTCACATTGAATTTTGAAGAGTAACTTGCTCACAGGTTCTGAATTTGTGTTTGGTAAACTTCCTTCAGTTACATTCTAGGAATTACTGTTCACAATTACACATGTATATCTATACTCATATTCTTCACCATATCTATCACCAGCACATGGGTACAGACAAACAGGGGAATTCCTTAACACACACCTGAGATTAACACATATGAGGTCTAGATTGTTAACATCATGTCTTAGTAGCACATACATGATTTTAGCTGACAAGTTTTCCTTTACACATGCTATGACAGGGGGTTGTCATAATGAGCTACACTTGATTAGTTTTAGATACATTTATGTCATCTGTTATTGAATACCATTAAATATATCTAAAACTACTTGATTGTTGTTCATTTGTGGTTATGACTAAAACAGGGTGTTATTTCTTTACTTATTTTTATACGCCCGTCCAATAGACGGGACGTATTATGTTATGGCGCTGTCCGTCGTGCCGTCCGTCCGTGTGTCCGTCCATCTCTCCGGGGTCATGTTTTCCGGACTTTTTTTGGACGTCTTTCAAGATATTGCGATGAAATTTAATATATAGCTTTATTTCAAGCGGCGTCAGCACCAGTTCGAGTTTCGTTAAGGTTGACCTACTTTTGACAGAGTTATGGTCCTTGAACTTAAAATTTTCAATATTTTTTTCAGAAATTCATTTAAAATCTACTTTTCGACAAAACATTATGAAATTTATCATGAAACAAGTAAAATGTACCAACTATCACATATCTTACAGGTTTTGATATCTTTTTCTTCATTTTTGAGAAATTTATAATTTTAGTAGGGGGGGTGACCATATGTCCTAGGTCATGTTTTCCAGACTTTTTTTGGCCGTCTTTCAAGATATTGAGTTGAAATTTGGTATACAGCTTTATTCCAAGCAGCATCAGTACCAGTTCAAGTTTTGTTACGATTGACTTACTTTTGACAGATTTATGGCCCTTGCACTTATAAATTTCAAGATTTTGTTTTGAAAATTCATTAAAAATCTAATTTTTGTAAAAACATTATGAAATTTACCATGAAACAAGTAAAATGTACCAACTTCCACATATTTTACAGGTATTGATATCTTTTTTTTCATTTTTGAGAAATTTATAATTTTAGGAGAGGGGGGGGAGGTGTTAGAGGGGGATTAGTTCTAAAAAATTTCAAGTTTTTTTTTTGCAGTTCAAGTTCCAAGATGGGTTGGATAGGACCATTTCTGCAGAAGTTATTGCCCTTGGACTTATTCCTATGATAGAATGCTATGAAACGCAATTAACTTCAGTAAACGTCAGATGTTTTTCATGAAAATCATGCCAAATGCGAATTGATCCTGTCCGAATTAAGCGACGGGCGTATTATGCCACGCTAGGCGTTGCTCTTGTTAAGGTATATCCTAGCTATGTTTCTTGAACTTCAGAGTGGCCCCCTCTTGCCCAGGAGTTATCAGAGATGCTAAACACTAAAGTTCATCGTCTTAAACCAAAGGATGCTACTGTAATTGGTCATTTTAATAAAGAGGTAAGAATATAAACTGTAATTTATGTTGCTGTTTAAATGCATGTCTCTAGACTCTTCATGGTGTCATAAAACATACACATCATTTTCTCATAAAGACAGAGTTTACTGTAGACAAAAATGACTTCAGAGCTTCCATTAAAGTGAAAAAGCACATTGGTCTCATGGTGTGAGATACCCATAAAGATTTAAAGGTAATCAATCCGAAATTTAAATTTTGAATTAATACAAGAATGAGGTTTTGTCAAATTAGATTATTAAAATTTCATTATCCTAAATCTTGAATTTGAAAGTTGCTGCCAATAAAAATGTAATACTGTATTATCTTATGTCAAGGAAATTTATTATTATAATGTTTTTACGGGTTTAATAATCAAAACTGAACTTTGAATTTTTGTTGTTTTCTTTTTCTTTTTTTTGGTTGTGCTTATAGAGTATCATTTGACATTTGGTACATTGCTTTAATATGACTGCTTTAACATGACAAGTTACAGATCAAAGTTTGAATTTTGTTCCAATTCATTTTTTTGATGAGTTTTGGCCCTTGGACTTAAAAAATTAATACAAAAACTAAGTTTTCCACAGTTTTTTTACATGCCTGCAGATGTTGATTTGATATTTGGTACATTGCATTACCATGACAAGTTACAAGATAAAATTTTATTCCGATTGATAAGTGGGAAAAATGTTATCCATCAATTACAGTATGACTCACTTAGCATTATATATTCCAAGAAATGTATTTATAGTATCAGCCTCCTATAAATGTATGCATTATAAATTTTGTTGGAGATGGTAGGGAAATGTATTGTTTTAGCAATACTCTCAGAATGCTTGTTCATTTCATTTTACACCAAAACAAGTTTGTAAATGTTTTGAAGCACTCAGCAAGTCATAGTAGAAATAAAAAAATATAGACGCTGTCTTCTTTACACATTTTTCTGCCAATTCCTGGGTATATTTAACATATATATAGAAGCAGTAGAGCATTTATTTACCACCTTTTATTAGAAGTTCAAGCCTCCCTAAAGACAGAAAGTACAATTAGCCTATTTAACACCAAATTATGATTTTAAATGTTTTGCAGCAGTCACTATGTTATTATATAATAAGTAAGTCATTAAAAAAAAAAAACAAATGGTAAAAAAGAATTCTGAATTGATCTTTTCATGTATCCTGAATACATAGTTTTGATTTATTCAGAGAAGGGAATAAAGTGTACAGTCTTTTGTCAGTCGTCAAAAATACATTAAGGAAGAGAATATATTTATCTGGGAATTTCATTAATTTTTATATATGACTGAGTAAATTGTGCTCAGGTGAGTGATATCAGACCATTTGGGCTTCTTGTTAGTGTGTCCTGGGCCAAAGTCTCTTGTCATATTGTGTCCCTTGTGTATCTATCTCCTTTTTGTCTCAAAAAAATTTTTTCACATATTCAGCTTCTTCAGAATTAATTGAAAGAATTTGGCATAACTCGGTAGGGATGAAATACACTACCTCTCCTTAAAGCAGTGTTGTGTTTCAATGAGATTGGTCAAGAGATTTAGGGTAGGTAATAGAGGCTTATTTGGGTACCTTCATATTCTGGTAATTTCTTTGATTTTCTCCTAATAGAATGCCTTTAAAAGGATTCTAAATTAGAAAAATTTCAGGTGTTATAATGAGCAATTTATTAATAAAAGAGAAAACAGAACACCTCTGACAAAGCTGCATGACACAAATCACCAAGGGCATGCACACAAAACATGATAATAGTATAATATACACAGAAAAAGGACATTACAAAAATATTCCATTGCGCTGCAGTTACGATACCAACTTAGGACGGTCAATTGAAGTAACAAATGTCACTCAGTTGGTGTGGTTAACCGACTTATGGGTGCCCACCTTCCTACTCATGGCAAAAGCAGCAGAATCAAAGGAGGCACATTTAAAAATTTCTAAATAATCCTCCATATAGAGAACAAGAATCAACAGGTTTTTCGAGAAGAGAACTCAAAAAAACTTTTTTACACACAAAACGCTCATAGAATGATATGTTGCTATCAAAAATATGTAAGGCGACATCAACAGAAGTAAACCGTGCTCTGCCCATCTGTAAATGAGCTCAGATCCTTGATTAATAGGAGTCCCGACTAACAGTCCAAGGGGACGAGGATCAGGACCTTGTCTCCTCTGAAAAGGTTTAGACAAGGCCTGTCATAGAGTCCCCAAGGCCCTGTTAGTCAGCCTGCAATGCTAAAGTAAAAGTCTGTATTGGGTTGTAGATGGACCCGATACAAGATCTATGGTCTTCGCGATGATCTCAGGGTCATACTGTCGATGGCAAAAGTGATAAAAGAAATCTGGGCGACAAAAATGATACATGTGTACATGTAATTACTGAAATTTAAGGTTGCCAGGTAAGGTAGTAGATTGTTTTTGACAACAGGATGACTGCTTATTTCTAACCTTGTGATAATTGAGTAATTTTGTGTATCTTAACTTTATACGTCTGTTGGATTGTCATTTTTGTACATTCTCAGGTAATTTCTTTGATTTTCTCATGGTAGTAAGCTTAAAATGCCTAAATTTCATGTATTTTATTGATCAGATTGCAAAGTAAATCTATTCTATGATTTGACAATGTCTGTCTATCCATCAGTCTATCTGCCTGTCAACAATTTGCTTTTAGCTTGATCTCTTCCATATCATTCATAACACATGGGTCAGTTTTGGTGTCCTTGACCTTCAGTTTAAGATTCAGTGAACTAAGACTGATTTTGCATTAGCTTGACCTTTTGCATATCATTAATGATACCTTTGTGAGAAGTTGTCTGCTTTGCAATGCATTCGTACCATCTTTGACCCTCACAGTCTCTTGTCTGCTTTGCAATGCCTTTGTACCATCTTTGACCCTCACAGTCTCTTGTCTGCTTTGCAATGCCTTTGTACCATCTTTGACCCTCACAGTCTCTTGTCTGCTTTGCAATGCATTCGTACCATCTTTGACCCTCACAGTCTCTTGTCTGCTTTCAAGTAAGTTATTGTTAATGTGAAGAATTTGAATGCAAAAACAGTTTTTAAATTTTTACAGTTCTTTCAAGATTAAAAATAGGAAGGAATGTACCTGGTACTTAAACTATACATATTAAATGTATAAGGATACTTAGTAGTGTTTGAGAGTGTTTAAAAGAATGCTATGGTATTCGTAATTGTTACATTCTGAAATCAAATATCTGAAAAAAAGATGTTTTCGTTAGAGAAAATTCTGATATTTTCAAGTGCAAGTGAGGGATTAAGGCCGGTTTTGGCCTGTTTGCATGATTTTTTTCAGTTAAATGGTTGAAGAACTGAACTTTAGAGAAAAAAAAAGAAACAAATTGCTGACTTAGTCTTTTTCACACATCATTTTCTTGGATTATTCAAAATAATGTAGTACCCAGTATTCATTTGCAGTATTTTACTGGTCTTTGCTAGCCAAGGTGAGAAATCGGATTGGAGCCTTGGCTTTGAAAGATGTGCTTTATTAAAATCTATATATTTCAAGAGTTATTTGAAAGCTTTGATTTAGAATTTTTTTAATTTTTTTTTAACTTGAGCAAGTTCTTGCATGCTGAAAGATAGCATTTCCCTTGCAACATGCAAAAACTTATGATTTATTTTGCACTAAAACAGGTTGTAGATCATTTGTTTGCTGTAAATTACTAATATCTTTGATATTCAAGGGTAATTTGAAAATTTCATTCTTAATTTGATTTTCTCTCTAGTAGGTATATGAATTTTCTTTTGTTTAATATGGCCTGATAGCCAATTGTACTCAGGTCAGCGATATAAGATATATATGGGCATCTTGTTTATGACTGTAGGATACATACAAAATGAGCAGCAAAAGAAGAGGTGTAGTCCTCATTATCAACATCGTGACATATGATAACAAAGTGGATCCAATGTTACCTTACAGGACAGGCTCCGATCAAGATGCTAAAAATCTGGAAGACCTGTTTAAAGAGCTTCATTTTGAAGTTAAACTAAAAAATAATCTCTCATCAGAGGTAAAGGATTACTATAAATAACTGATATTGATTGATTATTAGTTATGAATACTGAATGAAGACAAACTTTAAAGAGTTCAATGAAACTTTCATGATGCCAATTTCTTCATAAGTTACTCAGAACAGAATTCAACGACCAATTTTGTTTATTTATATAATGAAGTTATTTAACATCTGCAGTCACACATCATAAGTTTCCTTTAAAATTTTAAGTATGTTCATTTTAAATTATACTTACTTTTATAAAGATTTTTCGAGCTGTTCTTAAAAAAGGAGGTGGGGGATGGGGGAGCTTTATGCCACTATGATATCAAAGAAAAGTTGTTCAGGAAAATCAGAGGTTTTTGCATTCATAAGTAAAATGGAATAAGCCATTATTTTTGTTTAATGTATTGAGATGATTGTTTTGTTTTGAACACATCAAGTAAATTTAAAAGTGATCATGAGATTTACATATCTTAGATTGATATTACAAAATATTTGAGGTATACTCACTGAATATGAGAATTTTAATTGGGAGCATTTAAAATCTATCATAATTTGAATTGTACAAGGTTATGCTATACCGAGCATTAGTGACATTTAAAAATGAAATTGTAAAATTAAAGTCAATGTTCGTGTTTTCTATTTTCATCAAAGGAAATATTGAATTTTGCTGAGAGTGAGGCAAGAGCAGTGACAGACTCTGACAATTGTATAGTGGTAGCAATCTTTACTCATGGTGACAGTAATGGGATATATGGCAGTGACAATCAGCTAGTATCAGTTGACAGAATAAAAGAAAAGTTCTATCCAACAGCTTGTCCAGCTTTAAATGAAAAACCCAAGATTTTCCTTATTCAAGCATGTAGAGGAAGTAAGTGATTCGCTATCATTTAAAACTCTTGGATGAAAGCAATGCTTCATGTACCTGGTGATTTATATATTATATTAATTTTATTCCATTTCCCATTTCTGTAACCATAGCATCAAATCTTTTTAGCTGTATCTTTATGCATTGTTAGCTTTAACTCTGAGAAATGATTTTAAATCGGAGAAATGATTTTAGAAAATTATTTGTCATATTCTGTTTGTAGATTTTTTTCAATTTTAGAACAGATTCAAAAGTCTGGAGCAGGGGCAATGTCAAGGGAAACTAAGAATGTTGAGGACCAAGTAGATGCGATCACAAGTGTACTGCAGAATGAATTTAGTCTACCTGACTCCAAGTCTGAAAATGAAAATAAAATAGTTGGGACAGAAACTGTCCATTCAGATTCAGATTTTTTCATTGCTTATTCAACCCCTGAAGGTTATTATTTCAGATCGAAATATTACATAGCTGTATAAATGAATTTTAATTATCTTAAAATACTAACGCATAGCTATGTAATTGAAAGAAGCAAGCAGTTATTGGTATTCAATGAACTATAACCTTGTGAACAATGGGTCTTTTCATTGTCATTTAGTCATTTTAGTTGCAAACCATCATCTCCTCAAAAGTTAAATCTTGTAATTTGTACTATGGTAAGTTTTGTATATGTTCAAATCAATGTCTTTCTTAGTATTTGGCCCTCCACCTATACTAAGAGACTTTATGTTACATAGAAATTCTAAAGAAAAATGCTGAAAATCTTAGACATCACAAATTACAAACTTAATTAAGAGTACAACATATTTATGATAGAAGGTACGTATTAATGTATTTAAGGGAAAGCCATGCTGCAAAATCTGAAATATTATCGGCATTTACGATGAGCTTTTACGGATTTAGAGAAACCAAAAGACTTAAGCTCCCAAATTGCTTACCTTAATTTTTTCATAAAAGTACTTAAAATTTGTAATAAGTTGTCTTTTCTTATCTTCTAGCATAATCAACAAAATTTTTAAATGCTTAACATTTTGCTCAGACCAAATTTTTTGGGCTCAGGTGCATGTAAATCTTCTTTTAGAGATTAGTTAAAATTCATTTTCAGTATCATTGAAAAATACATGATTTAAATCTAACTGCTTTTTCATAATGTGTGATTAAAGAAAAGTAATTGAGACATTTGTAATCAAATTTTGAAAGCAGGATAGCTCTGCTTTACACACAAATCTCATAGCTTTCATTATAATTCTTCCTATTTTAAGTGATTATTTCACACATTTATTATACTAAAATCATTTTTCAAGTATGTTTTTCTCAGCGATGTGGTATAATAGGCCATAAAAATTGTACTTTATTCATTTGATGTTTACTTAACAGAATTTTACATTTATAGTAATAACTGTAAACAAAGGGCTACAGTTCTGTACACAGTCTGATTTCTTTTAAAGTGCTCAAGTGAGCAATTGTCATAGCATGGCAGTGTCTGTCCTCCATACTTTTTACATTTTCGACTTCTTCAGAATCATGAAGTATAACGCTCAACTTTTGAGTACACTTCGTATTGGAAGAAGAAGAAGAAAGGCTTCTTGCTGTATCCCCCACAAGCTAAGTTTGGGGGAGTATATAAGAATCACACTGTTCGTCTGATCGTTCGGTTAAGAAATTCTGTAAGCAGATTCCTTTTACAGCATAAGGATAGGGATATTGGTATCAAGAAAGCAGATTTCTCTTATAATATATGAAACATTGATTTCATATTTCACACACACATAATAAAAAATGAATTATTCACCATATCAAGTACAACACACACTTTATCCTATTCCGGATTTGTTGTCTGAGGTTGTATTAGGCCAGGACAATTATGTAATGCGGTCACAGAATTTTTCCATTCCAATTTAGCTATTTCATATTAATCTTATTACATCATAATTCAATCATTTACATCATGAGAGAAAAAAAGGCATACAAAAGGAGTGTTTTCCAGCTTTAGGCTCCTTACATCATGTATAAACGGGAATAGGTCTATTCCAGTGAACTGAGGTTATGTTGTACCCTAAACTTCAACTCCTAATTAATTGAACTTTACTATACTTGTCATAGTGAATTGTAGTTTTTCAGAGGTTAAATTACAACCTTACATACTTTGCAGGTGCCGTTTCTTACCGTCATAAAGAGGTGGGATCATGGTTCATCCTGGCAATAGTTTGGGTCTTCAGATACCACGCACATCAAGACTCACTTCAAAACCTAATGCAAAAGGTATTAAAATCTATATGCTACTCTTTTTTTTTTTTTGCTTACATGATATATTTAGAGATCTGTTGAAAATACTCCAAACCAATATTTACTAGGGACGTTAGAAAACTGTTAGGTCAATGTAACAGTTTAAACGTAAATTAATAAATATATAAATACAGTTTCTAATTATCTTAATACAAATACACAAAAGTACTCATGGAAAGTGATCATTCAGAGTTAAGCATTATTTTCAAAGAAACAATCTAGTTCTATCGGCATGGTAAGCCTAGAGGAAAACTGGAATTTTCAGCAAAACCTCAATCCTTTCACGCATAGAAATAGTGCATGAGTGTGTGCATATTCAGTAACAAAATAAGATTCTGATCACTATAGATATAACTCATTTACAAACAGAAATTGGTCAGATTATAAAAGGATGCACTAAATAATAGCATTGTATTTGATGTACATATTAAATATGTGATCATGTGTACAAAGATATTCATTGCAGCAATTATTTTCGGTAATCTATTTATACCTATTACATAATTATTATGTTCCCAACCAACGAGTATTTGGACCATGCGAGTATGGTACAGACCATACACTTTTACTCGTGCTATCCAACTATATAATACAGTTACCTATGTTTTGACTGCAATTGAAAGAGTGTGTTAATTGCATGTCATAAAGGTCACAATAGCTGACGATCAACAGGATGACTATCATATTTTATGAAACAAAGAAAAGGAAACATGAATACTTTTCACAGTTAAAATCATGACAATCAAATTTACATTGGGTTTCTAGATCATTGGAAATTTTATCAGTGTGCAAAGTACATACAATAAAATGAAAATTTTATAAGTAAGTTTCTGCATTCTCTACCTAGGATTTCATGTACTACGAACACTATGCCTCTTTCAATGCTTATTTTTTTCAAAAATCTTGTAAAAGATTTCAGAATCCATTGTTGACACATAAAACTACATATTTGATCATATTATGATATATTATAACATATAATTCACTAAACATTATATCATATTTCATATTTTGAATGAAGTATTTTTACTCTAATTCTTCCCAAATCAATGGTTTCATAAACTTGAATTCAGAACTATTTTGTGTAATATGTATATTAATATAGCTTGTACACATAGTTGAAAATTACTGTGAACATGGTTAAGTTTAAAAGAGATATAAGCAAGAGTAAGGAGCGATAAATCAGGGTAGAGAATGAGTAAATTGAAATAAGGTATAATAGTGTATTCTACCTGATTTCTGATATAGACAGCCTATAGGTCAAAGGGTAGTAATTAGGACCCCACTTCATAAGCGGTTGCCCTGTAGTAATCACTCTGTCCGTCTATCCATCAGTCGTCAACAAAAACTTTAACATTGGCCATATCTATTACACTGTCACAGGAATAGCTTTCATATTTGGCATGGGTGTTCCTTATGACAAAAACTTTCCGTTGGTACTACAATTTTTTATCATATCACCTTGAACGTGACCTTTACCTGCATTTGAAAAACTGTAACGTTGACCATAAATATTGAACCATTAGAAATAGAGCTTTGATATTTGCCATCTGCATTCTTAATTATGACAAGACCATTTTGCTGGTACAAAAGTATGGTCAAGAATATGATGACAGGCATCATGTAGGGTCCTTCTGACTTTGTCATTTTTCTAGTTCCTTTTCTCATAGGGTCCCATGCTAAATTACCAAATTTCCAGCAAGATTTACACAACTTCCTACATCTTCGCTTTATATAAACCATATATCAAAATTTTTGTCAGCTCTTCCTCTATCATATTTTAACAGTTTTATTATAGGTCATCCACCTTCATTTCGAGAAAATCTTGCTGGAATGGGGTCAGGCCTAAAACGTAAAATTTCACACGTAAACAACATCTTCATATTAGGTCATAAAATCTTTACATTAGTGAAAATATGAGATAAAAATTTATGTTTTTACTGGAGAATGAGTCTTAATTTATGGACTGACCAAATAACTTAATTCAATCAGAGCCCTGATACATTAAACTACACATTTTTCTTTTCCTCTAGTATATATGCATTTATACATGGAATTCCTATCCTCAGGACCATCAGGTCTTTCATTCTGTTTTAATCTTAGAAACAAGTTTTAAACTAGAGAGAACTACATGTACATATAGTGAATGTGGTGAAATAATTATCAGACTGGTGTTGTCCTTAAGGTCTTTCCTCATAAAACTTGACTCATTTTTCATATTGACTGATGCTTTTTCAGGAATGGTAACCCACCTTTTGATGTGTAGCTTCTTCAGAATCCTTTAGAATGAATCAAGAACATGGAGCACATGTAACTTTCGTAGACCTGTAAAAATATCTCTAATTAGGCCCATTGAATGCCACACACACACACCCCAGCTCACACACACACATACACACACACACACACACATACATCACACCCCTTTCCAAAATAACTAAATGACTGTGCATGGGCTAAAGTGGCCATGCATGGCTAAATGTTTCTTTGTTATTACAGACAATTGTCAATATATAGTGTAATTATCTGTAACACTTCCCCCCTTTCCTCTCCAAAATTAATTTATGTTTTCAATGGAAATAAACAACAAGCCAATGACAGTGAACGAAATTTGTCATTTATTCAAACATATATAAATAACATAACATTATGAAATGGAAACAATATGTTGAACGTCATGATTAATTTAAAACATAAAATGAGTAGTGCCAATCCCAGAATGTTACTCCATCAGAGTATATCTCAGAATATATATGGGTGGTGTACAAAAACTCCTAAACTGAAACAATTTAATGAACCTGCTCCTCTACATGCTCTTTACCATGAAAGATGTTTATAGTGGCTACAAAGTCACGTACTTGTATTTTCTTTATTTTGTATAAAATGCAAATTATAGGAGTTAACACTGCACTAAGAATGTAAGGAGGTGTACGTTTGATCACAATCATGTTCTAGTTCAGTCATGTTGTGACATGGGAGATAACCATCTTCTTAAACATGATTACACAGTCCGGGATTCCAACATGGATCATCTTCACTGTAGTTGAAGCACTTAAACACTAAACCAAACCTGCCTCCTATTTATGGGTGTCAAGTTACAATATTCTTTTATTAAACTGAAGCTGGCATGGCCTAGTGGTATCACGCTGGACTCCTGATTGGGAGGCCGGGGTTTTAGTCCCGCTCTGGTCATGTCGGTGTTCTGTCTTTCGGATGAGACAGTAAAACCCGAGGCCCCATTGTGGTATGCATGGCACGTTAAAGATCCCTCACTGGATCCGTTGCAAAGGTCAAAATTTGTATGCCCTGCATCGGGCAGATGCCATCACCATATATGTGAAATATTCGTGGTGTGACATTAAACAAAAATCAATCAATCAATCAATCTATTTAACTGTGTATATTGATTTCTTTTCTTCAGGTAAAACACATTGTGAGCATAGCTAGGACTGGAAAGCAGGGTGTCACAGTGTCTGAAGATCGTTCAACCTTGCGTCGAAGTCTCTATTTTTTCCCTGGGATATATGAATGTCATGGATATCCACGGGAACATCCAGGATCATTAGTTTAGTTCTAATTAAAAAATAATGGCAGACATGCCAATAGATTACTCGTGATGTCAGGATTAATAGAAGTGATTTACTTCAAAAATGTGAAAGATTCAGGACTGTTGAAGTAAGAGCTATGGACAGAAATTAATTAAAGCTTACTGTATGATGCTGTTCAAGTGGTTATCAGGACTGAATTTCATGTCTTTTGATCTAAGCTTAAACTGTTATTGGGGAATTCAGCCCAATCAACATAATTTGGTAAACTTTGACATAATAAATCAACCTAATTTGAAGTTTCAGTGACAACAGATTGATTTTGCGTTTATTTTTATCTCTTGCATGCCAATTGTGATACCTACATGCAGCTTGGTCTGTTTGTAGACATTCATAAGTTCTTCCCAAATGACACAAATTTTGTGACCATGACCTTTATTTCATGCTTCAAACACAATTTATTTCTGCTTTTATCTGATAATGCGTACTTTCAGTGATACCTACATGGACTCCTTAAAAGTCATGTGTAAAATATCAATGTCAATTGTACTGGTGAGGTGTTAATGTAAATGGTTTTTGCTTTATAATTGGATCATATTGTCTTTGAAGAATACATGGTCAAAATTATTATTTCAGTAGGTCTTAATATGCATGCTTCTTTCATTTTTCTTTCTTGTCCACACTTCTCCTTAACGATGAAAGGTACAAGTGTTTTTGTGGTGGTATATGAAAGGGTCTGACTTGAAGTTGTGCACCTTGGTTTAAAGTTTGGTCTACCCCCTGGGGCAGGGAATCATGTCAATATTTAAATTTTGGTCTGCCCCTTGGGGCAGGGAATTATGTCAATATTTAATCTTTGGTCTCCCCCCTGGGGCAGGGATTCATGTCAATATTTAAACTTTGGTCTGCCCCCTGGGGCAGGGAATCATGTCAATGTTTAAACTTTGGTCTGCCCCCTGGGGCAGGGAATCATGTCAATGTTTAAACTTTGGTCTGCCCCCTGGGGCAGGGAATTATGTCAATATTTAAACTTTGGTCTGCCCCCTGGGGCAATATTTGGGTGTATCATGTATCCATTTTTCAGTGCCCTGTTTTTTTGTATATACACAATGTACATTAAATGCATCACTATTCATATCATCAAATAGTTTCCTTTCTTGTTATCACAACAAATTCACCTTGAAATATTTTATTTTTTATTGTTACATTGTTTATGTATATAAATATATATATATATATGTATTCATTATCGTTGGTGGATTTGAACGCAGTTATGAAGTTAATTCTAATGATTCACTTTACTCTTTTTACGGTATTTCATGTATGCTTTTATGACAATCTTTGAAATAATGTTATGTCAGTTTTTTTAAAGAAGAATGTGTATTCAACATAATGTTTATTAGTTTTTGAATAGAGATGTAAATAATGTTTTGTCAGTTTTTGAATAGAGATGTAAAAATATATTTGTGTAAATCTTACTTTATATATTTTTTATATTTTGAGAATAGCATTACACCAGAAGAAAATATCTCCAATCCTTCTATGATACATCCCACAACAAGCTATATCCAAATAAGATAGTCATTTTGTGTAATTGACCCCTCCAATATACATAATAAGATAGTCACTGTGTAAGTGACCCCTCCAATATACATAATAAGATAGTCACTGTGTAAGTGACCATTCCAATATACATAATAAGATAGTCAATGTGTTGTCACAGACGGACGAGAAGCGATCACCAATATATACCAGTATAAGTATAGTACTTGAACGAAACCTAGTAATTCTAACAATAAATGATAAATACAAATACTTTTATACAATTTACTACTTTACTACTTTACACAAAAGTACATAAAACAATGTCACGTGAACAACAGTCACTACACAAGGAACGATGGATGTAGAAAGTACTAGGAACAGTCACGTAAGGCGGATTCAGTGTCACTCAATGGCTACATCTTCACAGGTAGTAATGCCTGATAAGTAAAACAGACTTATAAATATAATGTATATAAACCTCACACAAAATAAATACTTTACATACACAAGAATACTTTACTATGCTGCATTGTACACGCATTTTACTATACATGCGAACATACACCGTACTATGCAAACACTCGAACACTCTAATACACTTCGTATCCATGATACGTATAAATGCATAGGAATACACAGAATTATACATGATATACATACACATTTGTATATTTTATACATGACACTTTTACTAAATTATACTCAAGCAAATATGAAATACATACTTTCTACTTTATATGAGGTATATAAACAATATATGTATATAGGAAAAATATAGACTGTTAACAGTAATTTTGCTTAATAGTAGAATACTGAATATAATAAAATAACTTACCTCGGTCTTGCGAGTATGTGCTAAGGAATTAAGAATGAAACTGCATGGCACAATAGCCAAGAACAATAATGGAAAGTTACAAGTTACAACCTCTCAATACGAGAGATACCGCCCAACTGAAGTGGTCAAAGCACGGACCTCAAGCAAGTAAATTTAGAAATAGAAAACCGGATTGACCACTACACGGTGAATTGAAATGAGGTACTTTAAAGGGATTAAATAAACACAAGGTGAACACAAATGAGGTGTAACACAGGTAAATTGAAACACGGGATTACTAGGAAAGACAGAACATACATGACAAATGAATACGAAAAATTGAATGTGACATGTGTAAGTGACCATTCCAATATACATAATAAGATAGTCACTGTGTAAGTGACCCCTCTAATATACATAATAAGATAGTCACTGTGTAAGTGACCCCTACAATATACATAATAAAATAGTCACTGTGTAAGTGACCATTCCAATATACATAATAAGATAGTCATTTTGTGTAATTGACCCTTCCAATATACGTAAAAGCATGTTAAATTGAGAGTATTCTGAAATGTTTTATCAATGATGTCATAAATGAATATGTGTAGTTCAATTTGCCCTGAGCCAACTATAGCAAATTTCAACTTTTTGTAGAAATCCTCTTCACATCAATTTTGTCCAAAATTATAGTCTGTTTCATTTTTATATACACTGTATCCTCAATAGCGCAGAATTAGCCGACATAGTTGACATTCAGGTGACGCATGGGTACGTGCACATTAGCTATGTTTTTTCTTATTTATACAACTGGATAACAAAAAAAAATTGTATTACCCTATAGAGTAAAGATCAGTCTAAAAGTGTTGAATGTTATTTTGTTGGTTCTTTTTTTCAAACCGAGTAAACATAGGCAAGTGTGCTTAAGGGCACAGAATAGGCAGACAGCATAGTACCATTGAATTTAACATCCTCTTAGCAACAAAAATAGAAACAAAAGAAAAATACGTCCTCTTAGCAAAAGAATTACAAACCATGGAATACAACATTCTCTGAGCAAAAAAAAAAAGATGCTAACTTCAGAATATAACATCCTTGACAACAAGAGAATATCAATGAAATGGATGTTTCCGGAACTGCATTAAACCAGTAACTATTTGGTAGATTCCTACAATCAAGACCTTTTCTTATACATATGGTTGGACTGAGTGAATACTGTCAAAAGAAACCCCTGTCTCAAGGAACATTTGTGAGAAATACAATAAAATTCTGACTGCAGAAATTACCTTGAGTGGCCATTATTGGAAATCCAAGTGGCAAAGAACATTTGTGTGAAATATGATACAATTCTGATGAAGGTTTAAGAGATATTATGGCTGACCTTCACATCCCAATACTCAAACCAGAATTCTCACCTTCAGCACACAAACCATAACCTTTGCTCCTCCAGGAATCAAACCTACACCTTACTTGGTCTTCTGGGACTCGACCAGACCTTCACAATGCAAGAACTGAACATTTCAAGGATTGTAAACTAGACTTCACAGCAAAAACATACTAAGACAATCAAAACTTCAGGACTCCAAACAGACCTAAGCACCTCAAGTACTCAAGTCCAGACTATTGCACCTTCAAGACTCTAATCAATCTCTGCAAACCTCCAGGACCAAGACCAAGGCTTAAAAATTTCCCACTTCCAACAAAAGAATCATCATTTCCACACTTCAAGAGCAGAAACAACATCTACACATTCAGGACTCTCACCCCCAGAATTCAAAAATGAATGACATTCATACTTCCTGGACTCGAATCCAAACTTTCACATCCCCAGTATTACTAGCAAGAACTTCTAATGCCTAAGACTCAAATTCTGACCTTCATGACACAGATGTGCAGGACACACTTCAAGGATTCAAATCCTGATTTTCCTCTTTCAATACTCAAACCCAGACCTCCAGGGCTGAAATCCAGATCTTTGCACCTACAGGACTCAAATTTTTGCACCTCAAAAACTCGCATCCAGATTTTCTAACCTCAAGGACTCAAATCTAGACTTTCACACTCTAGGATACAAATCCAGAAACTCAAATTCCGTCACACTTTTATTCCAGATGACTTCAAGGAGTTAAATCCAGCCTTTCATACCTTCAGGACTCAAACCCAAACCTTTATGCCTCCAGGACTCGAATCCAGACTTTCCCAGTCTATAAGGATTCAAACGAGATCTTTTCACCTTCTTGACTCAAACCAAAACTTTAGCACATTCCATGACTGGCACCAAATAAAAGAGAATAATTACTGTCTTGCTTTTTGGTTTGTATTTATTTCCTCTAACTGGTAAATTATAATATCTATATAGATAATGACATGACCAGCATGCATTATGTAAATAATATTAAAATACAGAAGAAATAAAAAGTCAAAATAAATGACATAGCTCAGCTACATAGTTATCAACATACTGGGACTCGCATGTTATCAAATATACAAGGACTCGCATGTTATCAAACATACAGGAACTTTTATGTTAACAACAGCAATACAACAGTTGCAGAAAATGCCCATTGTTTAATGGGTAGCAACAAAGGATGATAATTGTTACAGTATTAAGCCATACCAAGTTTCAGTTCAATATTTCAATGCATGACGAAAAAAGGTCTGAAAACTTTATATCAAAGAGCAATAACTCTGATACTATTAATTCACTGGAACAAACTCAATCCTGAATGACCTTTTATGAAAAGAGGATCACATGCCACAAGAGTGGAACAGACAGACATATAGATGAAGAGAGATAGAGAAATGGATGGATTGGACAGACAGACTTACGGAGAGGAAACTTATAATCCCCTCTTCTGAGCCATTAGGGCCGGGACCATTAAATTTGAGATAGAATATTGCTTTGACATCAAGAAGTCACAAACTAAATCTCGGTTCAATCAAGAAAGGCCCCAATAAAAAAAATTCCTAGATTCTCATTCCCACCAGGCCTGATTTTTCACACCCGCCAGAATTTTTTTCAAATTAAGTTTTGACAATTATATAGCTGAAAGGAAATATCTTGAGTTTTTGCTTATATCTGTTTGTGATTTTGTGTTATGGTTATAATGACAGATAGTCATATAAAACTATGAACACTTAATAATTTTATTATTTAGTGTTTGCCAGGTCAATTTAGTCATATTCAATGTCCAATTCCACTAGAGGAAAATAACATGCTGTGCGTGTGAAACCAGCAGCACCAAAGTCTAACAAGTTATTTTTAGCATGATGGTCATTGTCAAGGTCAAGAGGTCATCGACCTTGGTGTCATTTGAAAGGGCTTCATTAGTTGAATATGCATGTCAAATATGAAGTCTCTATCCCTCACTGTTCAAAATTATAGCCTAAGTTAAAGTTGACAACAGACATACAAACAAACAAACAAACGGACAAACTGACAAGACAAAAACAAAAATAAAGAATAAAATTCCCCCCTCCCCAAAAATTTTTGAAAAGTTGGATGAGAATCTGGCAATTTTTTCTATTATGGCCTGAAAAAAAAATGAAAACAATTTTGAAAACTAAATACCAAAGCTGAATAGACATAGAGACTGTGTCATAACATAATGAGTGGTAAGTTCCTTCTCAAGATGGGTATATAGAAAGAATGTATATCAAATATATAAAAAGACACTAATACATGAAGTGAATGGTATCCAAAATGTTAAGGACATAAGTTTTAAACGAGACAAATAGTATCATAACAAAGACATAAAAATGTATATATACTTTAAAATCATTAATGCACAGATTCTTTCACAAACAACTTATAATTTTCAGAACAATTCAAATTAACAGATATGAATATATAAAGTAATTATTACAAATGTATGAAAAACTGCTTCTCATATATCAAACATACAACAAAATGAGCTAAAACTGTCTGCAAAGTTAGACTAATACTCCCGGCTTGAAGACGAGTTATAACTCGAGCATAAGTAAATCTACCCAGACAAAATTCAAACTAGGATTGACTCGGTTATTGTTCATAAAATTTGTAAGAAGTTAACGTTTCAATCCAATATCTCCAAAGATATGTGGGAAAAGTTTAAGACTGCAGACAAACAGGAAGACTTGTATATCCTCCAACTATGTACGACCTTTTTTTGATCTTCTTTTTCAGGAGTATAAATAGAAACATATCTCAATGTTAGAATGGTTTCCAAATCATATTTACATGGACATTCTTGTGCAGATACCGTTTTTATCGAGAGAAAAAAACATATTTTTTCATCCTATGTGTCTCAGCTACAAAACTGATGTCAGAAATTTAAAAATTAGTGTACATTATACACGTCAAGTGAATATGACATTCACAGTGACTTGATTTGGTTAATTTCTTTTGTTTTAATTCAATTACTCACCTGAAATCTTATAATGATTATTTTTCATCATGACAAAAACATCTGCTACAAGAATTTAAAAGATCAAATAATAAAAACTTCACAGGGGTTTAATCACTGAATTACACATCCATTGGATCCATCCCCATCTGGCCCTGGATCTTGAAACTCCAGATCTGAGGGAAGCTTTTGTATTCCATCCAAAACTTTCAGCTGACTCAAAATCTGGAACACTCTATAAAGAGATATGCATGAGTGTGTACTGTACCTCAATAATCAATACACTGGCAAGAGTATAGGTTCTATGTGGGTGTACTAATCATACTCATTGACCAAAGAAATACATATACTCTAATACTAGAAAACTGACAAAGTCTGAAAGGCCCCACAGGATGCCTGTCACCATGACCTTGACCTTAATTTGGTACCAGCAGGAAGGTCTTGTTACAAAAAAATGTAGATGCTATATATGAAAGCCCTACTTCTAACAGTTCAACAGTTATATATGGTCAATGTTAAAGTTTTTCAAATGCAGGTCAAAGGTCACTGTAAAGGCCACATGATTAAAAATTTTGGAATAAACGGAAAGATCTTCTCATAAGGAACACACATGCCAAATATGAAAAACCTACTTCTTACAGTTCAATAGTTATGGTCAATGTTAAAGTTTTTCAAATGCAGGTCAAAGGTCATGTTCAAGGTCACATGTTTAAAAAAAAATTTGGTACCAATGGAAAGGTCTTATCATAAGGAACACACATGCTGAATATGGAAACTCTACCTGTGACAGTGTATTAGATATGGCCAATGTTAAAGTTTTTGCTGACGGACTTACAAACAGAAACAGACAGACAGAGTGACTACTATAGGGCACATGCTTATGAAGCAGGGCCCTAATGAAGCAGGGCCCTAATGAAGCAGGGCCCTAAATACCGGTATTTATAAGTATTTTGTCTTTTCCTTTTTTTATCAATAATTAAAAAATAAATGAAGTTTAATAAAACTTTAATGGGAATGTTCCACATTTTCATTAGGTTTTACATTTTAACCAAAATGTATTAACTTTCTAAATGCTTACAAGGGAGGATAGTTGGTCTCATACTTTAGATTTATATCTATGAAAACAGTCATGCTAAATGTTATAAATTATCTACTTGCACAAAATAGTAACTACTCTCTAAACAAAACAATCATACCATAAACAGTGGATTCCATGTAATCCTGTTATCAGGGTCTGCCGCCATAAACTGAGAATATACTTAAGTCAAAAATTTCATTTTAATATATTCCATTATCAAAAGTTCAAATAAATTTTAATGCAGAATGGTTTAATTCTATTTATCAGTTGAATAAAACTAAATAAAATCCAAATCCTAGTTATTAATTCATTGATGAACAGAAGAATATGAATTTTTGACTTAAGTATATTCTCAGTTTATGGCACCGGACCCCGGTAATCATTGCGTTTTACTTAATACGGAATATCACAACTAAAATAACGTCAACATACAGGCGCACTTTGTGATTGTTATGACGTCATATAATTATGATATAAGTTGCCCACACAAAAGTGCCCACATCGAGAACAATGGATTTGGTAGGTGACTAAATGCAAACTGTGATGGGATTTTAGTAGTTGCGATACTCCGTATTGCTACGATACTGAAGCAACAAATCAATTTCTATGTATGTTTCTAGAATTTGTCCACTTTATGTGATAAGCATTCTGTAAGTCACAATCATGTACTGAAAACCACTCAGATGTGTTAATAGACATTTCACACTTAATACAAAAGTAATCAGATGACCCATACTACTGCTACTATAGGAGAAGTAATGTCTTGTGTAATATTACAACAAGTTTCTAAAGGATGGTGCTAACACCAAGCAAATATCTGCATATCCCACACACTGCTAATTAATCTGCTGTGCAACTTCGGCATTATACAGGTTTATATGAATATATTTTGAAAATATTAATGTCCATCAGTGCTAGCTCAGAAATGTAAGAGAAATATTAAAGTTGTATATCCTACAATTCTGTATACTTTCCAAAATTAGGGCACGTAAAACAAAAACTGTATTTTTCTTCTATGGCTGAAGTTATGAACTTTGCTTTAATAACATTTTTTGTTGCTTCAAACCCTTGGAGATATCAAAATAAAAATAGGGCACCACTAGCGGGTGCATGATACACCCGCATCACGTTTAAATGTGGTCTACAAGCCACATCCTTTCAAATGACACCATGAAAAGTTTTGCTCCCCCATTAGTTAAGGAGAAGCCCAGACAATCTTTTCCGACCCTGCCCATTTTCCCCCACCCCAGGGGCCTGACCCCAACTTTGAAACCCACATGCACACATACAAGCCACATCCTTTCATATGACACCATCAAAAGTTTTGTTCCCCCTTTAGTTAAGGAGAAGAAGCCCGGATGAGCTTTTCCTACCCTAAAAATTTGCAATACAATACTTACTTAAATGTCTTTTTTTTGAGAATATTGTAATACAATACTTACGTAAGTGTCTTTTTTTCAGAATATTGTAAGACAATACTTACTTGTCTTTTTTTCAGAATATTGTAATACAATACTTACTTAAATGTCTTTTTTCCATAATATTGTAATACAATACATACTTAAGTGTCTTTTTTTCAGAATATTGTAATATAAAACAGTGGATGCCGCTTAATTGAATAGGCTATTTGTCAGGACTTTATTATTCAATTAAACGAATATTCAATTACACGGCATGACGACCGAATGCAGTTTCAAAGTCCAGATGATTGACAGATTTTGCAAGAATTGCTACAGTGCCTGCCACTTAACTGAATGTCGCATTATTGAATATTTCGTTTTATTGAATAAGATGCTGAAATCCAAAACCATTTTCGATTAAATCTATTGAAAATCTGCTACGTATTACACTAGAATAATGAAGCAACTTCGTTTATTTGAATAGCGCGATTATCCTACCAAGCATACCTTTGTTAAAACTTCACCGTATCACGCTCAAGGTCATTTTGTTTACTACGATGTGAGCGACCTATCAATTAGAGATAAATGGTTTCACACCTGTCCAGGTAAAAGCTGTTGACCAAATCACACGTTAAATGTCGAATAGGCCGTAGCGGTAGGGATGAAAGGATTAATTAATTACCAACTGCCGAAGCCAGATCGTGCACAAGATCACCGAAAACCTCGACAAGATGACGCAGTTAGCCAACGGCATTGCGTGAAGACTGACCCTACTAGATGCCGTCCACTTACTCAGTAAGACCTGGCGCACCATCAAGCCCACAACTATCGCCAACTACTTCCAAAAGGCTGGCTTTGTCTCGTCAGACAACGACGCAAGCGAAACTGACAGTGTCCGGTCGCCAGAGGATGTTGATAGCTAGACGCTTGATGCCTTCATCACAAATGATGGCAACATGGAGAGCTAAGCTGCCTGGACTGAGGAGAAAATATGCGCCAGTTTTCCTGAAGACGAGACCCGACCACGCGACACCAGTGAAGACGAGGAGGTTGAAGAAACGGCACCAGTAATGCACGGCGAACGTAAAGATGCAATAGCAATATTTTGACGATGACTTCAGCCTGTTCTATCAGATTGAAAATTGAAATTTTTCATTCGATTGAATATGCCGTTTAATTTGCCTTTGTTAAAATAAATTCTTGAACCAGTCTTGTGTCTTTGATCACCGAGGCCACACGACTGAGATACAATTACATGTGTTTCAATAGACAGCGAATTTATCTTTTCGGTCAGACGAGCAGGTGTAATGTAACTATTTAACAACATTTGGTCACTGTACTTAAAAACACAATTATCGAAAATGTGGACTGTTGACTTTCAGGTAGCTCAAGCAAACAAGAGGAGGATCTAAGAGAGGTAACTCTAGTGTATCTTTATATAGATACATGTACGATGATTCCATTACAGATACCGCGAAAGTTATACACGTATGCAATTCTTGCATAATCTGTCGATCTTCTGGTCTTTGAAACTGCATTCGTTCGTCACGCCGTGTAATTGAATATTCGTTTATTTGAATAATAAAGTCCTGACAAATAGCCTATTCAATTAAGCGGCTTGCACTGTATACCTAAAACTTTCGACCTAACAGTAATAAAATCAGTGTACATGTATCTATGTATAGATAGATATATATAGATACACTAGAGTTACCTCTCTTAGATCCCTTTATTGTTTGTTTGAGCTACATTAAAGTCAACAGACCACATTTTCGATAATTTTGTAACTGTCTTTTTAAGAACAGTGACCAAATGTTATTAAATAGTTACAATACACATGCTCAACTGACCGTAAAGATAAAACCACCATCTATTGAAATACATGTAATTGTACCTCAGTTGTGTAACCAGGGAGATCAAAGACATAAGACAGGTTCAAAAATTTGTTTTAACAAAGGCAAATTAAAAGGCATATTCAATCGAATGATAAATTTCAATTTTCAATCTGATAGAAAAGCTTTGCTTAATTTTCCTCAAGGAATCGTCGAATTGTGGCCAATGCGTCTGTACGTTCGCAATACGTTACTGGTGCCGTTTCTTCAGCGTCCTCCTCGTCACTGGTGATTACTTGGACAGGTGTGAAACCATTTATCTCTAATCGATAGGTCGCTCGCACTATAGTAAACAACATGACCTTGGGCGTGATACAGTTAAGTTTTAACAAAGGTATGCTTGGTAGGATAACCGTGCTATTCAAATAAACAAAGTTGTTTCTTTATTATAGTGTAATTAGTGAGAGATTTTCAATAGATTTGATAGAAAATGGTTTTGGATTTCAGGTTCTTATTCAATAAAATGAAATATTCAATAATGCGATATTCAATTAAGTGACGGGCACTGTACTTACTTTGGTCTGTAGTTGATCATAAAGCAGATTGGGTTTCCATTAAGGAATAACTCCTCAATTGGGGAGGATTTTAACCGATTTAGTCCCTTGAAGGAAGCTACATCATTATCCTCCATAATCAGCGTTCTTATGCTTGGCAGAGAGGGTAATTTCTGAAAAACAGTTAAACGAAATGGTAGTAATAACATCATTTTAAGACTTTTTGGACCATGTAAGATCTGAACAAGAGAGAAACAAAAGCAATGTTATATGTGATCTTTTTACCCAACTAGAAACATCCAAAGAACATCATTTTATCTTGATATGATAACAATATCAATATAAAGATGGATTTAACAAAAGTACAAATATACTTTCAAATAATAAGATGATGTTTGAGATCAATATAGATTTATCATTATTGGTACATTTATGATACGTGAATATAACTACTTTAGCATGATATACAAACATATAGAGAAAACTTATTGTATAAGCATATTCAATATAACATATCAGCTAGAATTACTGAGATTTTCTTATTGTGTCTTAATTTGTTTGCCTATACACTAATATATCAGCATCCTGCTAAAGTATTTTGTTTTTAAATCATACTGTACCGAAAATGATGCAATGTAATTGTTGTTCAGATTCAGGACAACACATCTGTGAAAATAATAGAAAGAATTTGTAAGATCTATATCAACACAGATTGAAAACATTTACCTTTTTTATACAATCACATTAACATGAATACATGCACGCATAAAAATCATTCAAAAATCAGTAGTAAAACATTATTATTTTCGTACT
Source organism: Pteria penguin (assembly GCA_035048485.1). NCBI lineage: Eukaryota > Metazoa > Mollusca > Bivalvia > Pterioida > Pteriidae > Pteria > Pteria penguin. Next base: position 71,445,487 of record CM068582.1, on the reverse strand, counting down.
AGATTACCTTGGAAACGAGTAAGAAGACAGGTCCTGAATTTCATTATGAGATAGATATAACTGTTCCACAATTGGAAGACGACCCAAAATATTGTAGAAATTGGCGCGTTGATATTTGTCATATAACTCTTGATAATTAAGGCTTGCAAACTGAATAAAAGAAGGAAAAACAATTGTTAACAAATAAGACATACACTAATTTTCTAACTAATTTTCATTCCATGAAATAAGTTTTTCTGTATTTCTAAATTCAGTCAAGCTACTGAAGGTATTGACTGTATATGACAAACAAACTGTATTTGTGAAATATAACTGCCCCCAGTGACAATTTAGTCAGTTATAAGCTGTTATCCTAAATCAAGGTAAAATTAGGTCACGGTCAAAAGGTCAAAATTTGGGTTCTAAAGGAAAGGTCATGTCATAAAGAATACATAAAAAGCACTATCACTTACCATTTAAAAGATATACCCAATATTAAAGGTTTTAAAAAGTAGGTAAAAGGTCAAAAATCGTTGTACGGACAGAAAGGTCTTGTCACAAGGACATAAAATATTAATCTTAGAAACATAATTACGTGATCATTCTTACAGTAGCAGACTCCCAGTTCTCTAACTTATGGCGGTGATTTTTGCGTTGTCGACCTCGTAAAGAGTGATGAATCAGCTTGTTGTCACTGTCATGAAGCTCATAAAATGCTTCTTCTTTCTCTGATGGACCTGAAGGAATATCAACCAAATGCCTTTTAAGAAATCTATCATAATGTATGTCAAGTATCAATTTGCAGTTCAACAATTAGATTTATATCTGACTAGAGCATGTTTGTAAAAGAGAAGTCCCAACTGTGGTAAATTTCATAGCAGCAATGAAGTTTTCCCAACTAAAATGTTCTAGTTATGAATTTCATGGGCCTCAACTCTTATACTAAAAAACCAGTAGAACTTTGACCTTTGACTTATTGACCCCCAAATAAATAGGCATACTCCTTTTAATAAAACTTATTACATCCAAATATAGTTTGAATAGGAGTTATGGTACTTGATTTATCACCTGAAAACCATTAATTCCAAATTATTTCCACCAGTAGTGATTTGACCTTTTAGTCTATTGACCGTAAAATCATTAGGCATCGTCCCGTTTTAATATGTATTCACATATCCAAATTTTATTTGGATAAGATACAAGAACTTTTAAATTGTCTTAAGATTGTGTAACAGAAAAAGCAAACACTTAATGCCTCTCGAATGGCGAGGTATACAAACAGCATCTAAACAACTTTATGATTGAATTTAAGTATATATAACGTGAATTCAAAAGTATGATATAAATTTCTTTTAGTTTGCAAATTTTTAAAAACTACATAAAAAAGTACACATCACTGTATATACAGATAGATTTACTACTAACTTTTGCTATTTTCAGTAGTAGGTCTCTGTATGAAGCAATCAACTTTTCTAACAAATTATAGATTACTTTTCTAATTATCCTGTGTACATAAAGAAAATCAGTAAAAATTGATGCTCCAAAAACCAATAGATGAATCTATCAGATAGGAAACCCTTAGATTTAAATTTATCTGGGAGCAAAAATGTGGGATTGTATGCATCCTTAACATAAAGTAATAACATATTATGCTGGTGAAAATTTACCGATACATAAGCCTTTCTAGGTGTTTTGAGTTCATGTTGCTGAATAACCTTGACCGTCATGAAATGACCTTAACCTTTCAAAAATTAACTTCGGTGTTCAAAAGCCTGAGTGACAATTATTTTGAGTGACCTTTGTCCAAAAGCTGATGTTCTGTGTAACAATGGGAATCAAGATAAAATTCTGATGAACAATTTGGTAAATATGAGATCAGACTGACATGTCATTGAAAGTGACTATATGATACCCTAAATTTTTTGAGGAAGCATGATAAAGCTATTACAAGGGCAACACTTTCATTGCATAATATGCCAATGCTTTATTTCAAGGTACAAACACCAATGACTTTTATGGAATTATATGACACACTATGTAAATAAAAACAAATTTGTATTTTTCTTACATTTCGGTGTAATACAATTCAATATCTCACACTATGACCTTGACTTAGAATGTAGGACCTTTCATTAAAGTTGTCAAACTCATGATACATGGTATTGGAAACCTAGTTTCTATAAGGAACAATTCTATTGCCAAAAGGGAAATTTCAAATAAGATAACAGTCACCTTGACTCAATATATATGACTTCACATCAAGGTTGTCAAGGTCATTACATACAGGATTCCCAATGTCAGAGGGAAAGCATGCATTTTCAACATTTTCATAATTCAAGGTCAAGTCCAGTAACTGATGAGTTATGGGTAAGGTTAAATTTTTTGGAGAGTAGCAAAGTAGTTTAAATTGTCAAGGACAACATAATGGGATAAAAAATTATGGTATCAATGTCAAGATCTTGTCGATAGGAATGTATATGTGAAATATGAAAGCCGTATGTTTTTATAGTTTTGAAAGTATGGCCAAGATAGCTTTGAAAAGTGGTTCAAACTTCAAAAAAAAAACATATTCGTATAAACAGGAAAGTCTAGCCACAATGAACACAAAGGTGAAATGTGACAGCTGTACCCCTAGTAGATGATGAGTTATAGGTAAGGTTAAAGTTTTTGAAAAGAATTTTAAGGTCCAACATCAAAGTCATGGGTCAAAAACGATGGTACAAAGCGCAAGTTCTTGTCACAGGGAATGTACATGTGAAATATGAACACACCGATGAGCTAAAAAGACACAAAAGCGTGTGAAAAACAGTAAGTCAGTAAGTTTTTTTCCAATATGACTTACTGAGTGCTGCAAAAAAAAAATTAAAACCTTTTTTGGTAAAAAATGAATTGAAAAATTTTTGCCTTAGCAAAAGTGCATTTAATTTGATGATATATGCTGTGAGTCTTACCCTTCGGGACCTCTGTTATCCAGCCAAGGATCCAACCCTTGATGGATCTGGTTGGAAATAACATCATTTTTAGAGGAATCTTGAGTATTTCCTACTTACTAAGTTTACTCAAAATCTTGCGATTTGTTCCTAAGTCCATCAAAGCTTATCATTACAAACAAATAGTATACCCCTATTTTTTACCTTCAAAAAATTGCAAAAAATCTAAGAAATTATCTCTGTATTCAATTTCTTTCCAATTACATTTATTACAATTACAACACTGACAATGTCAGGGAGGGCCGGAAGGTTTTAATAGCAAACAGGAACATTATTTCTCAAAATATTCAAAACAATTTAGGTTACATTAAAAGTTTGTTTTCCTCTCATCTTAAAATCTTTACATGTAACATCTAATTATTCAAAGGAAACTCCAGATATCATCTGCTGAAGACTGACAGGCAGACAGACAAACAGAGACAAAGAGTGAACACTAAAGGGCATCCACTATATGGCAGGGCCTTAATTAAAACAGTTGAAATACACAAAATCAATGCAATGTAAACAACCTACAAGGAGAAAATATAAAAAATTACCTGAAATCAGGCTAAAATGACAAAAGTTTAGGAAGCCGTAAAAAATAAAAACCTCAAAAATTCTTTTTCCCACTTTCAACAAAAAGAAGAGGCTTGAATCTTACATCCTTCTAAAACACTCAGAGCTCATTAGTTTTCAAATCCATGCTTTCCTTCTGAGGAAGAGCATTTTTCAAAAGTTACCTACTTTACCTATCCCAATAAAAAACAATCTTTGTAGAGGTTCACTAGTACGGCAAGTATACCACATTTGATCAAAATCTATAGGGTAGATTAGGAGGTCCAAAATGTAAAAGTTTAGGGACAAAAGACAGAGTCTTTTGCTCATGTGACTTATCATAAGGGGAAAAACGAACACTCTAGCTGACGGTAATTTTTGGCCAATAAAACCCGAAACACATATACATTTTTTTGGCCTAAGAATATTTAATCATAACCACCATTAACATCACAACACATTACAAGCTATTAAATTCCTTTCAAGTAGATAAAAGCTTTATTGTCTACAATCAGCCTCCTTTTATTATGTAATCATCCACACTGGTTTAATGGTCAGTTTTTATATTCACCATAGAGTTCTGTGGTTGTTTTTGTTTGTATTGTTTTACACAATACATTGTGTATTTCATATAATTCAAGTTTAATCAAGATAAGATAAGATAGAACTAGAGCTGTCCCAATGGGACAAGTACCCCATGGCGGCAAAATTTGAAGTATGACAATGACCAAGGTAAAAGGTCACAAGGTCAAAACTTTTGATACCAACAAAATGGTCTTGCCACAAGGAATACACATGTGTAGTATGAAGACCCCATCTCTTTCAATTCAAGAATCATGACCAAGGTTAAAGTCTTTCAGAAATAGGTAAAACGTCAATGTCAAGGTCATAAGATAAAAAATTTTGGTACTGACAGAAAGATCTTGCTACAAAGAATACAAATAAAAAATGTGCAGTATGAAGGCCTTATCTCTTTTGGTTCAAAAATTATGGCCAAGGTTTAAGTTTTCTGGAGAGACAGATAGACAGACAGACAGACAAGGCGATTCCTATGAAAACCCCAAACTTAGTTTGTGGCGGGTATAAAAATAGGGCACCGCTAAACCCATACATAATGCACCCACAATTTGTTATCATTGGTATTATACAAACTAAAAGTCAATATCGGATCGAATTATGGTAAATTTAGATTACCTTTGATACTGGTAAAACAGTTCAGTTTTCCAAGGACCATAGCTTCTGTAAATGTTTTGGACAGCATTCTCCTTCCACTATGTACATCCTCATAAAGTGTTCTTATGTACCAAGTTTCATTAAAATCCAGCGAGTTTAGGAGGAGAATTGCACAGCTAGACAAATTTGTTCGGACAAACTGACAGACGTACAACAGCTGTACAGCAATATATTACGCCTATAGTTTTATGCAGTGGTATAGAAAAATTAACATCAGGAGTCATATATGCATGAAAATGATTAACCTCTTAAAGAAATTTTTTTTGTTAATAAAGTGATGGAATTCTTGCTAGCATTTAAATACCAAGTTTGATACAGAAAATTTCTTTAATCATTATTAAGTATATACTTATAATCATGCATGGATCCTTCCTGTTCTAAGTTGTTACACAACATGCTTGACTACAAATCATTAGGGCTGCCAATAACAATAGCAATACATGTATAAACAACTATAACAATGGATGCTTGCCATTTTTTGAATTATGAATGCATCTATTACAACAGTTTTCTGTTATTGTTTATGTGCAAGAAGTGAACAAGTCATAATGAAAAGCTGCATCATTTTAAATGTGTTGATGTTAATCAAAAACACAGATTACACTTTTTGTCATGTACCTTCCACTTCCACTCTATATGGAGTGATCTAAAGCATAAATGCATTGGTATGTAGACAACAAATTTGGGACTTTTAAAATTAGTTCATGGAAATTTGTGTTCCGTCTGTAAGGGAGAGTCAACTTTACCTTCTCTAACTCTAGGGGCTTTTAGTTCTGTTCCAGTGAGTCGAGCCTCCCTTAAATCATGCCATACTGAGTATTGAAATCGATGAGATGGAAGCTACAATTGCAAAAAGTATCACAATTGTTAAATTATAGATACCTTTTGAACATGTGTGTATTACATTGAAAATAATTATTCCCTACATTTAAGAAGTTTAGAACTCAATATTTTTTGTTACGCTTTAGAATTTGTACATTTTTTTAATATACCAATGAATTACATATTAACTAAATAAATATGACATCTGGCACTTTTTACTTATATTCTTTCTGCATAAAGACAGTAACAATCTAATCTTTCTATATTGTATATTGTGTTACAATAAAAGTGCATATCTAATATAAGTATAATACAACACCTGTGGTAGAGTGCTGTTTTTGAATCCTGATTTCTGCAAATGTTTGTAAGCAGGAACCATAGCTAGTGGCACTGAGGATACCCCACTGGATCCATGAGAGGCATTTGTTTCCTCTGTACCTCCAGTTTCATGACTGGTTACACTATCAGCCTGTACAGATCCACTGTTAATGACAGAGAATATTTTGCAATACAATAATCTTGGTTGTTTTAATGTAAAAAGAAAGAAGGGTGTCTTCATCAAATTTGTGGTCCATATATATCTATTCTTTCAAGTTGATTTTCAAAGATTACTTTAAAAGTTTCAATAATGAAATTTCCATCATTGGAATACATTTCAGAAAGATTTAATTAGCATAATTCAAGAAGCAGACATGTCTTGTTTGGTAAATTCTGATCGTGTTTATTTTATATAATTTGTAAGAAGTCCTCCGAAGGAAAGTATGAATTAAAGTAACAAGAAACATGCACTCAGTGTCCACAAATTTTCAGCCACTTAGCCTTTATCAAATGGACAAAAAAATAAAAAGATCTCTCCCTGAAATCAATATCTGCTGGTTAAATCATTCCAACACAAAATAAACAAGGCATGACGTTAGAATTAACAATGAACAATACAGTAAACATGAAAATAACACATACATATTACATGTAATATATAAATACAAAATATTAAATATATTGATATATAATATATATATATATATATATATATATATATATATATATATATATATATATATATATATATATTCATTACCTGTGTATAATATAAGCACCCCCAAAATCGAAAAAGAATTCGAGAAAAAGCCTAGCCTACTTCTCGTGTATAATGCCCAGGTAAAAAATCAATAAATAGCGAGCGCCCATGAAGCTAACATTCCCTTTGTTAGTGTACAGTAGTGTTGTCTCTGGTAGTGTAAACTAGCTATCCATCACTATTATGTTTTCACACATCAATTAATACAAACTGGCGTTTTATTATGCTGTCATTTACTATTGCCACTCACTATGGTGAGTGGCGATAGTGAACGATTGCATCATAAAACGGCCACACGCAAGAATCTAAAAAGAGGTTAGTGGTGAGGTATTAGCTGAGCCATTTCCATAGAACTTACTGTTAATTCTATAGGAAGACATAAGAATTATTGAAAACTTGAATATGTGAGTTAAGAATCCTCAGCTCTATGTAGATGTACCTGTTTAAAGGAGTTTACATGACAAAGGCCTAACTTATTTTATTGCCATGGATATTATGTAAACAATGTAGACGGCCTTTACACGGGAAGTCTCACTTTGATTACATTAAATTACTGTATATCATGTTGATTAAATATAAATAAAAAATAAGGATCCGCTTAGAATACAATAGGAATATTTTGCTTTTGTTACCTGTCCGACATTTTAGACTCGTTATAACTGCTAATTTACAACATTGGAAATGAGGTCATCGTTTGACGTCCATGATATTGTTTACCGATGTAAGAAAGTTAATCACAAAGCCTATACTGTACCGTGACTGAAAATAAATCCGGAAACTCATATGAGATATGAGATCATGAGAGTAAGGCACACATACTCATATATTTGTACAGTTTCGTCTAAACATTGACATTTATGTAAAGCTTTATATGAATCATAACTTCATCATTATCATTTATTATTTATCATTTCTTACACTTTCTACAATGTAGACAATGTAGACTTCCATAAAGACTGTTTAGGTATGAAAACAGAGGTTTATTTACCATTAGAAAACCCAGACCTAAGCTGGTATTGTTGCCAATGTGGTATTCCAAACTTCAACACCAGTCTATTTATGGATTTGAGACATCAGAAAATAAGAACTCAACCTTTACATCAACACCATCTAGTATTCGTTCTTCAAATCTGTCATTTTTCGGTGAACCCATCCTTACTTCATCACCACAACATCAACGTAGTAAAAAGCCGCTAAATAGAAATAAGGCAAGAATATTATGCATCAACTTTCAGAGTATAAGACCTAAGAGAGAGGCTTTCTGGAGTATGCTAGAACAAACAGATCCGGACATCATATTGGCAAGTGAAACTTGGCTTAACCCAGAGATACATGAACGAGAGGTTCTACCTGAGAGTTACGCTTTTGCTGCACGCAAGGACCGCCATAACAGCTCTCATGGAGGCGTAGCAATTATCACTAAGGCTGATATTGATGTCTCCGAGATCAAACTCCACACAGACACAGAGATGGTAGCAGCTTCCATCCCATCTGAGGACTCAAGTAAGCCTATTATTGTATGTAGTATCTACAGACCTCCAAACAACGACACTGAATACTCTACCAACATGTGTAACACCCTGAAGGACATCCACAGCAAATATCCTGGTCACATTATATGGATTGGGGGCGATGCCAACCTGCCCGACATCAACTGGTCAAGTAACTCCGTAGATGGTCATAACTACCCAGCATATATTAACAACATGTATCTGGACACCATCGCAGATATAAGCTGTCAACAGATCATCGATTACCCAACTAGAGGAGATAACTTGCTTGACATCTTCACTACAAATAGACCATCGTTAATCAACAAGTCAACACCTATGCCAGGTTTAAGCGACCATGACATTGTACTAGTGGACTCAAACATCCGACCACAACGTCGTCGACCTGTGAGACGCCTTATATACATGTGGTCTAAGGCAGACACAGCTTCGATCGAAACCGACCTATCAAAGTGCCAAGATATCTTCTCTCAGCATCGTGAAAACAACACACCAGTGGACACCATTTGGAAGTACTTTAAGAAAATATGCACAGATTCCATCAACACCCATGTTCCATCAAAGTACACATCTGTGAGATTTAGTCAACCATGGTGCAACAGAAACATACGTAGGCTGAGTAGGAGAAAAAGACGTGCACACTACAAAGCGAGACGGACAAATCACCCTGACGACTGGAAAAGGTACAGAGAAGCACAGAGCACCAACTGGAAGGAGTGTAAGAAGTCATACACCAAGTACATAAACAACATGCTGGACGAGGACGGAACATCAAACAAAAAATTGTATGCATACATTAAAAGTAAGAAATGCGACAGTTCCTGTGTATCCCCTCTCCGAAGTGATGGTAGCTTACAATCCAACCCAAAGGAAAAAGCCGAGATTCTGAACATGCAGTTCGCATCCGTATTTAACAAGGAAACTCCGGACAATATACCAAACATGGGACCATCAAATCATGAGTCAGTAGCCAACATCAATGTGACAGAAAATGGAGTGTTGAAACTCCTTAACAAGCTCAACCCCAATAAAGCCAGTGGACCGGATAACATCTCGGCTAGATTTCTAAAGACCATGGCGAAATCTGTATGTCCCTTGCTCACCATCATATTCCAGGCATCATTAGATCAGGGAAAAGTACCAGATGACTGGAAAACAGCACATGTAACACCACTGTTTAAGAAGGGGGACAAGGCGAAGGCTTCCAACTACCGCCCAGTTTCTTTAACCTCAGTATGCTGTAAGACGCTGGAGCATATCGTCCACAGCCAGGTAATCAGCCACCTAGAGCGTCATAACATCCTCGCCGACCAACAACATGGGTTCCGGAAACGCAGGTCATGTGAGAGCCAGCTGATAACAACTATACAGGACCTAGCCAGCGGCCTGAACAACAGACAGCAGATAGATGCAGTCCTCCTTGATTTCAGTAAGGCGTTCGACAAAGTTCCCCACCACCAGTTAGCCATTAAGTTGGAGCACTACGGCGTGCGCGGACAAACCCTTCACTGGATCAAGAGCTTCCTGGAAAGCAGAACTCAGCAAGTAGTCGTGGATGGTGAGAGGTCAACAGCGGCATCAGTAACATCTGGAGTCCCTCAGGGCACAGTGCTCGGCCCGTTGTTATTCCTGGTGTATATCAACGATCTACCATCAACAGTCAAGTCTACCGCCCGGCTATTTGCTGATGACTGTCTTTTATACCGAGTCATCAACTCACAGGAAGATACAACCATCATCCAAGAGGACCTGCACAGACTGCAAAATTGGGAGAGGGAGTGGATGATGAACTTCAACCCAGAGAAATGCGAGGTAATCCGCATTACCAACAAGCGGAACATCATCCATGCCAATTACACCATCCATGGCCATACCTTGCAATACAACAATAAGGCAAAGTATTTGGGAGTGACGATTGACAGCAAACTACAGTGGGGAGATCATATCAACAACATTGCCAGGAAAGCAAATGCCACCACAGCTTTCCTGAGTCGTAACCTGCATAGTTGTCCACGTAACATCAAAGCAACCAGCTATAAGACCTTGGTAAGACCGCAGGTTGAATACGCCTCCACTGTATGGGACCACTCCAATAAGACACACAGCACCAAGATAGAGGCAGTGCAACGTAGAGCCGCCCGCTACATCATGGGGGACTATAGAAGAGACAGCAGCGTAACATCCATGCTTGAACACCTGAATCTAAACACCTTACAATCACGAAGGCTAGCAGCCAGGGCAACAATGATGTACAGAGTGGTAAACGACCTCATTGACATTCCATCCAGTCACCTGCAGCCCACTCTCCACAACACCAGAGGTCACACTGCTAGATTCCATCAGCAATACTGCCACATTAAAAGTTACCAGGACTCCTTCTTCCCTGCCGGAATCGTCATATGGAACTCCCTACCAGCATCCATAGTGACAGCTGATTCACTCGAGGCATTCAAGGCCCGGATCAGCCAGCACTCTTTTTAAACCTTGCACTCCTGATTTTATCCTGTTTTTGATTGAGAGCCTCCCATGGCATGTTTTTAACTCATGTGCGAGAATGCCCCACAAGGAGCCCGGCACATTAATGGCAGAAGAAGAAGACTTGTCGGGAGGCCCTGCAGACTTGTATTTGTTCATTGATTCATTCGGTTTTCCAAACGGTGCCAATCTGAGTAACAGTCACATCAATCAATCAGTTAATCACATTGTCTGTTATGATTATGCATGAAATCATTGTCAGTGTATGTAAAAAAAAAAAAAGAGGAGTTACCGGCTCAGTTATGTGGCAGAAGTCGCCATGGAGCTATACAATACATGAATATAAATAATATAATAGAACATTTAACACATTACAAAAATATTTGATTGTAGTGCAATTACGATACCGACTTAGGACGGTCATTTAATTTGACAAAAGCCAAACAAATGGTGTGGTTAACCGGTTTACGGGCCCACCTTCCCACTCACCGTAACAGCAGAACAATCAAAAGACGTACATTTAAAAATTTATAAATAATCCTCCATGTAAAGAACAAGGGTCAACAGGTATCGCATAATGAGAGGTCATAAAAATATAAACACGTAAGGTATTGTAAAACACATAATGGTATAAAAATAAATGCGACATCAACATGATAAACCGTGCTCTGCCAGTCTGAAAGCGAGCTAAGGCCCTAGATCTGTAGGAGTCCCGACTAACAGTCAGAGGGGACGAGGTTCAGGACCATGTCTCCTCTGAAAGAGGTTTGGACAAGGCCCGTCATATAGTCCCCACCGCCCTGTTAGTCAGCGTGCAACGTTCAAGTAAAAGTCTGCATAAGGCTGTAGAGGGGCCAAATACAAGACCTATGGTCTTTTTCATGATCTCAATATCATATTGTCTATTTAGGAGACGTTTGACTATTTTATTACATGATAAAATAATGTTATCGGAGCCTTTTACTTTCCTTAGTTTATATACGAGATCACCGTAAAAATTAGGATGGGAAATTCCATTGGATACATATTGTTGAAAAGAAATATTTCCAAATTTAGATAGAAGTTCTGAATAAGATCTGAAGAATTTGCCGAATGTTTTTCTTAGCTTGTGATATCTGTAACCCTGAGTTAAAAGTTTAGTAGTAATTTGTAAATTTCGTTTATGAAAGTCCAAAACATCGGTGCAGCCTCTGACAAATCGAACTAATTGAGATATATAGATACCATATGATGGGAGTCGAGGGACATCGCCATCCAAGTAAGGGAAATTTACAATAGGAAATCCAAAATCCTCACGTTTATCATAAATATTAGTATATATTAGGTTGTTGATAATTTTGATGTTTAAATCTAAGAAAGATGTAGATTTATCTCAAGTATTAGCTTTATTCAATGTGAGCTCTGGTGGATATATTTCTGATATAAATTGTTCGAATTCAGGGTTATCGATAACCAAAATGTCATCCAGATATCTGCAAGTATTATTAAATTTGTCAATGAGGTCAAAACGTTTTGATTTTTGAATAGAAACCATAAAATCCCTCTCATAACAATAAAGAAATAAATCTGCTATGAGAGGCGCGCAGTGAGTACCCATAGGAATCCCAACTATTTGTTGATATATCTTGCCATCAAATTGCACAAAAATATTATTCATGAGAAAATCTAGTGCTTTACATAATTCCTTGCAAGTCCAGTATTTATATGAAGTATATTGTTTGTTGGAAAAGAATCCAGAGTTATTGGAAGTACATATGTACGTTTTAGATTCTCTGTGAAAACACCATTGTATAAGAGACAGCAACTTGCTTTTAATCAAATCATGAGGCAGAGATGTATAAAGTGTAGAAAAATCAAATGTAGAAATTTGAGTCGCTTTGAAATTTAGCGAAAGAAGTTTGTCTATAACTTCATGAGAATTTTTAATCGACCAAAAGTAATTGATGTTACTATTATGAAATGCGACATCACAATATTTGATAATATGATCTTTTATAGCAGTTAGAGCAGACGTAATATGTTTCGATAGTACTGAAGTAGAGCAGTGGCTAGAATAAGATATGAAACGTGATTTATATGGACTTTTATGTAGTTTTGGAAGCCAATACATGGTTGGTAGATCAGATTTATCAGTTTTAATTTTGAAGTCGGACATGGTCATGAGGTGATCGTGCAAGGTGCTCTCTTTTGAGGTAGGGCTTTCAACATATGTATGAGTGGAGTTTAATTCGTTTTTAAGTACTTCAATATAATATAGTTTTCAAACAACTATTATGTTATTACCTGCTTTATCAGCGGGAACAAAGACATATTTAGCATGTAAGTCAGCTATCTTCTTTTTAATAGAATTTGTCGTCAATGTATTAGGCTGTTGAAATAGATGCGGATTTTCCGTAAAGTTCTTAATACGGATATCGACAATTCTTAAAATCTCGAATTTCCAATCATTAAGAGCATGAACATTTACCTGTTCTTTTTTATGTAATGCCCTAGTGACTTGTGGATCAAATTGGTGTAAAGTCGAATTGACCAAGCAGTAGTTTAGTACTATAAATAGATATTGGGAATTTCCAGAAGGAACAGCAGTATAACGAAGACATTTTTATTTCGTGTCCTACTATAATTACAACACTTAATATATGGTGATAAATATATATTTTTATGGAGCTATATATTAGATAACACAATATATTACAGTACCGACGAACTTAAAACTGTTGAAGTGATTTCCACAACACTGTTAAAAGGTAACAATAGTACATGTAACAAAATTTTTATTTTTTAACTTTGGCCTATTATATTACAACAGACATACATGTAGTGGCATAGTCACTTTCTAGCCCTAAAATTCATCGCCCCTCCAATGATTATTTTTCTAATAAAACATCCTCAAGGAAGATTAGTTGCAAGATGGACTGTGAATGACAGATGTTAGTGGTGTTGGGGGTAACCGGACAACTCAGCCCGTGGACTACTCGGCCCTAGACCACTCAGCCCGTAAGTAAAGACCACTCGCCCTGTTTAATTATAATATCCCCAGCGCCTTCACTAAACTTCAAGAGAAAGCCACCAGCCCTCGGCTACAAGAAGTCACAACATACGTCAAGAACACCTGGATTGACATTGACGAGACCTGGCCATTAGAATCATGGAACATATTCAACAGAAGCATCAGGACCAACAATGTTTGTGAGGGATGGCATTATCGCATCAACAGGAGAGCAAAGAAAGACAACCTCCCATTCTACTTACTTATCCAAATTCTCTACGATGAGGCTGACAACCTACCACTACAACTGAAACTCATTAAAGAGGGAAACTTCAGTGCCACCAGAAGAAGAAATCACAGCAGATCCAGAGAAAGATATTTGCCATCTGGCAGTCCCATGCCAACAACAAGATAAGTGCAAGCCGTGTTCTCAAGAAGTGTGGTGACATTTATGGACCAATTTCTTAAAAAGTTGTGTGAAATTTGTGATTTATTTCATGGTACTGACTTTAATTTATAGTGCTTTAAAAATAGTGTTATTGCATATATATACTAAGTGCTTTTAACAATTCATTTTTGAGTCGGCTTCATTGAAGCCACACTCATTGCAATCACTTTCTTTTCAGGGGTTATAACTTTCACTACCGATATAGAGCTTACTACGCCACTGAAAAATAAAGTGCCGAAAAATTACTGATGTTGTCTTAGAAATTCTTGATCAGCACAATGTACCTTTAGCTCAGTTAATTTAAGCTAAACATAAACTAGTTTCAATAACTCGAAAAAGAAGTTGCAATAATGTTTTCAAATTTCGCGTAATAATATGTAGTTGTGACTACTTTACGAAGTGTTTACCACCGACACCGTTGGATGTACTCGATTGTGTAATTCTCGGGACAAAGCATTTGTCTTGATCTTGTATCGCTTGTTTTTATCGAGATATTTCAATTAAATTTTCCCCAACATGTTCTGGAACTTTAGTTCTTTTTCACATATATAAAAAATTTAAAGATCGATTCTCCCGCATTTCCTCTGATAATGAAAATGCAATATAAATATTTATAGGTAAATTTTGTATGTTTCTAAATATAAATGATGTTAAAACATTATGAAAATCGTGAATAAGATGGTTATTTAATGTCCCACTTGAAGGAATGTCGTTCCTTGGCTCAGCTTCGACTCGTGACAACAATGCAGTAAAACTTGTTGCCATGAAGTTGTCAATTGCACATTCATTTCGGATACAAGCAATTGCAAACTCTTTGCCGTAAGATAGTATGAAGAGAGCAAATTTTATTAGCATTTTGTACATAGGTATAATGACGATGTAGTTGCAACAAAGACCTAATATTTTAACCCCCCCCCCCCCCCCATTTTCCTGAAATCCGGAATCCGCCAATAAAATGGTAAAATGATTACATACTTAAAATCAGCAAAGCCGAATCTCAGGACTTTTGAGTCTTTTGATTTTATTTTGAAATTACAATTTCTATATGTATTTGATTAATAAATGATTATTATATGTTTCTATGATTATCATTCAATATGCATTTTACTTTGGAGTAATAAATTATAAGAAAATCAACAATTTTTGTCGTTCTTTAATCTAGTAATTGATAATAAAATGATATTTTTGTCATTTGCATTTTAAAAGATCTGACATTTTACCAAAATATACAATCTACAGGTCGAGTAGTTTGATCCAATATACAGTTAAAACAAAACTATAAGCAAAATGATATATATTTCTTTAAAAGTTTATTAATTTCAACATATTATAATTAAACGGGCCAAGTGGTCCGATCTACAGGCCGAGTGGTCCAATTTACGGGCCAAGTGGTCTAGGGCCGAGTGGTCCACGGGCCAAGTTGTCCGTGATTCGTGTTGAGTCTGAACCTGAAATATTTACAATGGTGTCTGATGCGCAGAAATTCACTACATCTATCAGATTATGATAAACGATCTTCAAATCATATTCAAAGAATTAGATAACAAAGAGCACAAAATGAAACTGTAATAAAGTATTAAGTAAGTGATTCATTGAATAAATTTGTTTTGTATTTGTAGGTAGTTGTAAGCATAATTTATGAAATTCCCAATTTCAGCATTTTTGTCACTGTTTTTAAAATAGGATATCTTTGCAAAAAAAGTGTGAAAAGAAAGTTGCAAATGGTTTGATAACAAGGAAGTTTATGGGCAGTGAAACAAACACCGGTCATTGTGTCTACCACCAGTTGTTTAAGCCAAAATAATCGATAATATATATATTCAGCAAGTGTTTTCTTTCCTATATAATGATCAGACACAGAAGCGAAATTAGACGATACTCAGAAGTGTAAGAACGACCGTACATTTTAAGTGAATGTCATCTGATCTGATGAACCATACTTATTTACTTATCCATTTTGCAATCAGAAATTAATCCTTCACATATGTATTTCATAAATTTCTATCACTGCTTATTTCTAGAATTGATACATTAATAATGTAGCACAGGGCAGTTGGTTTAATTGTTCTATCCAGCTCAGTCATGTTAAAAATTAATCAATATTTTATATTATCACATGTTTTGCTGTTTATACAGTGAAATATCGCTATGTCATAAATTAATTTATGACATAGGTGACATCATAGCATGGAAAAGAATTGTGTCAAGGTGGTGTTTGATGAAATAATCACCTTTAAACTGAGTGTAAGCAAACATGTGATAAAAGAATCTGAAATGAATTTTCATTTCATACGGTATTTATGAAACTCGTTGTGTGTTTTATATCCCCTGGCCAAAGCTTGGGGATGTAGAACAAACAACTCGTTTCATAAATACCGTATGAAATAGAAATTCATTTCAGATCCTATATATATCCACCTTCATAACACACAAGCAATTCATGCCACCATGAGCAGTTACTGATATATTTTGTCCAGCTGCATAAGGAAATAAAATCATGCAGTATATATTAAAATTCTTACAAAACTTTAGCTCCAATTTAAATTTGAAAGAGATGGAGTGAGAAATTAATTTCTTATAATTTCACAATAAAACAAGCCTTGTTTGTGAAACACTAATGCCCCGGCGGCACCAAAGACCAAGAAGTTATTTTTAGCAAGAAGATCATTGTCTAGGACAAAAGGTCATTGACCTTGGGGTCATTTAAAAGCCCTTTGTTAGTTGAGTATGCATGTCAAATAGGAAGTCTCTATCCCTCACGGTTCAGAAGTTATAGCCCCAAGTCCAAAATGTTATTTTTAGCATGAAAGTCATTGTCAAGGTAAAAAGGTCACCAACCTTGGTGTCATTTGAAAGGGTTTCATCAGTTGAGTACACATGTGAAATATGAAGTCTCTATCCCTCACAGTTCAAAAGTTATAGCCAAGGTTAAAGTTGACAACAGACATACAAACAGGACAAAACAATAAAAAAAATCTGTGAAAATGTCTTTACTTTTTCTTTTCTTCATTTTCAGATATGGCCAGTGGGAGATCAAAGCACATGGATCCTGATCAGCAAATGGCAGATGCCATGAAACAGGTGATATTTGTATATCATATATATCTAAGATTTTTGAGTAATTGTGGTCCATCCATCATATCCATAAACTGATTGACGACACCAGCTAAATGACTGTTCTTCTTCAATAGAAAATCCAAGTCAGCAATGCAGCTGCTAGGTAATTTTTAAAAAATTTTGCCCACTTTTTAGCTCACCTGAGCCAAAGGCTCAAGTGAGCTATAGTCATAGTGCACTGTCCGTCGTCCGTCCGTCGTTAACTTTTTCACATTTTCGACTTCTTCTCTGGAACTACTTCGCAGATTTGGATCAAACTTTGTGTAAATGATGTACTCAAGGTTCCCTACTAAAATTGTGTTCGGGATCCAGATTCCCTCAGGGGTGGATCCAGGGTGGGGCCAAAAGTACCCAAAACGGTACCCCTCTTCAAACATCTTCTCCTCCAGAACCAGTACATAAATTGGGAAACTAATTGCATTTCAACAATCTATAAAGATGGGTTATTTAAAATTGTGTTCGGGGTTAAGATCCGTTAAATAGAAATTTACGCTTTTTTGAGGTGTTTCTGGACTTAGTCATTTCAATGCAGAAAAGTGTCATGTTTTTCAGTTAATTGATATTATTGATGATTTCTTAATGACTATTTTGATCATAATTGTGGTAAGGAATATTATTGTGAAAGAATTTTGTCATTATCTCAATTTTTGGATTTTTTATGAATTTTTTAAGACTTCCAAAAGGGGAGGGGGGGGGTTGGCCATTTTTCACATTTTCAGCTTTTTCTACAAAACTGTTGGAAGGATTTTAATAAATCTTGGTAGAAATAAGTCACTTATGATCCTCTTCAAATTCTGTTGTTTTCGTCCAGACCTCTCTACAGGTGGCGCCACCATAGTCAAAAGTAGGTCACAGAAGAGTTCCCTCCTTTAACAATATTCTTTTTCATACGGGCTGTATACAGAGACAAACAGAATGCATAGAAATGATCTAGAGGGATGAGTGAAGATGTATTGTCATTTTGGTTTCCTTCCAAAATCAAATTTTAGAATTTTTTCTTACATTTCTTTGGACTTGGTGATTTAAATGCAGAAAAGTGTCATGTTTCCTAGTTAATTGATAATGATGATTTCTTATGGACTATTGTGATCATAATTATGGTAAGGAATGTTACTTTGAAAGAATTTTGTTAATATCTCAATATTTGGATTTTCTATGAATTTTTTAAGACTTCCAAATGAGGGTGTATAGGAACAATTCAATCACATTTTTCACTTCTGCTGTTATACCACATGAAAGATTTTAATGAAACATGGAATATAAGAAGTACTAAAGGTCCTCTATCAATCTGGTAAATTTCATCCAAATTGGTTAACAGATAATGCCACCATGTCTAAAAAGTAGGTCTCACAATGGTACATATACCACTTGGTAATTGAAATATGGAGAGTAGCGGTTCAAATCCAGCTGTGGTCAAAAATTTTTTTTCATTTCTTTACACATCTAAATAAGTTTTTAGATGTTTCTCAACACTCAACATTTGAAATTAGGCAATTTTAAGTTAGATCTGGACAATATTTGAAACAATTGTTGTTCATGACCCAGACAACCAGTTAACAAAAGGCTCCACCTAAAGCAAATGACTAACTTGATGCCCTGAATGACATCTTGCAGAGACAAAGCAAATGCTTAATATCAAAATCACCTGAATGGATGTGCAAAAAAGTGTTGTTTTTTATTCTGGTCTGAAATAAAATTTGACATATTTTCAACATTTGTGTTGACTTAGTCACAGTAATGCAAAAATAAATGAATTCTTCCTTCATGCATGACTGATCATCTAGGTTCCCAGGATATAAGCCTACTTGGGCCTCTTGTTTTGCAATACCCGTGCAAGTTTTTGTTAACTGAGTAAAATTTCAATTTCTGGTCTCTGTAGCACCTTTTCTGGTCTCGTTAGTACCTTTCCTGGTCCCTGTAGTATCTTACTGGTCTCTATAGTACCTTTTCTGGTCTCTGTAGTATGTTTTCTGGTCTCTGTAGTATCTTTTCTGGTCTCTTTAGTACCGTTTCTGGTCTCTGTAATATCTTTTCTGGTCTCTGTAATACCTTTTCTGGTCTCTGTAGTACCTTGTCTGGTTTGTCGTATCTTTTCTGGTTTTGATAGTACCTTTTCTGGTCTCTGTAGTACCTTTTATGGTCTCTGTAGTACCTTTTCTGTCTCTGTAGTCTTTTTTCTGGTCTCTGTAGTACTTTTTCTGGTCTCTATAGTACCGGTACCTTTTCTGGTCTCTGTGAAATCTTTTCTGTTCTCCATAGAACCTTTTCTGGTCTCTGTAGTATCTTTTCTGGTCTCTATAGTACCGTTTCTGGTCTCTGTAGTATCTTTTCTGGTCTCTGTAGTACCTTTTCTGGTCTCTGTAAAATGTTTTCTGTTCTCCATAGAACCTTTTCTGGTCTCTGTAGTATCTTTTCTGGTCTCTATATAGTATGTTTTCTGGTCTCAGTAGTATGTTTTCTGGTCTCTATAGTACCTTTTCTGGTCTCTGTAGAACCTTTTCTGGTCTCTATAGTATCTTTTCTGGTCTCTATAGTACCTTTTCTGGTCGCTGTAGAACCTTTTCTGGTCTCTGTAGTACCTTTTCTGGTCTCTGTAAAATCTTTTCTGTTCTCTATACTACCTTTTCTGGTCTCTGTAGTATCTTTTCTGGTCTCTATATAGTATGTTTTCTGGTCTCAGTTGTACCTTCTCTGGTCTCGGTAGTATTTTTCAGAGCGCTATAAAAAATTTTTACTTTTGATGTAAATTCCTGAATGCCTTTGAATGTGTACATGTATTAGGATTCCTTTTTCATTTATATATACATGTATTTAATGTATACGTGTGTGTGTGTGCGTGTGCATGATTCATTGTGTGCTGAAATATGTATTTAACTATTATCATGATTCTAGCACACACTAATTACACACCTACTTACACTGTACATGATTCATTGTGTGCTGTTATATGTATTTAACTATTATCATGATTCTAGCACACACTAATTACACACCTACTTACACTGTACATGATTCATTGTGTGCTGTTATATGTATTTAACTATTATCATGATTCTAGCACACGCTAATTACACATCTACTTACACTGTACATGATTCATTCTGTGCTGTTATCTGTATAATAATGATTCTAGCACACACTAATTACACACCTACTTACACTGTACATGACTCTTTCTGTGCTGTTATATGTATTTAACTATTATGATCATGATTCTAGCACACACTTTTTATGTATTTTGTTATGAAACTACAGTTATGCCAGGATATACATGCATACTTAAAATTGATTACTGCACAAAGCATTAAGTTACATTAGTTACATTGATTGCATTAGATAGATAAGAGCATGCTCGTAGAAATCGTTTGGTGCTATTTTTTATAAAGTTAGACTCCTCAAAGTGCAGAGCAACTTAATGAAATGAATGTTGCTTAAACAACCTCTTGAATATGTGTACTTTACAATATATATATAGCCTGTCATTTGTATTGTGAATACATTTTAACTTATGGTAGATAGATTGCGGTACCTTAGTAACCAAGTGGGGTACATGTGGGTTCAACCGTGGCTAAGGATAAGTAGATGTGTGTACTAGATTATCCAAGAAAGCTTGAAGGTTTGATTGGGGTTTCCAACATTACATCTGTGCCACTGTAATGATGAACAATAACAAATCATGGATAGTTGTCCATCAGAAGCCAGTTGTTCAATACCTTAACCACCGGTCATAAGGCCACATATTTTAGTTCTTCAAGAGCGACCGCACCTAAAATTGCCAATTTCAAATTTTAATATTAAAAAAATAATCCCGCACTCTAATCGAACGCCAAGAGCTATTTTTCCTTTCAGATTTGACACTATGCTTCCTTAATATGCTCTAAAAACTAAAAAAGATGTTACTGGTCTTCATAAACGACCTGATAGATTCCCAAGTCAGAATTGTACACCAAATTGATGATGATTTGCGTTTAAAGGCTTTAAATGGAGTCATTTTTATTGCTTAAGACATAGATATTTTCAAAATGAGGCAGATCTTATAAATATTTAATAATTTTCGTAACTCTATAGGTCCTTATTTTGTCAAACTTTTGTACTTTCAACTTCATTTTGAAAATTAATTTAATTTATTTTTGTGCCCGCTCGCCCCTTAAAATTATCAAATATGTCTGAAGAACTAATAATTAATGTGGTGTGGCCTAATAATTAATTTCAAATTACTATTTCTTTGAAAAGTACAGACTTTTAGTGATAAGTCATGAGCTGTATACTTATCATAACTTGTGTAATCTGTAAATCAATATAATTTGAATATTATATATACAGTAACTTTACAAATTTAACTGTTGTGAATCAAATGTTAGTTTTCTGGTTAACATAACCAGTGGTTAAAATTTTGACCCTAGCTTCATAGGTCTAATCATTAGTTTTGTATTTTTTTCATTAAAGGTGAAAAAAGCTATGAAGCAGGTAAAGGAGGCAACAAAAGGAATGGGCAGCATGCATACACAGGCAGAAACATATCACCCTCCTCCTGCAGGTATATAATATATAATAATGAAAATTCTGAATATAAAATCAGTGCTTTTTGGCTCACCTGAATCAAAAACAGATTTTCAAGTAATTTATAAGCTCATGTGAGCCAAAGGCTTAAGTGACCTAGTGTCATAGCATATTGTATGTTGCCATCAGTCCATTGTCTGTTTGGAGGATTTATTTGTTTGATAGGGGTGAATTACTCGAGGGCCCCTTCAGACATTGCTGTTTTTCTCCAGTCTGACTGCATAGATCATTAAAGTAAAAGCATCAGTTGGATCTAGAAGAGTGTCTTTCAAAGTGTGTTTGTTACTTGTTCTATTCAGAAATCAAATTTAAGACGCTTTTTTATGTTTCTTTGAATTTTGTGATTAAAGCCTATTTTTAGAATATTCCTTAGATTTTCTCCTTAATTTGATTGTCAGACTGGCTATGTAAATTATTACATAGATGGAACTAAATGCATCAGAGTGATCTGGAAGGGTGTCTTAATAAGTGTTTAGGTTTTAAATGGATCCATTTTGAAATCTTTTTTATGCTTTTTCAGCCTCTTTTCTGACATAGTCATTTCCACACATTTTATGTCGTTTACTTGATTTTTTAATGATGAGAAGGAAAAACACATTTTGTTGCTATATGTTAGTAAGAAAACATTTATTTCAAGGATTGCTTGTCAAAATTTACTTTTCTTGATTTTTATGGCTTTTTTTGCTTTTGTTGGGGGGGGGGGGGGGGGGGGGGGTGGCATTTGATATAAGCCAGTTCTAGCATGCTAATGGTAGCAGTTAAAATAAAAAAGGCAAAAAATGGTTTTAATTTCAATTTACACAAAAATATTTTTCCAAGTGCTTTGCAGTACTCAATACATCATTTTAAAAAAAAAATAGACTAGGTATTTTTCTCACATTTTTTTTATAATTAATTGTATATATATAATTATATTATCATTATAGTGTAATGATGGATTTTACTGAAGAGTTGAATATACATGTATTTCCATTTATTTGACTTGATAGAGGCCAGGAAGCCCAAAATCTATGAAGAAGAGTGTCATTTTCTATATTTATACCTACTTTTTTTTGGAGGACTTTAAAACAGGTTTTTAATTGTTTTTGGAGCATTCAATAACTAAGACATTTTAGACATGATAGAAACAAAAAATTGGAAAAAAAATTTTCACTTGATTTTTTTTTACATAGTTTTGTATCATTATTTTAATTTATTCAGGTTTGAGAATCAAGCTTCCAATTATTTGTCAGTTGCCAAAACTCAGTAAAGAAGAGAATATGTTTATGTATATGTAAATTTGTTGTTTGTGAATGAGATAATTGATAGACTTGGTTCAATTCTTGTATTGCACCAAGTTCGATTCTTGTATTTCACCACTATATTTAATACATTGCTTATCTCCTACTTCCATGTCATGTTATGACCTAAGAATTGTAAAAAGCGACCTAAATTCCTAATCTTCCGATCGGCAATAATAGCTCACCTGCCTGTGTTTTCATTAAGTGATATATTTCTTACATGTGAAAATTGTACTCATCAGAGATTTATCATGCTAAGAATACAACAGGTTCAGAATACAACATGCTCAGATTGCATGTTTTCAGTGCTTACACCAAGTTTAACATAAAGCTGCTTAAGATAATGCACAGGTTTAAAGTAAATAACCATATGGCTATAGTAATAGTTAGTTCTATTTATACTCAAACAACCATTCCACTTCACATCTTATGTTTCCTACCAAGCTTTGAATACTTATATCATGTGATATATGTACTTTATTTCACATTGTATAATACTTTACATCAATGCTCTATATTTTGCCTTATACACATAGATGTTATAGAATACTGATAACTTTTCATTGTAGGATTCAGAGCTCCTCCTCCAAAATCGAATGATAAAATGGGTGGATCAATCAAAATAGAAAAGAGAGGTTTATTTGGTAAAAATACACAGATAAATATACAAAGCTCAAAAAACGTACAAATTGGAGATAACAATGTAATGGTGATAAACCAGACATCGTCTCGTAGAAAACAGCATCGAAGGAGAAAGGACAGCAATGATTCTTCATCAGATGAAGATGATGATCAGCCCTCTGCCAAGGGAAATAAGCCAGTATTAACTCAAGCTCATAGAGATATGTTATGTAAGAATGTCAATTATCTTATTATTAGGTAAAACCAAAAAATATGCATGTTTCCTGTAACATGCTGATAAAGATTAGGGTCAGTAGATCAGTATCCTTACTTTTTTTATGCCCCAGGATCGATAGATCAGGGACATATTGTTGTTTACCTCTCTCTCTGTTTGTTTGTCTGTTGCCAACTTTTGCCATAACTTTTGAACCATGAAAGATAGAGATGTCATGTTTGGCATGCATACTCCACTAATAAAGCCATTTCAAATTACATCAAGGTCATTGGCGTTGTGACCCTGGCCTTTGATATACATTTCAAAATTTGCCTTACTTGCCATAATTTTTGAACAGTGAGAAATAGAAACTTCATAATTGGCATGCATACTTCACTAATGAAGCCCTTTCAAATTACACTAAGGTAATTGATTTTGTGACCTTGACCTGCCATTGACCTTTGACCTATATTTCAAAATTTGCTTTATTTGGACTTCGGTGTTGCCGGGAGTATTCATGTGACCTTGACCTGACATTGATCTTTGACCTATATTTCAAAATTTGCTTTATTTGGACTTCAGTGTTACGGGGAGTATTCATGTTTTATAGACACATCTTGTTTTTTTAATGTTTTACTTTTCTACTGATTACTGAATCAATGTTTGATGGCAACTAGAATGCATTTGGACCACTCACAAGTGACAATTACTTAATTGTTGCCCAAAACAATTATCCCCAGGATATCAAAACTACATTTTAAGGCAAATATTCAATATTTGAATAATTTTCTACTAAAAGCGCAATAAAAATGTGAGTGTCAGAACCAAAAATTAGGGTTACAAGAAGCATGCATATTTTCTCTCTTGGCTTTATCACATTCACTTGCCTAGTTTTTATCCTTCTTAATAACTTAGAAAGACTACTGCAATACAGTACACGTTTGATATGTTAAATACTGTCAAACCATGAAAAATAGCTTGACTTATCAAGAGTTCAACTTTGTTATACATGTACAACAATGAAAGTTCAAGCAGAGTGTTTAAGGAAATGTGAAAGAATTGTAAAGAAAAAGGAATAGATAGTGAAGTAAATAGTTGACTGTGGTTTGTATGGAAATCCATTCCTCAATACAAAATGTGTAAATATAATTCTTAGAAGTAATCTTGATTACAAATAGTTAAGGCTATATTCTTTAATTTGTAACATGTCTTGTTAGCTGCCTGATTCGTAGCAGAGCTTAGTTAGTTATGATGGCATAATGCACCAAAAATGTGACAATTTCCAAATCTAATAAAAAGCCGTCTTTGTATCAAGGTCATCTAGATCTGATAATCTGAATACAAAATGTTGGTGAACCATGATAGCTTTGCTGTTTATTCCATATGCCTGCTTGGTGCAGTGGTCTATAAATATTGATATTCTTAATGACATTTCAGCTTCAGAGAGGTTAGTTAATGATTCTGATGTGAGAACTGGCTCAAAATTCATGGCTAAATCATGGAGAAGAATAGGTATGTTTACTCTAAAGTCTTTTATTACAGAAATGCATTCAAGGTGTGTGTTGGGAAGGGGAGGGTGCATCCCTCTGCCTCATTGTACTTTGTCAGTTAACAGAAAATTTGAGATATCGTTTTTATGCGCCTGTCCAATAGACGGGACGTATTATGTTATGGCGCTGTCAGTCCGTGTGTCCGGCCGTCTGTCCAGGGTCATGTTTTCCGGACTCTTTTTGGACGTCTTTCAAGATATTGCGATGAAATTTAGTATATAGCTTTATTTCAAGCGGCGTCAGCACCAGTTCGAGTTTCGTTAAGGTTGACCTACTTTTGACAGAGTTATGGTCCTTGGACTTAAAATTTTCAACATTTTTTTCAGAAATTCATTTAAAATCTACTTTTTGACAAAACATTATGAAATTTATCATGAAACAAGTAAAATGTACCAACTATCACATATCTTACGGGTTTTGATATCTTTTTCTTCATTTTTGAGAAATTTATAATTTCAGTAGGGGGGGGGGGGGTTGACCATATGTCCTAGGTCATGTTTTCCAGACTTTTTTTGGCCGTCTTTCAAGATATTGAGTTGAAATTTGGTATACAGCTTTATTCCAAGCAGCGTCAGTACCAGTTCGAGTTTTGTTACGATTGACCTACTTTTGACGGATTTATGGCCCTTGCGCTTATAAATTTCAAGATTTTGTTTTGAAAATTCATTAAAAATCTAATTTTTGTAAAAACATTATGAAATTTACCATGAAACAAGTAAAATGTACCAACTTCCACATATTTTACAGGTATTAATATCTTTTTTTTCATTTTTGAGAAATTTATAATTTTAGGAGAGGGGGGGGGAGGTGTTAGAGGGGGACTAGTTCTAAAACATTTCAAGTTTATTTTTGCAGGTCAAGTTCCAAGATGGGTTGGATAGGACCATTTCTGCAGAAGATATTTCCCTTGGACTTATTCCTATGATAAAATGCTATGAAACGCAATTAACTTCAGTAACCGTCAGATGTTTTTCATGAAAATCATGCCAAATGCGAATTGATCCTGTCCGAATTAAGCGACGGGCGTATTATGCCACGCTAGGCGTTGCTCTTGTTAGTTCATGGAAGCCAAAATGTCAAGTGGGCTATTGTGATAACTGCTGGTCAGATGTCTGTCCATACATCTGTCTGTCCATACATCTGTCTGTCCTTACATCTCTCTGTCCATACATCTGTCCATACATCTCTCTGTCCTTTCTCTTCACTTAGTGTAAACTTTTTATGCTTTTAACTTCTCCTTCAGAACTAGACAAGTGGAGATGGAAATTGGTAGGGATGTAGTATTTAAGTTCCCTTGAATGTGAAATGCAAAGCATTCTCTCATGAGTATCTGATGTGATTGATTATTCCATACAATCTACCTATGATGCACACACACTTATCACTCACTTACCTCTCCTAATTGTGACAGCAACAATCATTAATTGCAAGGCTTTGTTATAGAACAAATGCCAATTATATGCACATAAAATAGCAACAACATGGTAGAATGATCTCATATTGTGAAATTAGCTTTAACAAAAATAACCCAGAAGATTAGTAACAGTTACACTAAAGAACGTCACAAGAAAATAAGCGTTCAAAAAACACTACAGTATGGAATCCAATTTATTTGCTACAATGTAGACTTCAACTTAGGTCATTTTTAGTGGGTCCTTCTTTGAAAAGTAAATGTCTGACTTAGTTTCCGCTTATGTTGCATTGTGAAATGAAAATTAGTTAAAAACTAGTCAGAAAATATCAAGCAACTTAGCTTACAGTCCTTTGTACATGTATGTCCATTTGATATAACTTGGGTTTTGAAGATATTCCTTTTGACTTATCACTAATTCTTTCTTGATTTTATATATATAGAATTTACTTTAGACATATTTAATTTTCTATGTTTAAACATGTTACTTATTATAATACATTGTAGGACGAAGCTTATCACTGAGTGACACTGAATTAGAGCAAATCCACACAAATCATTTTCGAGAGGAAGGTATCCAAGGAGTGGGTTACCAAGTTATTCAAACATGGCGCCAAAAAGCTGGTCGTGGAGCAACATTAGGAGCTCTCACTAGTGCTATATGTAAAGCTTACCCTCCAGAGGAAGTTCTTCAACACTTTACACCTTGAAATATGATAAAATGAATATGTCTGTGATACAGTGATTTTAATTAAACATTCTACCTAGATATGTGGATGTTGCTCATTGTATTCCTGTATATATCAAAGTTACGTTTTGATATAGTAAGTTGAGTTTCCAATAATTTTCCAGATTCATGTTTTGCAAACTAATGAAAATTTAATGTTCAATTCCATCATAATAGTAAACCATATTAATTCTTTAAAAAAAAAAAAGAGGACCATGATTTTTCCCAGTACGTGTCATAAATCATTTTCACATTCAGTTTTCAATTTTTGCTTTAGCAAGTTCTTTGCATGAACATTAAACTATACTAGAAGTTAATTCAGAATGTAAATGTTATCAATTTACCAAACATGAAGCTATTATTCTATAAGTAATCTGAGTTTGTGAAGAATTTTTTGAAAATGATTAAATATATTGAGCTGATGAATTACAATTTATATTACATGAACATGTCCTTTAGAAATAGGACATAAATATCTACTCAATTCTACACAGTCTTTGGTAAAATGTTTACAGTGTGATTGAATGATTGTGTCCTGGGGCAAATTGCATTCTATAATAAATCAAAATAAAACTTGAATTTGATAATAGTTTGCTTCAAGAGTTGTACAGCTATAGGATGTTAGTTTGAGTCATAAGGTTTAAACAGTATGAATAAAGACAAAACTTGGTCAGCTCCCCTTTGACAGATTTGATTAATGTTTTGAGCTCATGTGATGATTTTCATGAAAGCTATTGTCCTAACCCATTCATAGACTACACATATTTATATTTAACATGTTGCTTTTTATTTTATTTGAGCCAAAGGTTAAAGAAAGTAATTGTCATAGTGTACTGTCAGTCATACATAAACTTTTCTTACTTTTCAACTTCTTTAGAGTTCTTGGAGGGATTTTGATCAAACTTGATGGAGATGAAGTTCTACAGGTCCTCTTCAAGGGTTGCAGTTTTTCAGCCATATCCAAAACTC
Organism: Pteria penguin; assembly: GCA_035048485.1. Classification (NCBI taxonomy): domain Eukaryota; kingdom Metazoa; phylum Mollusca; class Bivalvia; order Pterioida; family Pteriidae; genus Pteria; species Pteria penguin. The sequence goes on along the minus strand of CM068582.1, from coordinate 71,416,979 downwards.
CATTGTTATATAGTACTCGAGGTTCCCTACAAATGTTGCTCCTTTCAGCCAGATCCATTAAGGGGTGAATCCAAGCTGGGGCAACATAGGCCCCAGAGGATCCCACTTTTGACAAACATTTGGTTCCATTCTGAAATCAAATTTTTTACATTTTTATTTTCTTTTGTCTTTTTCCACTTTGTAATTTTGACTATTTTCAGAATAATTTCTTAGATTTTCTCCTTAAAGGTTGCTAAAAATGCATTGATTTTGTGTACTTTAACTGTTATTATTGTAACTAATGTAAAAAATGGAATATAAGAATAATTAATAGAATTTTTTACAATTTTTTATAGATTAAACATGGTGTTTTTATACTATTTATATGTAATAATAAGCTTTGATGGAATTTTTCTTCAAAACTGATAGAATTGATTGAACGTCACGCCACTAATATTTCGCGTATATGGTGACGGCATCTGCCTGATGTGAGACATACAAATTTTGGCCTTTGCAACGAACCCACCCAAAGCAGTGAGGGATCTTTAATGTGCCATGCATACCACGACACAGGGCCTTGGTTTTTGCTGTCTCATCCGAAAGACAGGACACCGGCATGACCAGAGTGGGACTCTAACCCCGGCTTCCCCATCAGGAAGTGAGCGCAGTACCAGTAGTGAATGATCTTTAATGTGCCATGCATACCACAACACAGGGCCTCGGTTTTTTCTGTCTCATCCGAAAGACAGGACACCGGCATGACCAGAGCGGGACTCAAACCCTGACTTCCCGATCAGGAAGTGAGCGCAATACCACTAGGTCACACCGGCTTCAAAACTGATAGAAAGATATTGATTAAACTTCATATGAATGAAGTACTCAAGATGAAGTACTCAAGATTCCCCACAAATAGTGCTGCTTTAAACCAGATCTGTTGAGGGGTGAATCCGAGGTGGGGCTTTATAGACCCCAAAGACTTTCTCCTTCAGACTAACTTCATAGATCATCAAATCAAATAAATCAGAGTGATCTAAAAGGATGACTTAAGAAGTATTGTTGTTTTCGGTTCCTTAATGAAGTCAAATTTTCATTTTTTTTTTTTTATTAGATTTAGTCATTTCAAGACACTTTGTGTCATTTTATTGATTTATTCGACGTTACAGAAAAGCAATGATTCATTCAGTATTATTGTTTGAAATTTCTATTTCAAGGGTTACCATATTTGAATGTGATTTTATGATGATCAGCATGCTTTTTTTTATTTATATGCTGCATTTATTAGGATTTTATTTTTTGAATGGTGCCAGTTTTGATGTGCTGAGGGTTAGTGGTTCAAAGACCATTGGAACAAGGAATCACCTCATTATCACCCTGATACTGTGCCCTCATGATTGAAGAATCTATCCAAGCAAATCTTAATAAGCAAACAAATACATGTTTAGCACTATTAGATGCTAAAGCTACATATGATGTAGTCCACCACCCAAGCCTTTTTTTTATGCCCACATAAAAATGTGAGCATATTATGCTATAACACTGTCATACGTCTGTCCATCTGTCCCACCTACCTTGACTTTGCAACTCCTTTTAATCCCTTGGGGGTGTTTTGATGAAACTTGGTACAGTGAAGTAAACACCAAATGAAGTAAATGACACAAAAATACCATAGGGTAAACCATATCTCGTAGTCCATGGCATAAAAGGACAATATCATGTATAGTGTCATATTCAAATGCCAACCCCAATTAAATTGAGGTGAGACCAGGTGCTTTGGAGGATTAAGCATCCCCTGGTTGCATACAACACCTATCACAAAAATCCTGCAACAACTTTTCAAGAAGATGTGCATATTGGACGGGGAATGCTGTAAAAAAAAAAAAACAAATTACAGGAGTTATGGCCCTTTGGAGGATTTTAATGAAAATTGGTATGAAGAAAGAACACCCTGTGAAGATGTGCATATTGGATGGGCAAACTGTCCAAAAATATGAGAGTTATGGCCCTTTGACTTGGCGTTTCTTATATTTTTCTGTGCAAAATATCTTGTCTTCACAACTAGTCCTAAACCCTTTGAAGGATTTTGACAAAACATAGTACAAGGAAAGAGCACCATATGAAAATGTGCATATTGGAAGGGCAGTGCTCTCCAATAAAATTTACAGGAGTTATGACCCTTGGACATATTTTATATACAAAATACCTTGTCTTCGTAACTCCTCCTAAACCCTTTGGAGGGATTTTGATGAAACGTGATGCAAAGAAAAAGCACTATATTAAGATGTGCATATTGGAAGAGGAATGCTGTCCAAAACATTTGTAGGAGTTATGACCCTTGGACTTATACTTTTCTATGCAAAATACCATGTCTTCGCAACTCCTCTTTAAACGCTTTTGAGGGATTTTGATGAGTTATGCTACAAAGAAAGAACACCATATGAAGATGTGCATATGAAAAAAAAGAATGCTGTCCAAAAAAAAAAATTTACAGGAGTTATGACCCTTGGACTGAGATTTTCCTATCCAAAACACCTACGCAACTTCTTGATGAATCCTAGTACAACAAAGATCACATTATGAAGATGTGCATATTGAACAGGAACTTTTACATCTCCATATTTTTAATACAATTGTAGTCGGTGTATTTACGAAAGGAGGGGGTGTCATTATGGAAAATGATGGATGTGTGAAGAAGAACGTGCAAACAATTGAAAAAGAAAATAAGCCTTATCGGGATCTCCTATACGCGCTGCCTTATGGGTAATGTCAAAGGTCACAGGGGATAAAGATTTAACCGCCATTTGTGTTCTCTACATTGGGGATAGTTATTTAAACTCCGAATGTGACGCTGTTCTGGTGAAAATCTCATCTGATTGGTCAGAAAATATCATCGCAATCGGCCTAGGCCAATTATATATTACGATAGTAAATTAGCTTTCAGAGCGCATGTGCAAACTTCATTAGCGTGGCATGTTGGGTAATAATCTAGTACTAAGAAACAGTGTTAGCACATAATTCTGCTGTAAATATTGAGATTTCTAGAAATTAATCTTATAAAATGTTCACAATTTTTACAAAAAAGATTTGCTCACTACAAGAACCAACTTATTTCCGAATATTGACGAGAACATCCGAGAGACTTTCCTAAAAAGGAAAAAAGGCGCGGCTACTTTCCTAAGGAGTAATAAAAGAAAAAAGAGAAGTTACTGGCTCAGTTATGTGACAGAAGTCACCATGGAGCTTACAATACATGAATATAAATAATATACTAGAACATATAACACATTACAAAAATATTTGATTGTAGTGCAATTACGATACCGACTTAGGACGGTCATTTAATTTGACCAAAGTCAAACAAATGATGTGGTTAACCGGTATATGGGCCCACCTTCCCACTCACCATAACAGCAGAACAATCAAAGGACGTACATTTAAAAATTCATAAATAATCCTCCATGTAAAGAACAAGGGTCAACAGGTATCGCATATTGAGAGGTCATAAAAACATAAACACGTAAGGTATTCTAAAACACATAATGGTATAAAAATATATGCGACATCAACATGATAAACCGTGCTCTGCCAGTCTGAAAGCGAGCTAAGACCCTAGATCTGTAGGAGTCCAGACTAACAGTCAGAGGGGACGAGGTTCAGGACCATGTCTCCTCTGAAAGAGGTTTGGACAAGGCCAGTCATATAGTCCCCGCCGCCCTGTTAGTCAGCGTGCAACGTTCAAGTAAAAGTCTGCATAAGGCTGTAGAGGGGCCAAATACAAGACCTATCTTTTTGATGATCTCAATATCATATTGTCTATTTAGAAGACGTTTGATTATTTTATTACATGATAAAATAACGTTATCGGAGCCTTTTACTTTCCTCAGTTTATATACGAGATCACCGTAAAAATTAGGATGGGAAATTCCATTGGATACATACTGTTGAAAAGAAATATTTCCAAATTAAGATAGAAGTTCTGAATAAGATCTGAAGAATTTTTCTTAGCTTGTGATATCTGTAACCCTGAGTTAAAAGTTTAGTAGTAATTTGTAAATTTCGTTTATGAAAGTCCAAAACATCGGTGCAGCCTCTGACAAATCGAACTATAATTGAGATATATAGATACCATATGATGGGAGTCGAGGGACATCGCCATCCAAGTAAGGGAAATTTACAATAGGAAATCCAAAATCCTCACGTTTATCATAAATATTAGTATATATTAGGTGGTTGATAATTTTGATGTTTAAATCTAAGAAAGGTGTAGATTTATCTCAAGTATTAGCTTTCTTCAATGTGAGCTCTGGTGGATATATTTCTGATATAAATTGTTCGAATTCAGGGTTGTCGATAACCAAAATGTCATCCAGATATCTACAAGTATTATTAAATTTGTCAATGAGGTCAAAACGTTTTGATTTTTGAATAGAAACCATAAAATCCCTCATAACAATAACGAAATAAATCTGCTATCAGAGGCGCGCAGTTAGTACCCATAGGAATCCCAACTATTTGTTGATATATCTTGCTATCAAATTGCACAAAAATATTATTCATGAGAAAATCTAGTGCTTTACATAATTCCTTGCAAATCCAGTATTTATATGAAGTATATTGTTTGTTGGAAAAGAATCCGGAGTTATTGGAAGTACATATGTACGTTTTAGATTCTCTGTGAAAACACCATTGTATAAGAGACAGCAACTTGCTTTTAATCAAATCATGAGGCAGAGATGTATAAAGTGTAGAAAAAATCAAATGTAGAAATTTGAGTCGCTTTGAAATTTAGCGAAAGAAGTTTGTCTGTAACTTCATGAGAAATAATAAGGAAAAAATAATAATAAGGAAAAATATGAGGCGTGGCTTTAGAAATTTTAGCGGGAAAATTCAGAACTGCGCATAAAAAGATGGTTTTAAAACAAGTACATATTATTTCTATTTACATAAAGCCATTTGGCTTTTTGACCAACAACTTGAAGATTTAAAGCTATTCCGATTGCAACCTAAGCTTTTTAAAAAGCTATGCTTGTAAATATTAATGAAGGGTTGACCCCGTGCATTTCCATACATGTGTAGCATACATGACAAGTGCATGCTTCGTGTGTATTGCAAATAACTTGCTAAAACATTATTATGTCAGAAGTAAATTTGAAAACGATCACGTATTCTGAAAGTATAATTCAATAAAGTTCTACATAATGGAATATAGATAACAAAAATTGGTTGAGTAAGTTGCTGAAAAGTTTGTTTAGAAAAGTATGGTGTTGATGTTTGGAGATTTCGCCGAACTCATCGCGCCGAGTCGGGGCTGCTGATCATAAAATTATGTATTGACTTTTGTGACCACTTTTTGAAATTCAGGCCTCTATACAATATTTGAATTTTGCACATATAGCCATTATATGCTATAAAGTGCTTGATTAAAGCAATCCTAATTCCTATTGTTCAGCTCTGTCATACAACAAGTATTGTTTGTTATATATTTCAATATTGAATATTATTGTATAATTCATTTATACTATATATTATCAGGGCTGTATATAACACTTACATATAACATTGCGTTATATACGTCCCTGATATTGTGTGTTACATTTTTAATGCAAATATTTTACATGAAGTCCATGTAAACAAGATCAAGAACTTCTTGTTTATAAGTCTTTGACAAGATGTATTTGTATCACAAAATGCCCAAACAGCAACATAATATCTATAATAGTTGATTTCCTCCTCAAGTTATGTAAGGTCACTTCAACCGGATGTTTGACCCAGTAAATATCACCCTTCATGTCATACCTTTGTCATCTTTCAAGATATGAATTAGCGATCTTAATACGGTAAACTGGGCATTCACAGTAACGGAAAAGGACTTATTATCAGGTTTACTGTATATAAGACATTTGTGAAGGTTTATCATGAAGGAGACGTAAATTGAAATCAAACGTAAATTGAAATCAAATGTTACCAAACTTTACCAAATTCTGTAGGTAAAGGTTTGTTTCATACTTTTCATACCTTTTGCACTTATTAAATTGTTATAATAAGATTTTAAATGATAAATCAAGGAAAAATATAACTGTGTCAGTAAAACAGGAGAATGGTGTTATGAAAACGATGTATATCAATGTGAAGCTTTTTAATTACGACTTGAAATTGATATATGAAAAGTATTTGTCATCTGCATTTTTTAAATTTAGATAATGCACATGTACATTTGTATTGTTTATCCCGCTTAAACTCTGACCCGGAAGTATATAATGGTATTGCCGACATGCGCAAATGAGATTCCCAACAATTATATCAGCATCCAAGGCAGTCTATGTAAGATATGGAAATTTATGCTTTTCAAAATAAAAAAAGTTATAATGAACTTTTGCGATTTGCCGGTGTTGGGTGTCGAGCTCGCGCACTTGCTGTTGTTGGTCCGCCAAATTCTCCATTGAGCCACTGGAACTGTTCATTACAGCTAGTGGTTTAATTTAAATGCCCGTGGAGTGAAATTATTTACACATGATTAGCTTCTCAAAAATTGTAAATAAAAAGTATTTTTGGTACATATTACAATACTTAATTCCATTGTACATCATATCATATAACGCCAAATGAAATTCAAAATTTATTTATTTATTTCATATCTGTAATTTTATTGGTTCATATCAAAAAGTGCATCATAACAATTCACAACGATAGACTCCATCTTGGAAGTAACAACCATTTTTGATATAAGCTTTCATTTAATACAAATTTATCCGAATTTCTGCAAACTGTGCATATTCCAATAAAGGAGGTTGATTAAAGGTTGTTTATCAGTAAGTTTTTGACATTTTTTTTATATTTTAATAGGTTTTAACGAATTTTGTATCATTTCCATATTTTCTTGTCATTTTATCTTTACTGTGGAATTTTGGTTCAATATTTTGAACATTACAATAAAAAAATTATTATTTCAAGAATTCAAAGCGTCTGTGATATAATATTGTGTATAGTGTTTTGAAAGCCATGTATGGTGCGCAGTGCAGGTGATAACGTTGCAATTATTTGAATGCAAATGTTTTCAATAAATGATGGTACATATGTTATGGTGATACATGTAAATATTTGTCTCATTAGATTTCACCGGATGATAAAGTTTTTGAGAATGCGTGACAGAAACTTGTATGTCATGATGCTCCTTAATTAAGGTACGTGTACATTAATACTTTTGTCATTGTTGTGCAAATTATGATTTTGTAGTTTTTGTGATATTGTGTTACGACTTTATAATCGATTTTGTCACATTTTGTATGAACTATTTTGAATACTTAGTTCTTATTATGTTTTATTATACATTTTCAGAACACCATCTATATCATATTTCATATTCCATTCGTTCTCCATTCAGTGCATCACGTTGTGTGCCATTTCATGACCATATATACATATATAAACTGTAGCGCAATAAATGAAAGAAAAAAGAGGAGTTACTGGCTAAGTTATGTGGCAGAAGTCACCATGGAGCTATACAATACATGAATATAAATAATATACTAGAACATATAACACATTACAAAAATATGTCATTGTAGTGCAATTACGATACCGACTTAGGACGGTCATTTAATTTGACAAAAGCCAAACAAATGATGTGGTTAACCGGTTTACGGGCCCACCTTCCCACTCACCGTAACAGCAGAACAATCAACGGACGTACATTTAAAAATTTATAAATAATCCTCCATGTGAAGAACAAGGGTCAACAGGTATCGCATATTGAGAGGTCATAGAAATATAAACACGTAAGGTATTGTAAAACACATAACAGTATAAAAAATATGCGACATCAACATGATAAACCGTGTTCTGCCAGTCTGAAAGCGAGCTAAGAAAGAAAGAAACAGATTAAACATTCGTTGTGTTACAAATGGCGTCGCCGGTAGGATTGGCCAGTGATGCAAGCGGAGAACAGTGACGAGTATAGGAAACATACTTTAAGGGAAAAAGAATACAGAATACAGGTTGAGAAAAGACAATCGTATGGTTTGACGGTGTTCTCCATCATGATACTGAATATTTATTTGTAAAAAGACACATATATCCCTTTTTTAATACCTTTGATTATTGTTGCTTTATTCATCCTTATTGTCATGCTTTGTGACTGCTCTTTGAATTTTGTTATAGTGTCTCATGTCTGATAGAAAAATTGAAAAACAATTGTCGAAGCCAAGGCCAATTAGTAATGGCAAATTAGTTTACACCCCTGCGTTATTATCTGATAGAAAGGGTAGATATTTAAGACATCATATCAAAACAGGTATTGACTTTGAAATCCAATGGTGGTGTAAAGGTGGTTCTAGAATACAAGACTCTTTACTTTGGCTGAGGAAAAATCTTTCTCATAAACTGAGAACGCATGGTAAAATTGCTTTGTATGTATGGATAGGTACATGCGATCTGACTGAAAAGGACAAAGCGTACACTAGCCTTCGCCTCGATTTTTCGACTGTTGAGTACTTGGAACGAAAATTCAACGAACTCGCTGATTTCATTCTTCAGTTCATCGAGGTAAAACTCACGATTCTTGAAGTACCCATGTACTTTATCGTTGAATGGAACAAAAGACGTGGTCACAGGCATCCAGACTTGTTCGTTGACCTATTCTACACTTCATGCACAAATCGATAAGCTTAACAGCACAATCCGCAATATTAACTATAAACTTAACGTGCGGTCTCCTAGATTTTCGTTGGACATTCGAAAGTCAAATCAAAACAACACGGGTAAAAATAGAAAGACATATTTCAACTTCATACTGTATCTGGACGGAATTCATCCTAGCACATTACTTTCCAAGCTTTGATTTCGTTAGATCTTATCTTTGATGATTAAAAACTGTCATTCCCAGTGACAACATAGCAACAAGCGAATCGTAGGGATTGTTTTCTGCTTTTCAATTGTTGCTATACCGACCAATATGGAGGAGCAACTAAAAGGGGAGTTAAAGGCTTTAAGAGTCAAGTTGGTAGCACTAGAGTCTAAATTATCTCAAGTCACACCATCAGTGGTATACATGAGATCTGACCGCAAGTTTCCAAAGTTCGGAGGACGGCCAACAAAATGTTCGGATCCATTAGTAGATGGATGGATAGCTGACATGTGGGAGCACATAAGATCCTCATCTTCTAAGGACAATCGTATGGATTTCGTAAGGGACCATTTCACAGGAAATGCAAAAACCGAAATCCGATTAAGGCCTCATAGTTACCTGATAAAGATATGGTTTTGACTGAGCGATTTATCGATGGCATAACAGAGCAACATCTTCGTCAAGAGTTGAGAAAATTTTCAATGCCATTTCTTGAATTTAGGCATCTAATGCTGAGATGGATTGAAAACATCCAATTTCTGTGCAAAAACGAGTGCATAAAATAACTTCAGAATGTAGTGAGTTACTAGAAATGATGAAGAAACAGCAAGACCGTTTAGAAAAACAACAAAAACAAATAGATTATCTCACATCAATAACGTCTAAATGAGCAGGACAGGGAAGTTTCGAACAGAGTTCGCCAGTTGAAGAATCCAAGTCATTTTCAAGGAATCAACGCAATGGTGGCAGAGGTCGAAGTAGAGGTAACACACATGGTGGTAAATATAACATGAAATGCTTCAATTGTGGTGGGAAAGGGCACAAAGCAGCAGAATGTCCTTCTAAAACACCAGCTGACAGAAATCAAATTCCGAAATTGCAGAAACTCCAATCATCAAAAGGAAATGAGGAGTCAAACGATACTCCACCATAGTAGCGAGTCGTCCTATGGTGGGCAATAAATCAGGCTCACCAGAAAACCTAGGAAATAAAATAAGAAAGGCAGCAGCAAAATATCCCAAAGCTGTCGCAGAATTAAACGGATTTCCAATTAATTGCCGTTTGGATACAGGAGCAGAAGTCTCAACAATATCAGAAACAAAAGTATCTTTTCGTCCTCGGAACTTTTCGATACGACGAAATATTTGAAATTATCCGCAGCAAATAAATTGCAAATACCTTATTTAGGATACACTTTAGTAAATTTAAACGTCTCGGAGTGTCATTTCGAAAACGAAGGTATGCTTGTCGAGAGCATTACTGCAGAGACAGACCCAATTCAAACAGTTTTAGGATGTAACATTTTGAATAAAATCAAACAAAAAAACAGACAAATCTGCACAGATATTAAACGAGGAATCGTGGAAGAATGTCATATCTGTGATGAAACTAGACGACAAGTCTGAACGTACAAGTTTTGTAAAAGTGGCGGGTATTCAGGCGATTAAAATACCTGCCAACTCGATGAAGACAGTCGTTTGCTCAACGAGACATAGCCAAGATGGGATGACATATATCGCAGCAGTTTAAGCTATCTCGTGTGAAAATGGATCCTTGCCTAAAAAACATCGATATAGATACGATCGCAAACATGAAACAAGGCAAAATACCCGTAAGAGTTTAAATATTGGACCGGAAGACGTTTGGCTGGAACCAAAATCAAGACTAGTCAGCTGAAGTACTAAAGTCAAGTGATGACGAGTTCACCGTAGAATTTACATCCACATGAGTGTCAATCCGATAAAACTTCCTCATCGAAGGATACCTCCTAACCGACTTGATGAAGTAAAACGTCATATACATAAATTGTTGAATCAGGGTATCATCAGGAAAAGTAACAGCCCGTAGTCATAGTAAGAAAGAAAGACAACTCTATACAATGAATGAAATAAACAGATTAAACATTCGATAAGTTACATCTACATTTACCACAATTAGATCAGATATTTAGTTCTAGTTTGAATGACATTTAGGATAATAAAATGCGGGCATATTATGTGCCGTCTATTTGCACATGCACTTTAGGAGGTGTTGAAATGCCGGTGTAACATTAAAAAATGACCCCAGTTGAAAACGGTTTAAGGATCGATTTTCAACGTTGAAAATTGACTAGGTCCGTTATTTAATGATCCCACCCACGCGTGAGAAGTGACCCTTGCGTGAAAATGTGACCCTCATTGAAAATTGACCCGCAATGTTGGGTAATATTCAGGGACGTATATAGCACATCTGTTATATACGTCCCTGGTAATATTTTACCGTTAAAAATTACCCTTGTGTATAATGCTCCCTTGTACTATTAAAATGCAATTCATACTGTGTACTTCCTGTTTGCAAACAGGTCAGTTACAGAATAGTCTAAATTTTACGTCGGACAATGACATCTTATGTAGAGTATTATGCAAATTTTGATCTCATTATATATATAACATAAAAACATATAACATATATACAAACAGTAAAACATGAAAGGGGCAGACCATAAGTCCAGACCCCATTAATTACGATTCTCGTTTCTGCTTTGGATCCGCTGATGTCTTTGATGTGGATGCTTTTAACTTGATCCAGTGACGATATGCATAATGAGTTAAAGACAAAGTAAAAGGTGATATATACTTTTCCCCCTAAAATAGCCTCCACCACCACCCCCCGGAAAATATGCCTACTAAATAGATTTTCCACCGAGAAAAACAATGTACTAGTATTTAAGAAATGCAATTCGAGTTTAAAATCATCCTCAAACAACACATCTTTCCACCCTGTATATATTAAGTTTTTTTTCTGTATGCATAATGCGTGTCAGTTGCGAAGCCGGATTAGCTCCGATATGGAAGGAGAAGGCAAAGGTTACATGTATATGGAAGGGGGAATGAGATGGAATGGTGAGAGGCATCTCCATAGAAAGTTGTATTTCAATGCTATACACAAAATTAAAAATCGTTGAAAAATGACCCCATGGGGAGTCAACGGCTTGCGTTAATTTTCAACGACTTTTGGGTCAAATATAGCGTTGAAAACTGACCCACGGGTCAGTTTTTAACATTGAAAACTGACCCGCGGGTCAGTTTTCAACGGGGTCACTTTTTAATGTTACACCGGTTGTCAAGGCAGCTGTTCATGTTGGAATCATAATTCCCAGAAACCGAAGCTGATACTGCCATACAGGAGAATATATCCAAGGCACGTAGAACACCACATGGTACAAATCCAAGATATTGTTCCGAAATCCACAACTCGAAGTCGAAGAAACACGACAATAGATAGTGGTCGTGTACCAAGCGATTGGAAGATGGCGCATGCAGGCCCCATCTTCAAGAAAGGCGACAACCAATTACCGTCCTATTTCGTTAACTGCCATATGTTCAAAGGTCATGGAACACATACTCCATTCCAATATCATGGACCATTTGGAAGAGAACTCCTTCCTCACACCAGCACAGCACGGATTCCGCAGTAAACACTCCTGCGAGACACAGCTCATTGGCACACTCCAAGACCTGGCCCGTGGACTATCGGATGGATGCCAAATCGACGTCATTCTACTCGACTTTGCGAAAGCATTCCATAAGGTTCCACACCAGTGACTTCTCCATAAGCTTTATTACTACGGAATCCGGGGCTCCATTCTACAGTGGATAGGCAGCTTCCTCTCCAACAGGAAACAACGTGTTTTAGTTGAAGGATCCATATCAGATGAGGCAGATGTCAACTCTGGTGTACCTCAAGGCACAGTGATGGGCCCTTTGCTATTCCTAGCCTATATAAATGATCTACCGGAAGTCACATCATCCAATGTCAATCTTTTTGCGGATGACTGCCTGATCTACCGACCAATCAAATCAGCCACAGACACAGACCAGCTCCAACATGACCTTAAATCATTAGAGAAGTGGGAGTCCGATATATTGGCAAATGGTTTTTCATCCTTCCAAATGCACGGTCATCCATGTCTCTTACAAGCGCAAGCCAATCAGAGCGCAGTACCAACTTCATGGCCATGTGTTTAGAAGACGTCCCCAGTGGTAAATACCTTGGCATCTCCATTAGCGAGGACCTCTCCTGGCACTCACATATTAACGCTACAACAGCCAAAGCTACAAGATCGGTTGGATTCCTGCGACGGAACCTACACAACTGCCCTACACAAGTCAGGAGCCAGGCATACATGCACTTGTCAGACCAGTCCTGTTTGTTGTATCACGTTGGAGTACTTAACACTCAGTTTTGAGCTCACTCCATACCGGGTAGAAGAAGAAGATTATCAGTAGGTCGTTTTCGTACTGACTTCTGTCATATGGCTTAGTCAGATGCTTTATCTCTTCCTTTGAGTACAGTGCTGTAATGATTTTTCTGGATATATGCCAAACACAGTTCATGAGGGGCGGAGAGTGGGTAGCCGTCTCCCCCTCGCACCTCTACAACTCAGTCCTACATCCTTCTTCCTCCTCTCGATCCTTGTCTCACCCTCATCAGTTTCATCTCGGTCGGTGAAAATACAGTATATGGCATCAGTATGATGGACTAAAATGTATAACACGGCTGGGACGGTTTTGACTGTGCAAAGAATGGACCACTCTCCGCACCAGTCGAGGATACCAGCTATATACATATTAGATGTATAAAGAGGTGAATAAAGCAGAATTTTGTCAAAAATTGACAGTGCTTATTATCAAATTTGTTTTTTTTTTTTATTATTATTATTATACAACAATACTTTATTAGTGAAAAAAATTCTTGCTCTGGTTCTACTAAAAAAAAATTCCATGTCCCAAAGGTTGAGGAAAAATTTTTGCAGGATGAAAAACCAAGCGCCCCCCCCCCCCCCCCCCCCCCCCCCCCGAATATGAAATGATCTTGTTCATCAAAACGACGGTGCCTAAGCCAATGTCATTGTTAAAAATATATAGCATGGTTAAAATCATGGTATTTATTATTATTATTATTATTATTATTATTATTATTATTATTATTATTATTAAGACTCCTGTCCGGATGATCGGAACGTCTCCAGAACGTTGTGTCGTGTGATCCCGTCCCTCGGCTGTTTCTCCGTATCCAAAGCAATTCTACTTAGTTTAACCTGATCACTTCGCATTGTTTCTTACCAGCTCTATCAGTAACTATCAACATTCGACAGGTACATGTATTCTATTGACCTGCAATGGAAGCTACCATGCACATACTCATATTCTTATATCTGATTACAATACATTCTCCACTTTGCTATTTTCAATCTTCGAGATCCTTTGTGTAAAAGGGGCCGTAAGCTCTCATATCATACACATGATACGGCCTTCTGATATACTGGAAGTGTATATGGTGCGATTGGATCAATATAATTAATTTGTCGATATATTTTACTGGACGTATTTAGATCACTTTATATTCAGTATAGCACAGAATCCAACAGATCGTCTAGCCTACATTGTGTGAAATGTTCATTGAGAGAAACGACTTTGTTTATAATTAACATCTGTCTGGTATCAAAGCGTACACATGAATCCGTCAAGGAGTTGGCATAGAAATGCATTTCAGTGATTCTATCTAGTGTATTCGAATATTATGAGTGAAACATGGCTTCAAAAGTTATATATTTTGAAGTGGGAGGACAGAAAGAGCAGGCTGAATTTCGTAGTGATGATACAGCTGACGACTTGAGGGGTAAGTTACAACAAGTTATTCTCATATTTTGTATGTTTGACGTTTGTCTGGGCTTCATTACTTTCAAAAACTTCCAGTGGTTTTCAAAATGGTCAACACGACTGCAAAGTGACCTACTAGATCTACAGTAAATCCAAATGGTTCCATACAGTGTTATCTCTGTTGTTAGTCCGAATTTGTTTACACAGGTGTTATTATAATTTTTGACTTGTGTTATTCAAATTCTTTTTGGGCGTAATGATGTTGTAAACTTTTTGGACCCACCAGTTACTGAAAGTACGGATATTTACCAAAAGCCCAGGATAAGGTGATAAAAACGTGCATATGTGAAAGGAAAAACATCAAGTAATCATCATGTTCCATCATCCATGGACAAGTACATGTAGGCCACATAGCTGTAGCATGTGCCTGTATACATGTATTAGACTCAGAGTTCCATAAAAGATTATGTGATCTGGTGGTCATAAAGATGTGCAATTTTTGCTGGTCTGAATCTCTTTTCGGTGGATAGAACCTTTGTTTTAAAAAATACTTTAAAGAACAAACATACATGTAAAATAATTTATTTCATTTTGTACTGGCCCTTTCACATAACTCATATACTGTGGTAATATTATTCAGGATCGGGGTTTAAATATATGTCGATAGATGACGTCATAATCAGCTGAGTGTTCAGTAGTGTTATCCCATATTGGTCAGATTCAGTTGATCTGAGAGGCTGCACAACATCGACTTACTGGTGAATTACTTAATTTTAAGTTGCCGTCACTAAAATACTAACAATATTCCTTCTAATTTAATACCCACTTCACTACATTGGCGTCGCCGGTAGGGTCTCGTAAATGTGAGTGAAGTGCATATAATATGAATATATTTTTTCCTTTATTTTGTATTTCGTGCGCTTTTCTTCTTCTTCTTCTTCCAATACAAAGTGCACTCCAAAGTTGAGCGTTATACTTCATGTGGGAGTCAAGATAAAAGCCTCACAGGGCAGTATGATACAGTTAAAAAGTTAAAATCTTTGATCCTCATCCTAAGCTGAAGTGGGCAGGTGATATGTTGCCCACTGCAGTCCAGTTTTACTGTTTGCTTGATCATTCTTCTTTGTTTCAGGGCATATACACATGTATATACTAAAGATAATTTAATAATGATTCTTGATTATAACACATATTGTCAGCTTTTCTGTTGGATTTTCTGATATAATAGCTATGTAGTTCAGATGAATTTTTGTCGGGTTTACTTTTATGTACACATCACATTGAATAATGGAGAGCAAGGTAATAGAAATGAATAATGCTTCCGCTGAGGAATTTTAACAAATTCCAAATATAGGGGATAAAAGGGCAGCAATTATGGTTAGAATGAGGGATGAAAAGGGTTTCTTGACCTTGGAGGATGTAAAACAAATATCCACAATCCCAAGTATGATCTGAGATCCATTGATACAAGAGGGAAATGTAGGGTTTAACAAGAGAGAGAGAGTGGACTGGAATGACAATGAGTATAGAAGAGGCAATGAGTAAAATAAAAGAGTTTGAAATATAATTGGGTAGGAAATTGAAACATGACAGAAAATACAAATTAAAGAGTGTGAAAAGACATCAGGGTTTGTCTTTTAAGGCGAACGATCGCTCTCGCGCACCATAGCGTGCCTAAAATCTGGAATATGTGCGCTATAAACCACTCACCAAATGTCTATTATGTTGCTCACCCCGGTCTGTCATTTTCAAACCATGCCTCTGCAATTCCGATGTTTATTTTTAGGCCCTTATAATGTGATGAAATCGCACATTGTTTTATGTGATTGCTAGCGAGCGGGTTTTCATTGGACAATTCCAGTTGCTGCATCGCATATTATCATTATACTAACAAATGAAAATGCGTCTATCATGTTGTCAAGGGATGCTACACTGTAAACTATAATCATCATGAGTCAGATTCTGACGAAAGCACAGGCACTGGGGGAAATCGAGTGCAGTTTTCAACATTCCTTAAAATGAATGTAAGGGAAAAGGGCATAATTCCTAGAACGAAAATAAGCAATGGAGTGGAGATGGTTGTTGAGAGGTATTTTGTCCTTGTCTACTCTGATCGAGTTCATCTTGAATGTGCATTTACACATGTCTAATATAAGGTTGATGTTTCCTAATCATATTTCCTATATCATTTATCCGTGACCAGTCTTTTAAAACATAGCATTAAGTTACTACGGTATCATAATTTCTTTCACTAAAATGTGTTTTAGAATACATTGAGACTGCAGACGTCCGACGATCTTGTTTTCTTGTTTATTGCAGTTGATTTATTATTAACATTAGGAGAATATCTGAATACTTTCATCCCCGAAAATCACTCGCCTAAGCATATTAAGATGCATTATTTTTCACTCGCCTGGGTTTTTCAAAAGACAAGTCCTGAGACATTATGAGTAGAGAAAGTGAATTGAAAAAATTACAATTAACTGTTCAAACACAAAATCATGAATATGAAAAACAGCTTTAAAATTTACAACACAAATTTGAGATAGCGATGTCTAAAACAATTTCCGGGTACGAACCAACAATTAAAGAAGAAATTGAATCAAGAAAAAAGGAAGTGTCAGAAATGAATAAAATGTTAGAAGAGCAAGATAGTAAGTGAATTGATAAAATGCAAAAAGTACCCTGTAGAGAATGAATTAAAACAAATGGATGAAGAGAAAAAAATGACAAGGGAAATAGAAAAGTTAGCTCCTGGGGGTATATATAGGAAATTACCAGCAAAACCACTTAATGAATCTGAAGACATTGACAACAAAGGACCAAGTCCTCCCAAGGTGGCAACTTTTGATGGGAAAAGGATTGGTGACCCTTTTTCACATAATTTAATCACATAGCATTAAGATATAAGTGGTCTGATGGACAAAAATGAGATAAACTTATTGAATGTTTGAGGAAAAAGGCTGTCAAATACTATACATGTAGTTCTAGACCTTTATCAGATCAGAAAAAATTTCAAAGACTTGGTGGGAAATTAAATGAAATGTATGGGAAAAAAGATTTGCCACACATTATTAGGAGACAGTTACAGGACATTTTAAAGCAAACAGCAGATGAATCCATTAATAAATTCACTGATAAAGTTCAGGAAAGGACAACAGATGGATATCCAGATACTCCTGATGAATGTAGGCAAACTGTTGCCATTGATGTGTTTTTAAGGGGGTGTTCCAATAAACAAGCTGCACTTACAGCAATTGACAAAAATCCACATACTTAAGATTTAGCTATTCATTTGATTGAAAGTGCAATTACAAATCAAAGATTGATTTTAGGAGTTAAGTAGCCAGAAATAAGGAAGGTAAAATTTGAGAATTTAAATGTGGAAAGTGATGAAGATGGACAAATGCATGCAATCAGAGCAACATACAATACATGAGATACTTCTTCAGAACACACAAAAATTTGCAAAATTAGAATATAGAGTGAAAAAAATGGAAGAAGATAGTAAAGAAACTAAAAATACTTTACAAGAAATTTTACAAATTCTAAGAAACACAAAACAACAAAATAGTTCAACAAGATCAAGGCCAAATAGTTACATTGTGTATGATAGATCTAGAGGAAGATCTCCTCCTTTCAGTTCTAGTAAAATTGTAACTATGTTTTAGATGTGAGCAAGAAGGACATTTTGCCAGAGAGCACCCAAATAAATTTCGGCCTCCTTATCAAAGTAGATCACCTTCATCAGCTTCATTAAATGTAGGTCATTTAAACAGGTCTGAAAGGGTTGGGGAAATAGGCCAACCTATTCAGAATCAGACAATTTGTGTACGGGTGAAACGATTCACTGCGATTCTTGGTTCATCGTGATCTTCAATGACGATTCGATTTACGATATGACAGTATCCGAATCATTCTATTTCGATTCGTTTCGAAAGTCAGAATTTATAGTAAAATGACACTGTTTATTACAAACAATTGCCCTGAAAAATAAAATTCAATCCTGGACTCCAAATAATTTCATTTTTTCGGTCATTTTGGTTTCAACACTGCTCATCAAATATTTGTATATTATGAGTATTCTAATCATTCGGCCACGAGCATCACTGAAAAGACATAAGTTGTAGAAATGTGCATCTGGTGCACAAAATTAAAAAGGTATATATGTTCTATATTTTTTATTATTTGATATTTATTAAGAACTATAATTTGCTTGAACTATGATTGAAAGTTTTACTAAACAAGATGTATTTCCTTGATCATTTATGTACGGTTTTGTCCTCTAATGATATTTGGAACAGTTCAATGTCATATCATGGTACATATTGTATGTATTGTATGTATTGTGATACGTATTGTATCGTGAGACATCCGTATCGTTGCACCCCTAAATTTGTGTACAATAGACAGGCCTCCACCTAAAGTAAAATTTAAAATTAATGAAATAGAAATGTATAAAAATAAGGGAAGTAAAGTTCATTCAAATAAAAATACTCAGTAAGTACAGTGTACAATTCAAAATCAGAAAGTAAAAGCAGTCATTGACACTGTAGCTCAAGTAACAGTCATGAGCAAAAACATTTTTTCAAACATTACATACAAGACCAAAACTTTGCCAGAATATAACTCTCACAGGTACAGGTAATAATGTGATTGAGGCTAAACTTGCTAGAGGTGTAGAATTGAAAATAGGAAAAAATTGTTCAGAAATGGGATGTAGTTGTCGGGGAGATTGCTGATTCATTACTTATAGGATTAGACTTTTTACAGAAATACAAATTAGTACTATTGACCTTGAAAACTATACTTTGAAATTAGGTCAAATCTGTGTGGCTATTATTAAAATTAATAGTGGTAGTTTTGGATCTGATGTTAACATTTACACAGTCTTCACGAAAAACTTTTTGAGGCACAGGCCCTTTGGGCCTGTTAACATAGTAATTTTACAGGCCCGACATGATTTTTATTAATTTTAAAAATAATATTATATATCTGTGTATCCATGTATATATTTGTACATGTATGATGCCTATTTGATATTGTACATTATAGCCTAAGACTTGGTATAAAAAGATTATTAGTTTACCCAAATGAAAATTTGAAAGAAAAAATATAATATATTACATAAAAATAGAATAGATACACTTGTATACATATCTTTATTATTATTTATTATTATTCACAGTCTCAAATGACAGTAAATAGAATGCCACAACTCTCTTAATATTCATCAATTCATTATATTTAAGTATAATTTAGTCATAGTATGTGCTGTTTCTGTGTTTACCCTGCCGTTTAGGTGCCGTTTCGGTGTTTCGATTAACTGGTGAGAATGGGGGTATACATACATGTAGGCTAGCCGTATACATAAGACCTTTACGCGTGCTTGTGGCGTAATCCAGTGGTAACAGCCGGTTAGGGAACAAAGTCAATACTCTTTACAATTTTTTTAATTATCTTGAAACGTAAAAATTTGTTTTGAAAAATGTGTAATGGCAAAAATAATCACAGGCCCATTGGACTCCTAAATTAGAATTTTTTACAGACCCGATTCCGATTTTACTGGCCTAGGGCCTGCGGTTAACGTCAAAGACTGTTTACACTTGGTAACACTTAAGAAAAGGATGGTTATTCCACCCCAGTCAATTAAGTTTTCATCTGTAAATGTAGATGACATATTTTCCAATCCACTTTGTGTTCAAACAAATAAGAATTCAAAAGGTATCATGCCACCTAATTCAGTTATTGAGAAGGATCAATTGTAAATTCCTTTAAGAAATCCTACAGAAAATTATGTAACTTTAAAACAAGGTCAGGATATCATATAGGGTATGGAATAGAAGTTGATGACATTGTTCAGACAACATTTTTCTTTAAGCCATTTTTCTTTAAGCCAAGTGAATATAGACAAGGATCATGATGGTAAAGATTTGAAACTCCCCCTTCATATGCAGGAGCTTTATGAGAGATCAATAAAAAATCTAGACGTTGAACATCATGTGAAGTTTTCTCTTTTTGAATAGATTCCAGCATGTTTTGCAATTTAAAGATGATTTTGATTTAGGTCTTTTTAATGGGGATATAACACATAAAATGGATACCAAGAATGCAAACCCTATAAAACAAAAATTTGAGACACTCCAATGAGATTTGAACATGAAGAAAAAATACGTATAGACCAAAATGCTACAAAAAGGTATAATTCAACTTTCAACCTCAGAGCGGGCTTCACCTCCAGTTCTTATAAGGAAAAAAGATAGGAAGATTAGATTTTGCATTGATTTTAGAGCCCTTAACAAAGTACATGTAACAACCAAGGATGCATTCCCTATTCCAAACATTCAGGATTGCATAGATACTTTAGGAGGAAATACATATTTCATTTCATTAGATATGGCGTCAGGGTATTGGCAAGTGTTTGTTGATGAAAAAGATAGGTCAAAAACTGCCTTTACAACAAAGTATGGCTTATTTGAACACTTTATAAGGCTCCTTTTTGGCTTATGTAATAGCCCTGCATATTCAGTAGGGTAATTCAACAGGGTTTAAGGGAACTTAACTGGAATGAATGCTTAGTATATCTTGATAATGTCATTAGGTACTGATATCCTCTCTCATACTAAAATTCTGTCCTTGGTATTGCCAAGATTTGAAAAATTTAATCTTAAACTTAAGCCTAAAAATGTGATTAATATCAAACTTTTTTAGATTTTAGGAAAATTAGTCAATTAGTCAGTCAGAATGGTATTTCAGTAAATCCTGAGGGTATTGACCTTATTAGGAAATGGCCTGTTCCTAAGGATACAAAACAATTGGAATCCTTTCTAGGGTATGCAAATTATCATAGATGTCATGTAAAAAATTTTGCTGAAAAGTCACATCTTCTATATGACCTTGTTAAAAGTGCAACCCCCCCATTTTTGACTGGACTTCTGAACACCAGGGTCTCTTTGATCATATTAAAACCTGTATCATTACTGCAGTAACACATGCATATTCAATGTCTCAAGATACTTTTATACTTGATACAGATGCTACAGATAAATCTGTGGCAGCAGAATGAAGTCAAATTCAAAATGGCAGAGAACAGACAATTAGTTTTGCTAGTAAAACTTTTTTTTTAACTCCTGCTCCAAGAAAATATTGTACAACTACAAAAGAACTTTTCGCTATTATTACATTCACTAGACAGTTTAGACATTTTTACCAGGAAATACTTTCATTTTGAGAAATGGTCATAACAGCTTGGTTTGGATGTTGAATTTCAAAATCATTGAAGGTCAACTTGCAAGATGGATAGGGGAATTATCTCAATATAACATCATCTTACAACATAGAGTAGGTAAAAATCATATAAATGCAGATGCACTATCAGGGATTTCTGATGACCTTAATCTTTGTACTGAGTACAAACCAGAAGTAGATTTGTGTCAGTTACCATGTGGTGGTTGTGATTTTTGCAAGAGAGCCAAATAACAGTGGACCACTTTTGAAAATGATATTGATTATGTGGTTCCTCTTACCATTTAGTCATTAGACAAACTTTCGGAAAACATCATCCCAATAGGTTTATCTGACTTTTATTGACCTGATGAATTAGACAAACAACAAAATAAAGATGTAGATATTTATAGAATAAAGCAATGGCTCAGTTATGAAAGTCAACCTTCACAAAAAGAATTATTTATCATTAGTCCTACTGTAAGGTATTTTTGGTCAATGTGATCTCGATTACATATAAAAAATGGGGTTCTTTATTACTTATTGGAACATACGTTAAATCCGAGATATCTTTTTGTCGTCCCTAAAAATATGAATGAAGAATTTATGAATTATCGTCATGATCACAGAACAGGTGGACATTTAGATTGAATTAATGAGTGGACATTGGATTGAATGTTTCCCACTACCTAATCAATGTTCTGAGACTGTAGCTAAGTCTTTAATTGATGGGTTCCTCTCCAAATTTGGTTGTCTGTCTGAAATCCATACTGACCAAGGTACAAATATGGATGGGGTGTTAATGCGTCAGTTGTGTAATTTATTGCAAATTGGTACAACTCCTTATCATCCTACTTCAAATGGACAGGTGGAACGTTATAACAGGCTAGTTTTACAATCTATTCGCTGTTATATTAAAAACAAAGAAACCAAATGTAGAATTTTGATTTTGGGTACCTCAGGTTTAAATAACATAGAAAAGGACACATCTGAATATTTACAAAAATTAGTATCTAATATATCAGAATGTCATCAAATTGCATGTGAAAAAACCTGAAGTCTTCACAAAATAGACAAAAGAGATCCTATGATCAATTTCTTTACCAAAATGTATGTAATATTGGAGATATTGGAGTAGGTCAAAGTCCCAAGTTAAAGCCTTCTTGGAAGGGTCCTTATCTCATCACAGAGATCAAATCACCCATTCTTTACAAAGTTATTGATAAAAACCAACGAGAATCAGTAATACATCATGATAGGTTAAAATTACTAAAGATGATAATCATCCTGGTTGGGTTAAGGGTGTAAGAAATAAACTTTTGAAACAAATCAGTTCATCATGTAACATTGACAAACCTACAACTAGGAAAAATAACAGCTTGGATTCTTTGTGATATGATATATCAGATTTGTTTGGTAGTTGTGATGATGCATGAGATTTTCTGATGCAGAATCCAAATATCAATTCTTCAAATTTGATACATGTATTATCAAATCAGTAGAAAATCTTGAACCAGGCCGGAGGTTGAGGCGAAGACCTAAATATTTATCTGATTACATTCAGGATTAGATAAAAATAATTTATCCATTTAAATACATGTAGTAAATAAAAAAAAAATCAACGATTTCATGACTTTGGTATGCATGCAGAATTATACATATCTAATATAGTTATACTTAAGAATAAAGTGTAATGTAAAAATTTTAATTTTTATACACTTTTAAAAATTATCTTCAGTTGATAATTATAATATAATGTAAATTTGTATTTCTTGTAATAAACGTTTTAAGTTCATTGATAAAAACATTTATAATACTAATGTTGGTGGAATATTACTTAAGGTTAATTCATACTTGTTTTAGCTATGGGTGATTTTGAAGAAATCTACTTTTTGTCTGACTATGAAGTAAAAACACCCCATTACACATTCCTGGCTCTACTAATGGTAATAAGGGAAAAAAATGTCCTGTATGCTCAGCCAAATTACACATGTCAGAAGACATGTGATTAAAGAACATATACCATGGTATATGTATCCACATACTGCTTGCTGGTCTTTGTGAATTGGGATTTGGACAAGAAAGACGTCTGAGGTTACACACTTCCAAAGTACATAATGGTATAATTTGCAGTGTTGTCAATTCCAACCAAACTCTCATGGACAAAAATGGATAGATATGATTTCAAAACTTCTGAATAAATACGTAAATTATGACATTATTTCAATTATAAATTCTGATGAAAATTTTTATGCATGCTAAGATTCAGTTTGGCAACCCACTGATATAAAACATTTATGTCGGTATTTACAAGAAACAGAGCAACATGAGGTGGTGATGTCAGAAAGACCGTACCCAGCAATAAATAAAAATGTTTGTTACATTGGAAAGTTTTAAGTATATTAATACAGATTGTAAGAAAAAAGAGGAATTACTGGCTCAGTTATGTGGCAGAAGTCACCATAGAGCTATACAATACCTGAATATAAATAATATACTAGAACATATATCACATTACAAAAATATTTGATTGTAGTGCAATTACGATACCGACTTAGGACGGTCATTTAATTTGACAAAAGCCAAACAAATGGTGTGGTTAACCGGTTTACGGGCCCACCTTCCCACTCACCGTAACAGCAGAACAATCAAAGGACGTACATTTAAAAATTTATAAATAATCCTCCAAGTAGAGAACAAGGGTCAACAGGTATCGCATATTGAGAGGTCATAAAAATATAAACACGTAAGGTATTGTAAAATACATAATGGTATAAAAATATATGCGACATCAACATGATAAACCGTGCTCTGCCAGTCTGAAAGCGAGCTAAGACCCTAGATCTGTAGGAGTCCCGACTAACAGTCAGAGGGGACGAGGTTCAGGACCATGTCTCCTCTGAAAGAGGTTTGGACAAGGCCCGTCATATAGTCCCCACCGCCCTGTTAGTCAGCGTGCAACGTTCAAGTAAAAGTCTGCATAAGGCTGTAGAGGGGCCAAATACAAGACCTATAGTCTTTTTGATGATCTCAATATCATATTGTCTATTTAGAAGACGTTTGATTATTTTATTACATGATAAAATAACGTTATCGGAGCCTTTTACTTTCCTTAGTTTATATACGAGATCACCGTAAAAATAAGGATGGGAAATTCCATTGGATACATACTGTTGAAAAGAAATATTTCCAAATTTAGATAGAAGTTCTGAATAAGATCTGAAGAATTTGCCGAATGTTTTTCTTAACTTGTGATATCTGTAACCCTGAGTTAAAAGTTTAGTAGTAATTTGTAAATTTCGTTTATGAAAGTCCAAAACATCGGTGCAGCCTCTGACAAATCGAACTAATTGAGATATATAGATACCATATGATGGGAGTCGAGGGACATCGCCATCCAAGTAAGGGAAATTTACAATAGGAAATCCAAAATCCTCACGTTTATCATAAATATTAGTATATATTAGGTGGTTGATAATTTTGATGTTTAAATCTAAGAAAGATGTAGATTTATCTCAAGTATTAGCTTTATTCAATGTGAGCTCTGGTGGATAAATTTCTGATATAAATTGTTCGAATTCAGGGTTGTCGATAACCAAAATATCATCCAGATATCTACAAGTATTATTGAATTTGTCAATGAGGTCAAAACGTTTTGATTTTTGAAGAGAAACCATAAAATCCCTCTCATAACAATAAAGAAATAAATCTGCTATCAGAGGCACGCAGTTAGTACCCATAG
Organism: Pteria penguin; assembly: GCA_035048485.1. Lineage (NCBI taxonomy): Eukaryota > Metazoa > Mollusca > Bivalvia > Pterioida > Pteriidae > Pteria > Pteria penguin. Next base: position 71,391,553 of record CM068582.1, on the reverse strand, counting down.
GAATCCCAACTATTTGTTGATATATCTTGCCATCAAATTGCACAAAAATATTATTCATGAGATAATCTAGTGCTTCACATAATTCCTTGCAAGTCCAGTATTTACATGAAGTATATTGTTTGTTGGAAAAGAATCCGGAGTTATTGGAAGTACATATGTACGTTTTACATTCTCTGTGAAAACACCATTGTATAAGAGACAGCAACTTGCTTTTAATCAAATCATGAGGCAGAGATGTATAAAGTGTAGAAAAATCAAATGTAGAAATTTGAGTCGCTTTGAAATTTAGCGAAAGAAGTTTGTCTATAACTTCATGAGAATTTTTAATCGACCAAAAGTAATTGATGTTACTATTATGAAATGCGACATCACAATATTTGATAATATGATCTTTTATAGCAGTTAGAGCAGACGTAATATGCTTCGATAGTACCGTATTAGAGCAGTGGCTAGAATTAGATATGAAACGTGATTTATATGGACTTTTATGTAGTTTTGGGAGCCAATATATGGTTGGTAGATCAGATTTATCAGTTTTAATTTTGAAGTCGGACATGGTCATGAGGCGATCGTGCAAGGTGCTGTCTTTTGAGGTTGGGCTTTCCACATATGTATGAGTGGAGTTTAATTTGTTTTTAAGTACTTCAATATAATATAGTTTTCAAACAACTATTATGTTATTACCTGCTTTATCAGCAGGAACAAAGACATATTTAGCATGTAAGTCAGCTATCTTCTTTTTAATAGAATTTGCCGTTGATGTATTAGGCTGTTGAAATAAATGCGGATTTTCCGTAAAGTTCTTAATACGGATATGGACAATTCTTAAAATCTCGTATTTCCAATCATTAAGAGCATGAACCTTTACCTGTTCTTTTTTACACCAACGTTTACAATATGTAGTTAAAGCATCTTCTATAACGTCACGGCATTTATTGAAATCTATCCTGGACGGTAACCTATATTTAGGTCCTTTTCCAAAAAGGGTGCGCAATTTCTTGTCCGAAATACAGTTTAGGTCACCAGTAATAACATGACCTGCCGGTTTATAAACATATTTAGATTTATCACAAGAACACGACAAAGGAATAGAGTCTGAAACATCAGGGTTAGATGTAACTTTATTATTATTTAGAATAAGATTTCTTATAGGCTTTTTGTACTTGTAACAAATAAGTGGAGGTTCTAAATTCTCAAAATATTGGGGGATTTTAGATGTGACTCTATGATCACGGAAAATATTAGAAATGTTAAGTAGATCGAAGCCTTTATTAATAAATTTAATTTTGAGAAATTGCTGCTTGGGTGGAAAAGACGGAATATGAGGAAAGAGTTTATTATATGAAAATAAAATAATCAAATTGAGTTTATATCAATCAGAATTGCGTAAATCATGTATTCCATCTATGAAATTAGAAAAATCTCGCTTAGTGCTCCAAGTAATATGGATATAAAAAAAGTGTTAATTATTGGTTCATCCATTGTATATTGGGCCCATCAGAGAGCTATAGAGCTATCCATGACCAATTTATTACTCTCATCTATCAAAATATATTGGCATGGAAATCGAGGAATGAAATGGCATGAAATGATTTATAATCCGAATAACATTACAAGTTCATGCAACTTTGATCCTAATATTATTATAATCCATTTAGGATAAATATAGAACATACATAACCTCTAATCCAGTGCACCATATGCGCACCCCGACAACCCATGTCCCCCCAGCGATGCCCGTGGCCAAATGATTGGAATTCTCAATATATATAAATATTTGAAGAGCAGTGTTGAAACCAAAATGACCGAAAAGTGAACCAAAGAATCTATCTAAGGACAAAGCTATGCATGAGGGAGATACTCCTTAGTTTTAGAGTGATTTAGTTAATTTGATGACTGAAAATTGGAAGTATATATTTCATGTCAGTACAAAAGCACCGAAAACTAGACTTATGATGGCCTCGGAGACTACCAGTCCACCAGCAGTGACACCAGCCTAGTGGTTATAATAAATATAGAATATATATACCCTCTTATCCAGTGCACCATATGCGCACCCCGACAACCCATGTCCCTCCAGCGATTTCCATGGCCAAATGATTGGAATTCTCATTATATATAAATATTTGAAGAGGAGTGTAGAAACCAAAATGATCAAAAAGTGAACCAAAGAGTCTATCTAAGGACAGATCTATGCATGAGGGAGATACTCCTTAGTTTTAGAGTGATTTACTTAATGTGATGACTGAAAATTTGAAGTATATATTTCATGTCAGTACAAAAGCACTGAAAACTAGACACCAGTCTAGTGGTTATAATAAATATAGAACATATAGGATCTAATGATATTTGCAGAAAGAAGCCATTTCCACTTTTAGTAAATATGAAAAAAGATCTGTTATGCTTAGAGAATTTTTCATCTACCAATTTAGTTTTTTCTGAACTTTTATCTAGGAGATGTTGGAGAAATTTAAATACTTGGGAGGGTGAAGAAAAGAAAATAATGATAAATTCAGTGGTTGGCCAGTTTTTAATGAAAAAGGGAGGAAAAGTATTAAAGCATGAAAGTTTTGATTGGAGAGTTGTTTATTTATTCAGAAGAGATCGGGTTCACATGTCAAACAACGGTAATGACATCTTTTTGAATGATTTGAAAAACTTCATTATCAAGTCCATACCATAAAGATTAGTGTATTACATTCAGTTGTATAATGTTTAGACGATTTCATATATATATATAAATAAATAAAACCATGTCTAGAATACATTATCTTCTGTTGACATTAAGTCTCATTTTCTGATTTATGTCTGTATGTAGAAGATCAATATATATTTCAATTATTGTATATGTTTTGTATCATAAGTTTTACATCAATGTGCATGTATTTGGAAATCTTTTAAAATGGGGAAGAATGTGGTGATATTATTCGGGATCGGGGTTTAAATACCCTTGGTCCAATTCAGTCGCTCTGAGAAGCCAGACAACATCGACTCGTTTGTGAGTAACTTGATTTTAAGTTACCCTCACTGAAATGCTAACAATATTCCTGCTAGCTAAATACGCATTTCACTACAATACTGTAGGACTGATGAGTGGCAAAATCTGCACTGTTTCCTGTTGTCAAAAAAGAATGCCAGGCACAATCAATATTATATTATGACGTCTAAACTTTCATAGGAAACATGACTAAATTTGTTGCCACATAATGTGTCGATCTCACAGTAAAGTTGAGTAAACTGGTAATGCTAAAGTGTCTATTTCATTAATTATACAGGTATTTCACTATCTGAATTCCTAAAGTTGTGTTCCAGTTCATTATCAATTTCTCCTTTTTAAAGTCTGGTCTTTCCTATTAGCCTCATAATCTGTTTTTATTATACCCCCGCAAATGAAGTTTGAGGGGGTATATAGGAATCACCTTGTCGTCTGTCTGTCTGTCAGTCGTGTCGTATGTCTGTCTGTCTGTCCGTCTTGTCTGTCCAGAAAACTTTAACCTTGACCATAACTTTTGAACCAAAAGAAAAAAAAACCAACTGGGTATTCATACTACACATGTGTATTCCTTGTGGTAAGACCTTTCTTTTGGTGCCAAAATTTTTGACCTTGTGTCCTTGGCCTTGACAATTGATCTACTTTTTAAAAACTATAACCTTAGCTATAACTTTTGAACCAAAAGAGACTGGATATTCACACTACAAATGTATATTCTTTGTGGCAAGGTCTTTCTTTTGGTACCAAAATTTTTGACCTTGTGACCTTGGCCTTGACTTTTGACTTACTTTTTAAAAACTTGAACCATAGCCATAACTTTTGAATCAAAAGAGACTGGGTATTCATACTACACATGTATATTCTTTGTGGCAAGATCTTTCTTTTGGTACCAAAATTTTTGACCTTGTGACCTTGGCCTTGACATTTGACTTACTTTTTAAAAACTTTAACCTTAGCCATAACTTTCGAACCAAAAAAGACTGGGTATTCATACTACACATGTATATTTCTTGTGGTAAGACTTTTCTTTTGTTACCAAAATTTTTGACCTTGTGACCTTGGCCTTGACATTTGACTTACTTTTTAAAAACTTTAACCTTAGCCATAACTTTTGAAAGAAAAGAGATGAGACCTTTATACTACACATGTGTATTCCTTGTGGCAAGACCTTTCTGTCGATACCAACATTTTTGACTTTGTGACCTTAGTCTTTTGTCATTGGTCTATGCCCTATTTTGAATTTTGGTGCCGCGGGGGGTATTTGTCCCGTTAGGACAGTTCTAGTTTATATATGTCTCCCCCTACCTCTCCGAATTATTTTCTTTCTTTGGGGATGGCCATTAGTAAAAATTTAATCAGCTATACTGCCACTATATTACCAAGAAATAATGGTTTCAGAGAATCTGAGTCGCTGGCAAAGATATCAGACCTAATCAGCTTTCAGACACATTTTTGTCTTGAACACAGCATTGGAGAAAAATTAGCACACATTTTACACATTTTGATTGTCAAAATGTAGATATTTGTTGGCCTTCGTAAAATCCTGACCTGATAACCAACTGGACTGACACTGGTATATGTACATATGTACATGTACATACTATGCAGTATGTTTCAGTCATGTATGTATATTTAATGTGGCACATACATTGGATTCATGTAGTAGGAGATGTCATTACTGTAATTGATACCCTTATATTGAACTTGTCATGTTAAAATCTTATAAAAAAAAATGCAAAAATACTGGCATTAATAATTGTGTGTAAATTACACTAAAATGTGTATCTGAAAAAAAAAGATCAAGATGAAAAGCCAAAATTAACAAAAAAAAAAGGCATCTGAAAGAAAAAATTTCATGCAATATAACAAGTATATATCATGGCTGAATTGATAACGGAAAAGAGTGATAAATACAGTTACATGTAAAGCAGCTGTATTTTAAAGATACAAGTACTGCAAAAATTGTGTTCTCTGTTTGTGCAAGCATTGTTTTGGTAATTAGTAGTGACTGTAAATATTTTTTATGCCTCCGCCTCAAAATGGCCAGGGGCATATAGTGTTCTGTCATTCCTTCATCATTCAGTTTCCACTCATTTTCTCTTTAAAGGTTTGATGGATTTATTGATATTGGGTATATATATGTATCAAGGAAAGATGCAGGTCAAGTTCCAGTATGGGTGTGGTCCGGTTATTTTTGACAGAGATATTGCCCTTCAACATTAGAAAGTTTTTGAATTTTTCAAATATTACTTCTCTGGCAATTACATGTATATTTCACTACCTTAGCTGCCAGTGGGGGCATCTGTGTCGCATTAATATTCTAGCCTTATATTAAATTATATGAGACGTTGACTCCATATACATTTACAGTACATGTAACTTCAGAGACACACTTTTATTACTGTCATGTTTAGACAAAGTAATTTGATATATAAGCTGTGAGGTGTGCTGTTTCTTAGTTTTGTTGTAAAATAATTTGATATGTGTATTGTATAGAGCAGACTGTGGTCAGTTTGGGGTATACTATATGTTATAAAGTAAGCCCAAAAGAAAAAATATGTTTTGTGTAATCTGACCGATCCTAATTTTTGGCTTGACCCTGAACTTTTTTATTGCACTCTCAAGTTGAAAATTATTCCAGTATTGAATATTTGCCTTAAAATGTAGTTTTTGATTTTCAGGGGATAATGGTTTGGGCAAAATATGAGTAAAAAAAAATAAAAAACCAAAATTACAAACCTACTGACTCTAATTTTTTCAGCATGTTACAGGAAAGATGCATATTTTTTGTTTGGCCTAATGTGATATGTTACACATTATTTTTTTTTATGTACTGTATAGATTGTGGTTGATACATGAACGTATAAATGAAAGTTGACTTTTCCATTATGATATTAAATAACAGATTTGATTTCAATTACACACCATTTACTATGCCATTTCAGCGTTGTATCTGTTTATATCTAAGCATAGACATTATAATTATTACCGTAAGGTGCTTGAATATGTGCTAATATGAAATATATAGGTTTGATGTTTTAATTGTCAGGAGGAAAATCAGTGGTTCATAAAAAGTGAAGAAAGTGTCTGGTTTACTTATCATATATAACATAAAATCTGTGACAGAATTTGTATTAAAGAGTGATCAGTGGTTATTGGTTCATGTCCCATTATGGCCACATCTTTGCCTCTACATGTTACCATAGAGTCATTGTGCCAGTTAGTCCTCATGACTCGTTTTTGTATGAATATTTTGGAGGTTTATTAACTGCAAAAGTGCTGGTAAGTGACTCTGAACTCCAGAAACATGAAATAGATTATCAAATTGAGAAAATGTGCTTCATCTTTGAGTTACAGACTTAGAGGGATATTAAAAGTATCAAAACAACTACACTATGTTATACACAAAGCCACAGGAAATGAATACATAATGAGAGGTGGAAATGTATGTCTTCATCAATGGTTCATAAGGCAAATAATTAAAAACTGAGGGCAAAGGTAAACAGAAAACGAATGTATTGATATATTTAAAGTTTTATTTATTAGGTTTTATAAACAATACTTACTGTCCCCGCCACTCACTCTGGAAACTGGAAAATCTCGATTTTCAGTTATCCATCTTCAGAATAATTTCAAAAAGGCAAAACCATTCGATAGATCTTGTTTAGTCGTAACTTTTGGTGTATGCTATATGTTTGTATGAAGAAGCGTTCATATTTTATAGAAAAAAATCTAATTTAGATAGGGTGATTTCCATGTTAAATTTTGACGTGATGTCGCCAAGTTTCCCATAGACTCAATGTTAAACATCGCGACGTCACGTAAAAATTAACATAGAAAACGCCCTATCTAAAATGATTTTTTCCCTATAAAATACGGATGCTTCTTCATAGAAACATATAACATACACCAAAAGTTACGACTAAACAAGATCTGTCTATTGATATTAATTTTGTAAAACTATTTTAAAGATAAACAAGTGAAAATCCAGATTTTTCGGTTTACAAAGTGAGTGGCGGGGACAGTAAGCATTTTCTCATGATTTTCAAAATCATTCTACAAACATTACGGCACCTAGCCTTCCTGTTTATACATTTATATTATGCTTTCATTGGGAATTAGAATGATAATGAAAGGTGACATGTGATTATGAATTATGAAATTTTTCATTCAATCATTGACAATGCAGATTTATGAGAGAAGCACATGTATATGTACAATGTATACATGGACGTTTATGACAGAAGCACATGTATACAGTTAGATTTATGTGAGAAACACATGAATATGTGTTTACAGGTAGATTCAGGAGAGAAGGACATATGTATAAATGTGTACATGCAAATTATGAAGGAAGAACTTGTATATGTGTTTACACATATTCAGGATAGAAACACATGTTTATAATTACGTACTTGCAAATTTATGAGAAAACATGCATATGTGTATTATAAACACATAGATTAGTGAGAGGAGCACCTGTATGTACAACTTACACATAGACAATTTTGATATACATTTGTAACAGTAACTGCTAAAATGTCATTTAGCATATAAGTGTGTTGCAAATAGATCTAGAAAAATCAACCAATGCTGATTACAGTTTCAAGTCAAACTTAGTGCAAAATGAAGAAGGGTTTGCTGATTGTTGTGATCATTTTGTTGATATTGCAGCTGATACCTTGTTCCAGATAAGATTTTTTTTTTCAATCAGCCATTGGTTGTGATTAACAGTGAAAATTTAGTTTGTTTCATTAGATTTTGTGTTGACATCAGTGAAGAATATCATCCAATATGTATACCGTAAAAAGTATACCTGTTGAAATATTTCTCATTTCTAAATGTTTGAGTTAGTAAAAAACTATAAACAGTATTGTAGGCTACAGCAAAGTAAAGCCCTTTGTTTCGTTATTTCAGTATAGCAGTAAAGAGCAGGATTATCAGTATATTACATGTATATAAAACAACATACATGTAAATGTTTTACTTGACACTTTTACTTACAATACATATTTGTACTTAAAATGTACATCTTGCATGTAAATTTTAGTAAAAACTGATTTCCTGCTCAATTTCCATAACAAACACCACAAAATGAATGAGTTATTTCTGAATAATTTATTAATTCATTAAAATTAAATGTATGCCTACACACACTCAACATGTTTAAGTTTTATTGCATGAAAATATGAAAAATGATAAAGTGAACAATGTATAGAAATGATAGTTGGAGAGAAATGCATATTTGTTGTGCCATTATGATTTTCAGAATACCTGACAAATTAAATAGCAGGATCAATAGAAAGGTACATCATGCTGGCTTGCCAACTGCCAATTTGACAAGCCAAAAAATATTGCTAGGAATTGATACAGTGCAAGGTGAAGGAATTTCCTTATCCATGCTAAGAATGGGAGATGGTTGGGAGAAAGTGAAGTTGTGGGGAAGGAGGGATAAAGCTATAGACACTTGATATGCAGTATGTATAGTGTTGTATGCACAAGTATCTGAACAATTAGACTTTTGAAATAGAAAATTGCAGACTCATTGAATTAAGGCAGGTTATCTGGGAACATGCTTGTATCTTACACTGATGGGCACATTTTGTATACAGAAAAAGCAAGCAAAGCTAATTGAGCCAGAAAAAAAATGAAAATGCTTTGATAAAACTTTAATAGGTATCACATCCCCCCTACCTTCCCCCTGCAAAAAAAAAAAATCCAACCTGGATCTGTCTATGGTGTTGTTCAAATGCCACATTCATAAGGATATTTTATTTGCATGGATTATATTAGAATGTTTATGAATGGAAAGTTAGTAATTGATTTTGAGATACTGTCACCAAACATTGAGAGACAAGTAAAGTAAGACATATTTTCTACATTGCTTTTATGATTGAGTTTCTACAACAAAATTTGATGGATTTAACCATGCTACATTCACAGATATATCACTTGTAATATAATCTTAACCCAAATCTACTTTATGTGATCACACTTTCCAATTTACTGACAATAACAAAGTACTGGTTGGTATATATTCCTCTACAATAACAAAGTACAGGTTGATACATGTATATATTCCTCTACAGTAACAAAGTGCCGATTGGTACATATTTCTCTGCAATAACAGACTACTGGTTGGTATATATTCCTCTACAGTGACAAAGTACTGGTTGGTATATATATTCCTCTGCAATAACAAAGTACTGGTTGGCATATATTCCACTACAATAACAAAGTACATGTTGGTATATATTCCTCTACAATAACAAAGTACAGGCTGGTAGTTATTCCTCTACAATAGCAAAGTACCGGTTGGTATATATTCCTCTACATTTGCTAAACATTACTCTGATAAGTTCACTTCTGGCTTTGAGCAATTTTTAGAATGAACTTGAATGCCTTTCTTTATCATCTTAAGGTCATATTACTGTATGTCATTTTATTGACCTATTTTACTTTTATAAATTCTTACCAATAATAATCAGGTGCACATTTATAAAGTCTTATCGCGACATTTTGTTTTTGTCCTGTCTGCTTGTGGTTGTTCGTCTCGTGTTTTTTTTTCTGTCTGTTGTCAACTTCAACCTTGCCATAACTTTTGAACCAAGTGGTATAGACTCCATGTTTGGCATATATACTCCACCAATAAAGCCCTTTCAAATTACACCAAGGTCATTGACCTTGTGACCTTGATCGTGACCTTTGACCTGCATTTCAAAAATGTTAGCAAACGTTATAACTATTGAATAGCAAGAGGTATGACTTTCATATTTCACATGCGTATGGTACTTGTAACTTCTTTTTGTCTAGCGAATGCGGCAATTGTTCATGTAAGTAATGTAGATAATGCTGAGGGTCATGACTACTTACATTATACCTGTCTTACTATTTTATTGAAGAGCTTCATTGGGGGGTACAGTTGTTTGTATACATATCACACTGTGAAATCTTTGGGCAATGTTTAAACTCTTTAAAGAGTTATCATCTGAATAGAGGGAGATATCTGAGTAGTTGACAGGATTGTAGATATGAGAAGTGGCTTTGATGATATAGAAGGAGGAATTAGTTTTATCGGTTGTCAGGGCTGTCATTCGAGTGCTTTGTTATTACTCATCACAAGGTAAGGTAAGTCGCGCCACAACACGATACTTCGTTACTTGTTATTTGAAGGGCGTACGTTCACACAAACCTCTTCGCTGTTATCGTTATACCGTCATGGAAGCAACGTTGGTCGTTTGTATAGGTCCACACTGGATGAAGACACTTAAGATTCCACAGTATGAACTACATTGCAATAGATCTAGAAGTCTGCTAGGGATGGTTTAAACAAACAACATTTATTGAAAAAAAAATTATGATTTACATTAAAACTTGTTAGGATTTAGAAACAAATATGACACTTACAGCTTTCCTCTTGTTTTCGCCCAAATTCTATCAGAATGTATAAAACCGTCATATTCTTTTTACACACTAAGTTCTATAGGCTTTCACTTCCTTACCTCTTAAACACAGCTGGCAGAGCTCGAGTTCTTTTTTACTGTGTTTGTATTGTTTTGGTGGGGTCGCTTTTGTTTTGTTTGTTTGTTTGAAAGAGCGAGTTGCTTAGAACAGAAATAGGAAGACGGTTGTTGGGATGCCCCTTGTCCATCACTCAATATATGCATGCTGCTATAAATTAATATTTAGCTTTTTTTAACATATTAAAATTAAAACTATTGTTACAGTGCTATTAAAATTCCGCTGAAATATGTGTCCTACTAAACTAAAACGGAGTATACATGCATATATCTGGCAAGCGCAGCTTGCATGTTTTGCGATAACAAAGAGAAACGAAGGTAAACATGCCATCAAAAATGTGTGCAGTCATGCTGTAATGCTAAAAAGGGATCCAAGAATATATGTATTCTTCTGCCGTGATAAGGGTATGTATTTGGTGACGTGACCACAACAAACATTAGAAAATGCAATGCAATTGCTCTATTAACTAGCATACAAGGGAATCGCAGTTGGTAGCATAAGCGTTATTCATGATAATATCATGTGTATCCTCTGAGATGGATAGTAGTCAATAGGTGTATATACATACATGTACGTGAAGTAACGGATGATGTCACCGAGTATTGATGAATTCCATGTCAATATTTCACTGGCTAAAGTATTCTAGTAAATGATTCAGAATCGGGTATTATATCGTAATCACTCTGTCAGTCTGCTATAATCAAGTTTTGTTTCTCATCAATCCTTTATTGATATTTTGAACTAAGAATACAGCATTCCTCTAGCTTCAAGGGCGAAAACACACAAGTCGCTTGCCTCATTTTGGGTTAATAGCAGTGGCGGATCTAGAGGGGGGCCCGCTCCGCGGCCCCCCCCCCCCCTTCGCCACATATTTACATGTAAAAATCCCGATTTTGCACTAAAATGATCGAGTAACTTGGCCAATAGATATGTCCCCCCCCCATTTAAATTCTGGCTCCGCCACTGAAAGGGGTTGACAGCGGAGAGTTATGGTTACCGTTAGGGAGAGCTAAGCCACGGTCTTGTGTGGCTATGTATATGGTAAAGGGGTTGACAGAGGAGAGTTATGATTACCGTTAGGGAGAGCCAAGCCACGGTCTTGTGTGGCTATGTATATGGTAAAGGTGTTGACAGAGGAGAGTTATGGTTACCGTTAGGGAGAGCCAAGCCACGGTCTTGTGTGGCTATGTATATGGTAAAGGTGTTGACAGAGGAGAGTTATGGTTACCGTTAGGGAGAGCCAAGCCACGGTCTTGTGTGGCTATGTATATGGTAAAGGGGTTGACGGCGGAGAGTTATGATTACCGTTAGGGAGAGCTAAGCCACGGTCTTGTGTGGCTATGTATAGGGTAAATGGGTTGACAGTGGAGATTTATAATTACCGTTAGGGAGAGCTAAGCCACGGTCTTGTGTGGCTATGTATATGTTAAAGGGGTTGACAGCGGAGAATTATGATTACCGTTAGGGAGAGCTAAGCCACGGTCTTGTGTGGCTGTGTATAGGGTAAAGGGGTTGACAGTGGAGATTTATGATTACCGTTAGGGAGAGCTAAGCCACGGTCTTGTGTGGCTATGTATAGGGTAAAGGGGTTGACAGCGGAGAATTATGATTACCGTTAGGGAGAGCTAAGCCACGGTCTTGTGTGGCTATGTATATGGTAAAGGGGTTGACGGCGGAGAGTTATGATTACCGTTAGGGAGAGCTAAGCCACGGTCTTGTGTGGCTATGTATAGGGTAAATGGGTTGACAGTGGAGATTTATGATTACCGTTAGGGAGAGCTAAGCCACGGTCTTGTGTGGCTATGTATATGTTAAAGGGGTTGACAGTGAAGAGTTAGGATTACCGTTATGAGATATGCAATACGGAGTATCGGAAGTACTGAAATCCGTCACGGTTTGCATTTAGTCACCCACCAAATCCATTCTTCTCGATGTTGGCGCTTTTATGTGGGCAACTCACGTCATAATCCTATGACGTCATAACAGTCACAAAGTGCGTGTGTATGTTGACGTTATTTTAGTTGCGATATTCCGTATTACTCGTCCTCCTTTTTAAATCAACGAGGCCATTGATGTAGAGTATGATGACGAAGGTAACTGGCGCTTGACATGGCAGGCTATAGATGTGACTGAACGACAGATTTCATTTAGGAAGACGTTAAGCCGTGTCCGTGTTCTGTAGAATGATTCTCGCCTACTGTACAATCTCAAGATTTCTGGATGCCCGTTTGCTCGGTAACGTGTATAATAATGAATCGGATGTTACCAACGGTATTTACAGAGCTTGCGACTAATTTATCATATAACTGCTTTGAGACGTAAGGACGAAAATTTGCTATATTGTCATGTTCGTAAATAGCTGAAAAATAAAAATATCGATTGAATTACACAAAATTAATGTCAGAGAAATGAAAGTGCGAAAGTCACATCATAAATTGATACTTATATCAACTATTATAAATAGTAGTAAATTATATTCTTTTCATAATAATGACTGCTTACTAGTGAAATTGGCATACCTTCGAACATAGATTCGGAAGTTATTGATCAGAAATGTAAACTAGTCTCGAATAACGAACAATATTTATAGAATTACTTTGATCAAGTTTCAGGGTATATCTGCCGAGTTGATGTAGCGTTATGTATACCTATGGCATTGTCATACATTTACATTGAACGTGTTGATGGATCATGATTCGGTAACGTACTACTTTGCCAATATTCGACATCAAGTGTTACTAGAAATATATTTGCTATGCTCTTTCTTAAAGTAGGGTGAAATTAATAATGTATTCATTGCGTAGTGTAAATTGAACATGAATACCGTAACTTCAAAATAATAGCTCTGAAGTTCTTTACATATTTGATTGAAAAATTGAAAAATCAATTTAGATATTTTAAACCAAGATGTATTGGATATTTAAATATTTACAAGGACTTTCAAACGTACAATGTTTACTGTGTGCATACGGATTAAAATGTAGTGTTGGATTCTTGCTTCATCGTAATTGATGGATTTAAAGTGTGTACTAGTCATATCATCAAATTGATATGGGTCTCAATGGAGACGTCGTATTTGATTTACTTTTAACCTCTAGGGCCATAGGAAGCATTTCAACAGTGAAAGAAGAAGGGGGGGGCAACTTTGAATTTCTTTTCGTTTCGTAATGTAATAAGAATTGGCCCATAAACGGCCTACGGTCATGACCTCACAAAAAGAATAGAGTCGAAATACAGAAGGAATATGTCATTTAAAAGTACATCTAACAGCGACAACATTCAGTTTGCTAGTTTGGGTTTCCCTGTTGCTTATATAATTTCATGACAACTATGATATATTACCCCATTCAGGATTGATGATCCATCTGAATTTACTTAAACTAATCGCCTGTCGTTTACTTTCCACTTAGAACATTAATATAAATACATTTGTACTTTTTTGGCAATGTCAAATTTAAGAACAATAAAGGGTCTGGTAATACAAGATCCATTTACTCATGTTGCCGTTAACTTGCTGTATGTACCAAGATGTTAGGAATCTAACTAGAATTATTACAATGGGAGCCACATTTTTATGATTGTGTACGTTTCTGGTCCCATTCGAATTATACAAAAGTATCTATCAGATGTATTCTTAAGGTTCCACGTTCAGTACCACTAAGAGATATAATCTGTATATTTGAAAAAGAATCAAAGTTCTACTATGCGTTGGTGTGGTGAATGAGCAAAGCAAATCAAGGAGCTCATACCTGTCACAGTAGTAACTTGAGATATTGCTATTAATACTGAGAATACTAGGTACATTAAGATATACTAAGAGCTCATACCTGTCACAGTAGTAACTTGAGATATTGCTATTTGTACTGAGAATACTAGGTACATGAAGAAATACTAGGAACTCATATCTGTCACAGTAGTAACTTGACATATTGCTATTTCAGTATTTGTACTGAGAATACTAGGTACATCAAGAAATACTAGGAACTCATACCTCACACAGTAGTAACTTGACATATTGCTATTAGTACTGAGAATACTAGGTACACCAAGAAATACTAGGAGCTCATACCTCAAACAGTAGTAAATTGACATATTGCTATTAGTACTGAGAATACTAGGTACATGAAGAAAATCTAGAAGCTCATACCTGTCACAGCAGTAACCTGACAAATTGCTGTTAGTCTCATATATTGCTATTAGTACTTAGACTACTAGGTACATGAACAAATACTACATGTAGGAGCTCATACCTCACACAGTGGTAACTTGACATATTGCTATTAGTACTGAGAATACTAGTTACATAAAGAAATACTAGGAGCACATACCTGTCACATTAGTAACTTGACATATTGCTATTAGTACTGAGAGTACTAGGTACATCAAGAAATACTTGGAGCTCATACCTCACACACTAGTAACTTCATATATTGCTTTTAGTACTGAGAATACTAGCTACATAAAGAGATACTAGGAGCACATACCTGTCACAGTAGTAACTTGACAAATTGCTATTAGTACTGAGAGTACTAGGTACATCAAGAACTACTAGGAGCTCATACCTCACACACTAGTAACTTGATATACATGTATGGCCATTTAGATATCATTCTAAAGTTTCCCCCATTACTTGTTCCTTAGTGATAAAGCAGTGTTAAGTACTTCCAAATGATTGGATGACTGTAATTTATATATATAACCAATGTCAGTTACATTGACAGTTGCAGTGTTATTGATATGCATTGGACACCATATTACACATACACAGAGTAAAAATCTGGCACTTCATCATATACACATCTATAGACAATTTATTAAGTGTATATTTATGATGTAAAGTGCACAATATCCATACGCTTGTCGCATCGACATGCATTTCTAAGTTATTTACAGATAAATGTTTCATGTATGGTTATTGTCAATGACAGAAGGTACATTCCTCTTTGAGACATGGGTGCACAAATATGTTACACAACAAGATACATGTACTTCATTAATATATTACTTATACAAGTATATTTTGTTTTTGGGTCAGTTAAGGCGAATTTTAGTCGCAGGCACTTGTGTAACTATTTAAAGGTGTCTGTGGGATCGAGGGAGTCAGTTTGCAGTTCATGCAGACCTTAGATTCCGTATGACAATATATATCAACTTATCTTTTAATGATGTCCCATTCAGAACTATTGTTATGCTCCATTCAGCACTTCTGTTAGGAGAGTCCTTCTTTATTTTATTTTTTCTTGATTTTCAGAGACATTTCGAGCAGCAGCTGAAGCAAGTCCTGATGATATACTCAAACTTTACAACACAAAGGGTAACCTAATAAATATCTCACCAAAGCTTCCTGAAAATACTCCCAACACCCGGTATAAACTTGAAGTAGTGGCATCCCACTGTAATGGTAAGTTTGCAGGATAAGTATGTGAATTGTAACATGGTATTTATGATGATATAATTGTAATTGTCCATCAGTACGAACATCTGCTTGTCTTCACTCTCCCTAGACCATTATCTAATGGTGAGGCAAGAAAGAGTATCACTTGCAGTAATGCAGAGGGAGGTCAAGAAGGACAGGTTTGAGGAAAGGGATTTGAGAAAATTTTCCCCACTTTTCTCTTAAACCATTACAAATACAAGTGATCTGATGTTGGTATATGAAATGGTATGACTTTGAGATATGCGCCTTTGTTTCAAATTATGGGTCTGACCACTGGGTAGGATGAAATGGACAGGGTAAAAAATCTTGCCCTTTCTAGCTCATTCTAGCCAAAGGCATACATCCATCATCCGTCTGTGCCTCTGTCATTGTCTGTAAACAGTTTTGCATTGTCAACTTCGTCTACAGAACAACTAAAGGGATTTTGATGAAACTTAAAGGAGTTGAAGTACTCAAGGTCCCCACAGGGTCTAGGTTTCGCTGCTTAGCCATCTTCTTCAGTCTTGGTCATTTTCTCCTTTGTCTGTGTTTTTTATGCTCCCAGAAAACTTTTGGGGAAGCATATAGTTGACCATATCTCTTATACCTTCCATCGAATTTGATCATACTTCAACAAAATGTTATTAAGGTTTAGGGCTTTAGGACAAAGGTCATACAAGGTCATTTCTGAAAGGTCAAGACCACTTAACTATGACTTAAAGTTCCATGAAGTACTTATATCTCCTATAACTTTCTTCAGAATTTGATCATACTTCACTAAAATCTTATTTAGGTAAAAGGCTTTTGGACAAAGGTCATTCAAAGTCATTACCAAAAGGTCAAGACCACTTAACTATGACTTAAAATACCATGAAGTACTTATATCTCCTACATCTTTGATCAGAATTTGATCATACTTCATCAAAATATTATTTAGGTTAAGGGCTATTAGACAAAGGTCAATCAAGGTCATTTCTGAAAGGTCAAGGTCACTTATTAACTTTAACCTGAAATACCATGAAGTGTGTATATCTCCTACACCTTTGAACAGAATTTGATAATACTTCACCAAAATCTTACTTAAGTTAAGGACTTTTGGTCAAAGGTCAATCAAGGTCATTTCTGAGAGGTCAAGGTCATTTATTAACTATGACTTAAAGTGCCATGAAGTACTTATATCTCTTACACCTTTCATCAGAATGTGATCATACTTCACCAAAAATGTTATTTAGGTTAAGGGCTTTAAGACAAAGGTCACTCAATTTCATTTCTGAAAGGTCAAGATCATGATAAAAAGTTTTATTTCATAACTAATCAAGGTCAAACTTGCTCATTTTTGTTTAAAAAACTGTGATAACTTGTTGTTCTACAGTTGACTCAATTGAATATCCACATGATGCAATGAGATTTGAAATTGTCATCAATTAATACATTGATTTCGTATATACTGAGTCATTCATTTCTTTCGTTATTATAGTGCATCTTGGAGCATCCATTAGTTTTACTGATTTTTTGTAGATGAATTGAGTCATCAATTTTCTGCATTATAGCTGCTGTTCAGGGAGCATCCATCAGTTTTACTTATACTCTTGTTTTTCTTTTTTAAAGAAGAGGATATAGTATTTGTATGTAATATAATGCTTTAATGGACTTTTTCTCTAGAATCACTAAAAGGATTATAATCAGTTTTGATAGGGGTGAAATACTCAAGGTACCTTTCAAGTGGGGCAACATAGGCCCTAGAGAGTATCCTCTTCTGAAAACTCCTTCAGACCGATTGTTAAGATCAACAAATGCATCAGAGTGATCAAGAACGATGTCAAAAGAGTGCTGTTTTTGGTTTGTTTGGGTTGTTATTTTTTGTCCGGATCAATCAGCAGATGGCGCCACCACAGGCAAAATAGGTCATAGAGGGTACCCTCCTTTGACAAACTTCTTTTTCAGATTGGAGGCATACAGAAACAAACTGAATGCATAGGAATGATCTAGAGGCATATTTAAAGAAGTGTTGTTGTTTTTGGTTCCATTCCGAAATCAAATTTTTGACGTACAGATATTGATATATTTTCAATATTTAACATTTAAAATAATTGTTTGTAATATGAAATCATCATTCATTTAATCATATTAAGGGCAAAGAATGCCACAGTAAAAGTTTTTTTTATCTTAATTTTTTAGATGTTTTATGAAGATTATAAGATTGTAATATTTTTTGGTAATGAAAGGTTTAAAGGAATCTTAAGGTTGTGGGGGCAATTTTTTTAATTGTATGTATGAAAAGAACTTTTATAGTGAAAAATTTTATTTCAATATCTCAAATTCTAGATTTTTATTTGATTTTAATTTTTCTTAATTAAAAAAAAAAGGGGGGGGGGTATTCACATTTTCTTCTTTATTTTCAGAACTGTGTGAAGTTAAGATATGTCAAGAGGTGGTGCCACCACAGGCCAATTTTTTAAATTTCATTCAATACAAAAGGGGAAAAATTACTGCATCATTGCAATTTGCATTGACTTCTTCTTCCAGTGAAGTGCAAACCATACAGATATTGATATATTTTCAATATTTAAGATTTAAAATAATTATTTGAAATATGAAATCATCATGTTCTTTCATAACAAATTAAAAACACCTCCTCCCCTTATCATTTTTGAGAAAAAAAAAACCAGCTCAAGATACTGTATCATTTTTCATGTAACAAGACACGATAGCAGGTGATTTTCTCCTCAAGAAATTTTCACGTCAATAGCTTTGTATGTATGTCTTTAAAGAATGAAGGTTTTTCTTTGATTATGTTTTGATTTAATTCCCTTGAAACATACTGAAATCAATAGATCAAGAATGTGGAGAGGAAGCCGCCTTTTCGATTTTCAGGTTCATCTGATTTGTAGTTACACAGTTATGGGACTTTGCTTTTGAGCTCACCTGAGCCGAATGTCATACCAGATTGTCTGTCGTCTGTCTGTAAACTTTTGATATATTCAACTTCTTCTCTGAAACTACTGGGCAGAATTCAAGGAAAAATTTCATGCTTGTTCCTCAACATATTTTGCACTTCGTTTGATCTAGATGTTCAGGTGAGCGATATAGGCCCACTTGGGCCTCTTGTTAAGGAGAAAGCTTTGTTGGTTTATTTATAGAAATAACTAAATGTGTAAGAGTTTTTTTTAGGATGATGTGGTTCAATTCTAAAATAAAGTTTTGAAAAATGTTTCATCTCATTGGAGAACACAGTTATTACATACCTTCTAAGGTCATCCATCTCAATGGAGTACACACTTGCTAGATACCTCGTAAGTTGATGCATCTCATTGGAGAACACACTTACTAGATACCTTGTAAGTTGATGCATCTCATTGGAGAACACACTTACTAGATACCTTGTAAGTTGATGCATCTCATTGGAGAACACACTTACTAGATACCTTGTAAGTTGATGCATCTTATTGGAGAACACACTTACTAGATACCTTGTAAGTTGATGCATCTCATTGGAGAACACACTTACTAGATACCTTGTAAGTTGATGCATCTCATTGGAGAACACACTTACTAGATACCTTGTAAGTTGATGCATCTCATTGGAGAACACACTTACTAGATACCTTGTAAGTTGATGCATCTCATTGGAGAACACACTTACTAGATACCTTGTAAGTTGATGCATCTCATTGGAGAACACACTTACTAGATACCTTGTAAGTTGATGCATCTCATTGGAGAACATACTTACTAGATACCTTGTAAGTTGATGCATCTCATTGGAGAACACACTTACTAGATACCTGGTAAGTTGATGCATCTCATTGGAGAACACACTTACTAGATACCTTGTAAGTTGATGCATCTCATTGGAGAACACACTTACTAGATACCTTGTAAGTTGATGCATCTCATTGGAGAACACACTTACTAGATACCTTGTAAGTTGATGCATCTCATTGGAGAACACACTTACTAGATACCTGGTAAGTTGATGCATCTCATTGGAGAACACACTTACTAGATACCTTGTAAGTTGATGCATCTCATTGGAGAACACACTTACTAGATACCTTGTAAGTTGATGCATCTCATTGGAGAACATACTTACTAGATACCTTGTAAGTTGATGCATCTCATTGGAGAACACACTTACTAGATACCTGGTAAGTTGATGCATCTCATTGGAGAACACACTTACTAGATACCTTGTAAGTTGATGCATCTCATTGGAGAACACACTTACTAGATACCTTGTAAGTTGATGCATCTCATTGGAGAACACACTTACTAGATACCTTGTAAGTTGATGCATCTCATTGGAGAACACACTTACTAGATACCTTGTAAGTTGATGCATCTCATTAGAGAACAAACTTATTAGATACCTGGTAAGTTTGTCATGTGCTCAGGCGAGCAATACAGATCTATTTTCAGAATCCTCTTTTGATAGCACTTTTGACATCTTTCTAGAACACTGATGCATTTGATTTGTTGACTTATATCATCAGTCTGAAGAAGTTCTTCGTGATGATGTCAAGACTGAATATAAAGACATAGTATGATGCAGTCATTTCAATATGTAAAACTATGCATAATCACTGTAATTGCCCGAGATAAAGCTTTCAAGACCTATGCAGTTTATTTCTGAATGATAACACTGATCGGTGACGTCATAATGCCCCATATTTGATCCTCTTCTCAGCACAGAAAGCGATGTTTGGCAGACTTTTGATAGTTATGCTTATAATGTCATAATGAAATGTTTGACATTTCCAATCTTGCATGACATCATCAAAGTCATATTTTGCGCTAAAGTGCTTGACATTCGATGAAACTTTGTCATTCTGGATAAATATTATGTTGTCATGGGACACCAGCTGTTTCTTTCAATTTATAACTTCCCTCCGAAATGATTTGCTAATGCGGTTTATAAATGGGAAATGGAAGTTTCCGGTACGATATTTTGGTATAATGTGCATTATACTTAATAAATGCATCAGTCATTGTAATTCATTCTTGCATGAAAACACAAAATAAGACACTCATTCTATAGATAAAGACCATAGTATCCATATTGACATTCTTCTATATTTTTGCATTTTTAGCGCACCTGAGCTGAAGGCTCAACAGAGCTATGTATGCGTTTATGATTAAACCTGCAATTGAAAGAGCATTTGCAGTGGCATCCCAAAAATTAATGATAACGTTGACGCGTTAAATAGATATTGAACACATGTGGGTTGGGCATAGTGCATTGAAAATAGTATTAACACTGCTTTGTTATTAGAAAAAAGTTTCATGTTTTATGTCTAGATATTGAACTTAGCTCCACATAGTCTTATTCAGATCTGTTTAGTTTATGATTTAATCTGTTTTAAATTGTGTATTTGACTTTGTCACTGTAAAATATAATTGTTGCATAAAAAATAAACATTTAAAAACACGGCGTAAGGCTCATCACTTAAAAAAAAAACGATCTTAGACCAAGAGGACTATAGTCCTCTACCAAGTTTGTTTTTTTCAACCTGGTCCGTAATCCAAAATTGGCTACCATGGGCCCTGATAGATTGACATATTTTCAACTTCTCCACTAATGGCTTCATAAAATTTCACCAGACCTTACAAGAAGTAAGTATTCCAAGTCTTCTACCACCATTGAGCTGTCATTTGTTTGTGAATAAACAAATTGTGCTCAGGTGAGCAATATGGGCCCATTTAGGCCTCTTGTTTCATATAGAGATTGTTGTTATTTGGTATCATGGTATGGACAAAATGACAGTTACGGTATCTTGAGAATCTGATATCTGTATTTTCTTCTTTGTTTTTTGTAGTATCTATAAAATTAATGTGATTTGCTCTTCATACCAAGGTTAGGATTAATAAGTTTTACATTATCCTGTATACTTCAGCAGCCACCTTTTCTCCCTAACCATATTTCTGTTATGAGTATGATCATATATAGAGGTGTTCAAGTCTAGACTTTAGAAGTTAGTTGAGGGTAATAACATACATTTAGTAAAAGGTACGGCCAGAAGAAGTTGAAGAACATTTGAGTCTGTGATTATATCAGTATATGGCATATAGTTTCAGTTTAACTGTTTTATCTTTCAGATACTGCTGCAGCTGTTCGATTGGGTGTAGACATTAGTGCAATAGAGACCAGGTATTGATTCATTTATTTAAATCTCACAATACGGTCTATTTTCTACTTTTATCTACCCTTAACTTTTGAGCTTACCTGACCCGAAGGCATTTGTTGGTAAACATCTTAAAATTTATGACTTCTTCTTGTAAATCAGTGTATGAATATGAATGAAATCTGGTATATCTGATTATTTGGAGCTGAAGATGCAATTATGTTCAGATGATGGCTTTGCTAGCGATAGTATAAATTGTTCAATTGCCATTTTGGCAGATGCAAGCTCAAATTAATTAGCCAAATGTGTAAGCCATTAGCCATGTATAATAGATAAAACAACTTAAAGAATTTTAATTGGAAATAATAAAATGTAAAATCATATCACAAAAATCAAGTTGATTTGATGTTACGTTTGTTAGCATTTTTCTTTTTGTTAGTCGGTGGTTTATCTTGTTCATCTGTTGTCACAGATTCTAATGACATAGTGCCACTTTGTGATCGTACAAGTTCTTGAAATGATGTTAAGGAACTGTGTTAGCCATGTTCACTGTTCAGAATGCTTAGAGATAGTTAACATCGCAATTACTTTGAAACTTGATAAAGTTGATATCAATAGTAACTAAATTAAAGTGTTGTGATAACCTTGATTTATGCTAACAATATTTAAAAAAGAAAACTGGAAAACCAGACCTTTTTAACTTACAAGATGTATTTGTGGTTTCATGCTATGAAACGCAATTAACTTCAGTGAACGTCAGATGTTTTTCATGAAAATCATGCCAAATGCGAATTGATCCTGTCCGAATTAAGCGACGGGCGTATTATGCCTCGCTAGGCGTTGTTCTTGTTATATTATGCCAGATATCAGACCATAGGAACTTCAAATCCTTTTTATATTATGCCAGATTTCAGACCATAGGAACTTCAAATCCTTTTTATATTATGCCAGATTTCAGACCAAAGGAACTTCAAATCCTTTGCATATTATGCCAGATTTCAGACCATAGGAACTTCAAATCCTTTTTATATTATGCCAGATTTCAGACCATAGGAACTTCAAATCCTTTGCATATTATGCCAGATTTCAGACCATAGGAACTTCAAATCCTTTTTATATTATGCCAGATTTCCTAAGAGATTGATATAAAACAAGAAAATTGAAAACAAAAGATATATAAAATGTTGCAGGGGATTTCAAAAGGCTTCATATAAAGCAGGATTTCATATAAAGGGAGTTCATGCAGAGCAGGTTGGATTGTATTGTGGTACAAAGCTAAAACACTTGGCCTTTATACATGTTCTCAATATTGTTTTAAACTCATTAGAATTTAGATACATGCATAATTATGGTAATATGATACACTTCAGTTTCTTTTTCATTGTATTATACCACAGTAAGGTGCCATACTCATAGCAAACAGTATTGAAAGGTTGTATGATGTCTGTAAAATTGAGTACAGGAGAATTTGATTTCGGTAAAATTAATGCACTTTTATATCAAAGGCTTTCTGGATCATCTTACCTAGTAATTGTACAACAAAATTATGCAAAATATTCTATGAAAAGTTTTATTAATAAAGATTTTTATTGTCATGGCACACTGTCTGGTTTTGTGAACACAGTCAGATTTTGCGTTAAGCTTCATGTCTTGCATACCGTTAACAATACCAACTTCAAACTTGGTTAGTTTGTAGACATTGATGAGTTCTTCCTGACTGACACAAAATTTGGTGACTTTGATCTCGATTTTACACTTCAGTAAACACAGTCTGATATTGCATTTAGCTTGATCATTTACATACCGTTAACAATAGTCAATACTAGCTTCTAATTTGGTCAGTTTGTAGACATTTATGAGTTCTTCCCGACCATCACAAAATTTGTTGTACTTGGCCTCAAATGAATAGATTCTACAGGTAGGCTATAATGTTTTGCTTTGCAATCCAGTCACTGTCTTTGTCAGTTTCTTGTTTTCAGTTTTTACTCGTCTTAACAAAGAGTAATCATAATGAAGTCAGGAAAAACGGGGTCACATGAATGTATTTGCCA
The DNA here is from genome assembly GCA_035048485.1 of Pteria penguin. Taxonomy (NCBI): domain Eukaryota; kingdom Metazoa; phylum Mollusca; class Bivalvia; order Pterioida; family Pteriidae; genus Pteria; species Pteria penguin. Next base: position 71,367,451 of record CM068582.1, on the reverse strand, counting down.
CCTTTTTGCAAGAAAATATCTACTTCTTGAGTTTTTTTTTAAAGTTTATACTAAATTATCCAAGACATTTAGTTTTTTTATCAGTTTTTATTAATATTTTGATTTACGCCAATTCTGTGACACTGAAGGGTTATGCTTTAAACCGTTTTAGATGCAAAAAAATTATTGATTTCATTCTATAGATACCAAAATAAGTTACTAAATGTTTTACAACATTCAATGATTTAACTTAGTTGTAATTATTATAGTAAAAAAAAAAAAAGAAAAAAAGTCTTTTTCACACATTTTTGTGTCATGGTCTTGATTTATTCAATGTAGATAAGTGGCTAAGTACATGTCTTTGTTTGCTGTATTTTATTACAGTCTGTGAATTTCATAAGTTATTTGACATGGCCACGACCAGGTCTGATTACATGTATAGTCAAAAGCAAAATTAATTTCATTTTATAAATTTCAAAATATTCAAGTTTTTAAATACTTAGGGAAAAAAATCTTGAAAAAAAAATCCAAAGAATTCTGACTTGATGCTTTTCATTTTTGTGTCATTGTCTTGATTTATTCAATGTAGAGAGGATCGGAGCATGAATATGGTGTATTCTATCAGAATTTATGTACCTCAAGCGTTATTTAAGGGTTTTATGTCAAAATTTCATTTTTCTGATTTTGAATGAAGTTTGTCCTACTGTTGATTGGAGCCAGCTGAAGAGTTGCACTTCCTGCTGGTGATAGAGTCTTTTTCTTTTTGTCAATTCATTTTGTGTCAAAGCAGGTGGTAGAGCATTCATTTTCCGTGAATTAAAAGAGTCTATGAAAATTCAAGAGTAGTTTGAAAATATTATTTACTTACTGGTTAAGTTTTACAAGTTTTTCTTCTGTTTAATATGCTTCATATAGCCGGTACTGAAATGCTCAAGATTGAGGATTCAAAGCTAATAGTCATTTGTAAGTAGTCAAAACTCAAATAAGGAGAAAATGGATGTATCTACAAATTTCTTCAAGCAGTCAGTTGTTTGTAAATGAGCAAATTGTGCACAGATGAGTGATACTGGCCCATTTGTGCCTATTGTTTCATTATTCCTATAAACTTCATAAAATATGCTATACATTTATGTTTTACTATACAAAGAGTAGGACAATAGATTGTCAGATTTTAGTCTTCTCAGTGTATATCAAAAGTTTTTAATTCCCATTATTTGTACAATAAAGTGTATAATAACAGTCTCAGATCATCATGTCTGTAAAATGTAATACTATTGAAACAATACATAAATGAATTATAGAACACCGTTTTATAATGTCTAACTGCTATTGTTCTTAATTATCTTGAAAAAAAGCACTAGATTATCTGAAAAGATCATTATAGAAATTTGATCATCATTCAAGCATTTTATGGTTGTAATGAGCAATTCAAGCCACAATCGTTATTAAAACTAGACTAATGACTATAGTTCAATGTAGAATCTACGATTAATGCATTAAGACCGGTCTGTGTAGTTATCTTAAAAGTAAAGTCTTGTTCATTTCTCTTCTTGACTTGACAGTCTATAGCTCTTCATGACTCGGATACGATGTAATCGAATTTAGACAGATGCTTAAGCAAATGGAGTGTAGAATGTATGGCACTCTGATTCAGTTTCTCCCTTCATTAGATGATATGTGTGAAGACATGAAGGATTCACTTCCCTACTTTTATCTATTTCAAGACAATCCAGTGTGTAACATCAGAACACTGATCGAGTTTTACAAATGTCATTGCACATTTTGATAAATAAAATCACCAATAGTTATAAATTACATGTACTTGATGTTTAAAATTTAATTACTTCATTACTAAGGAAAATTCTGTCATCTTCATTAACGACATTCTTTTCACAATACACCAAGGAAGTGTTGTAAAATTATTATTTAGTGTAAGGCATTAGTCATAAACCCTTGCTTCATTGAGTAATGTCTAAAATCTCTTTTTAGCTCAACTGAGCATTACACTAGGAATACATTGACAGTGTTCTCCCTAGAAAAAGGAAATGAATGCCAGTCACTTTTATGTCACCGTTGTCACGTATACATTGTAGAAATCTGCTTTAAATTATTGTTATCGTGCCCTTCTCTCCCTCTCAGACCCAGGCCCCTCCTTTTTCTCACAAACACATGGATTCACCATAAAGTGTTTACTTTGAGAAGTTGGAAATCTTAAAGAGCAGTGTTTGATGTAACAAGAATTAGTATAATTGTGTCAGTGTTACAATTTTGTACTTACATTGTTTGTTTTATTATGCACTTCGCAGAAATGCCGTTCTTTGTAAAATATTTTGCAGGTAAAATGACATTCTGGTCTTCTCAGTTTAATGATAAATAATTTTCAAAGAAAAGATACTGAATGTTTGTATGGTTACATTTGTTTTCTTACAAATTAATGGATATTCTGAAACTTCTATGTTTATTAAACATTCTAGGACAAAGTTAAATATAACTGACAGAATCAATGAGCACCTTATCCCATTTTGTTAAGCTATTTACTTATCCTGTATATATAGCTTATTAACATATTATGGTAATATCAGTTAAATATCCCTTTTCGTTGGTGTTGCTAGACAGTGTTCCAAGATAACTTGCAATGATTTGGAGTACAGATGTGTGGCTGGAGTCGCTGGTACCCTATCCATGCCTTTATTGAGCGAAGTGTAAAGCATACCCATTCATATATTGACCACAGTGAAAAGCATACCCATTCATATGCAAAAATATTTTCTCTTGCAATCTCCACCTGCCTTTTATCTATTCATGTATTTTGTGATTTGAAAGATACTCATTGATATATATTTGAAGGGAACATGATACCCATTAATATACATGTATTGAGTTGACTTAAAAGTATACCCCATTCCAGCCGCATGTCTGTATATACCTTTATCCTATATATATCCCCGTGTGTATTATGCTATACCGTTGTCATCCATATGTCTGTCTTCACCATCTTGTCTTCACAACTCCACCTCAACCCTTGAGGGAATTTTGATGAAACTTGGAACAAAGAAAGAACACTATATGTAGATGTGCATATTGGAAGGGGAATGCTGTCCAAAAACATTTACAGGAGTTATGTCCCTTGGACTAAGATTTTCTTACGATACCTTGTTTATGCAACTCTTTCCCTTGGACTTAGATTTTTCTATGGAAAATAACTTTTCATCGCAACTCCTCCTATACCCTTAGAAGATTTTAATGAAACTTGTTATGAAGGAAGAACACCATATGAAGATGTGCATATTGGAAGGAAAATGCTGTGAAAAAAACTTACAGGAGTAATGCCCATTGGAATTAGAGAAAGAACACTGTATGAAGATGTATATATCGGAAGAGGAATGCTGTCCAAAAAATGTACAGGAGTTATGACACTTGACTTAGATTTTTCTATACAAAATACCTTGTCTTAGCAAATCCTTCTTAAGTCTTAGGTGGACTTTGATGAAGCTGGGTAATAATAAAGTGTGGGTGTATTATGTGCCATTCAATGATGCCCTACTTTTAAGCTCCCTGAAAAATTTTGGGGGAGCATATAGTCAATGTCGTGTCTGTTTGTCTCTCCGTCCATGTGTCCGTTTGTCTGAGCTCATTTCTCTTATACCTTTCTTCAGAATTTCATCACACTCCACCAAAATGATATTTAGGTTAAGGGCTTTTGGACAAAGATTATTCAAGGTCATTTCTGAAAAGTCAAGGTCATTTATTAACTAGGACTTAAAATACCATGAAGTACTTATATCTCCTACACCTTTCATCAAAAATTGATCATACTTCATCAAAATGTTATTTAGGTTAGGGGCTTTTGGACAAAGGTCACTCGAGGTCATTTCTGAAAAGTCAAGGTCACTTATGAACGAGGACTTAAGATACCATCAAGACTCAATATTAACATTTTTCCCTATTTGTCCTTTTGGACAAGTAGCCATGAAATTTACTTGTCCAAATATAAATTTTACTTGTCTGACAACTTGTCGATATGAATTTCTTCAACTATTTTAATGAATAAAATAAAATTTAAACAATTTACTCATTGTATTATGGTATTTTATTAACAAATATACAGAGATTATGATAAGGGTATAAATACCCTCTTACCCTTATTAGAATCTCTGTATATTCATTAATAAAATACCATAACACAATGAGTAAATTGTTTAGATTTTATTTTATTCATTACAATAGTTAATGATTAATGATTAATTGATTACTAAATTAGAAAATAACAAAAATAAGAACCAAATTGTCCAACAAGTGAACTTTGATCCTGATTTTAAAGTTGCCGACCTTGCTTTGAGAATAAACTTCCTGATTGTTGTTCTCTCAATGTTTTCAACTTTAAATATTGATAAAAAAAGATAACAATTAAATTTCTTTTTATAATTTTAAAACTTCTTTACAGAAAAATCACTATTCCAATTGGACAAGTACTTAGCAAGATTCACTTGTCGGTGAAAAATTTTCACTGGTACTGGACAAGCGTTAGTGTCGAGCCCTAACCATGAAGTACTTAATATATCTCCTACACCTTTCTTCAGAATTTGATCATACTTCACCAAAACGTTATTTAGGTTAAGAGCTTTTGGACAAAGGTCACTCATGGTCATTTCTGAAAGGTCAAGGTCAATTATTGGCTATGACTTGAAATACCATGAAGTGCTTAATCTCCTACACCTTTGACTTAAGTGTTATTATACTCTTTTTCCTGATGTTATGTGGCTGTGACATTTTCTACACAGTGTTTGTTCATATTTATGTATAAATACAGTGCTGAATTATATTTGTTTCGTCTGTATGTAAGGGCATTCATGGCGGGTGTGGCTAGCCAAACAGGAGACGCTCACTCCTCCCGGGCACCTGGTCTCACCCCTGAATTTCAGGGGTCCGTGAATGTTCACTGTGGTACATTGTTGTTAGTGCCATAGTCATGTGACACCAGTTACTTTCGTATTTTACTTTCATCAGAAATTGATCATTCTTCACCAAAATGTTGTTTAGTGAGCTCGTTAAAAAGTTTCTTTCAGAGGTTATGACTTAAGAGTCATTATATCTTTTTATGCCCCCGGATTGATAGATCGGTGGCATATTGTTTTTGTCCTGTCTGTTTGTCTGTTTATCTGTTTGTCTGTCTGTTGTCAAGTTTAAGTTTGGCTGTAACTTTTGAACCATGATGGATAAAGACTGTATATTTGACATGTGTACTCAACTACTGATGCCCTTTCAAATGACACCAAGGTCGATGACCTTTTGACCTTGACAATGACCTTCACGCTGAAAATAACTTTTTGGACTTGGGGCTATAACTTTAGAACCATTAGGGATAGAGACGACATATTTGACATGCGTACTGAACTAATTAAGCTCTTTCAAAAGACCCTAAGGTAGATGACCTATTGACCTTGACAATGACCTTCATGCTAAAAATAACTTTCTTAGACTTCGGTGGTGCCTAAATACAGGATGCTTTTGGACAAAGGTTAAGATCAATGTGAAATGAAGACCAATCATTTTGTGATCAAGGTCAAGGCCACTCAGAAAATAGAACTTCGGTTATCAAGATAGAACTTAATTTATGAAAAAGAGATTGTTTAAGGAAAATATTTGCTGATATGGGACTTATCAGAATATTGTTGTTCTTGGCATACACCATGGCAGTTACATGTATATCCGATGCCCTGCTATTAATCAAGGTCACTTGTTAAGTCATCCATCAGTTTTACTGATTCTCGTATATGAATTGAGTCATCATTTTCCTGCATTATAAGTATAATTGCCATTCGGGGAACACTGATACTCGTTGTTTCTATAAAAGTGATTTCGATAAGAAGTTAGCATATAGTTGCATTTTCCACAAAAACTGAGTTTAATACATTGACCAAACCTGCATGAATTTCACGTATGGGTATACACCGTTCCACTTTCGTCAAAAGTCAAGCACTTTAGCGCAAAATCTGACTATGATGATGTCATGCAAGGTTGGACAAGTCCGACATTTGATTATGACGTCATAAGTATAACAATCAAAAATCCGCTAAACATCGCTTTCTATGCTGAAAAGTGGAACGGTGTATTTATGCTTGATTAGTTGTCTTGAAAAAGTTCATCCTCTTGGGCTGATTTCAATTGCCGGATATAGTCAATATGAATTATATTATATTGAGGATACATTGTATATTTGTAATCTTTTTTCATATCCGTATATCCACTGTTTTTCTATGTTTTATGTAGATTAGGCAAACTGGAAAGGAAAGTTTTTGTGGATAATGGTGAGATGCCACCAATTGTTGGAGACCTCAAAAACAAAGTTGACAGTTTTAAAGAAAAACTGGAGGTAAACCAAGATTTAATCAACTGCTATATGTAACATGTATTGTATGAAAATTTGCTTATTAAAAGAATTGCAAAGCCAGCCACAATCAATTTAATTTTAGTTTGAATATTTTGATTGTTTAGTTTTTGGTCGGAATTACCTAGCAATTCCAGACCCTAGTCGTTACAATATGCTATGGGGAACGCGTGGAACGCAGAAAATACCTCCTCGTGTATAAATAGTGCGTTGATATTTAGAAAAAGCGTGATTAGATTTACTTTTAGTACTTATAATTCATATTGTAAGAGTCAATACAAGATAAGTTTGATCAGATGAGAAAATAGATGTGCCGTTATTCCATCGATTTAGACGAGTTATATTCATGCGCTGGAGGACCTGCAGTCTTTCCGAATACTCGACGGAAAGTCCCGAAAAAGTATGATTGACATTATTGTGTAGCTGTGCCGTAATTTAAGAAGTACACTACTAGTCCGTACTAGTATCCGTTGTATTATAATTAATAAAACTTGAGAATATCACTTCTTTTTATAGCAGTGGAATTCAAAGTACTCTACAATCTTCTTTTCACAACGATAAATATACGTCTTGGTAGTTGTTGATGTGTAATGCTACTAAAAATAGCCAGTTATTTATAGATCTCCATGTGTAAACGTGGTTTTCCCCAAATGTACATGTACAGCGGGAGACTGTCCAGATTGCTAATTTCACACTACTGTCAAGATCAAAAGTGATGAGAGAATGAGATAACTATATAGTACGAGACGGAGACGTACAGGGGTGTACAGGGGCGGAGCCGTTGTTTATATGAAAACGAGCACCTGTGCGCAGACCATGTTTTTGTCAATACTGATCCTAAACACTACACACTTGGTGTGTGATCTCTTGGTGGATCACGACTTTATTACCTTTGATGTACTTGACCATGCAATTCCGACCTTGAGGACTTTCAAGTCCTTTCATTTATAAGAAAATTATTTCTAATCTGATGACATGGTTGATTCTGGTAGTGGGTTCTGGATCAGGTTCAGAATTTTTAGGTGATTTATCATTCTCAGTTTCCCAATCTGTCCTTAAATTGAGACAGTATAAACCAGGCGAGTCCACTGTATAGTACAAATGAAACAGTATAATCCAGATAGGTCCGTTGCATTGGACAAATTTATGAAGCCGTATGCAAAATAAGTGTGGTCATCATATGAATGAAATAATCTTGGCATAAAACAGTAGACAAATAAATGTATAAGGAATCTATTGTGCCTTCAGGTACGTTATTAAACATAGTTTGTTTTAAGCTTGTTTGTTTTTAGCTTGCTGGGACGAAACTCTGGAGAGCTAATGTCTTACCCCACAGTGTTGTTGTCATTGTTGTCCTTGTGGTATGGCATCCGTAGACAAAACTATAACCTGGACGATATCTTTTGAACTGGAATAGGTACAGTTTTGATATTTCACATAATGGTTCCTCATGACCAGGGCTTTCAATTGGCACCATGACTTTTGACCCAGTGACCTTGACCTTTGACTGACCCTCTGTAATAAAACTTAAACCTCAGCTATATCTTTTGAACTGGAGAAAGGTACAGCTTTGATATTTCAAATATGGATTCCTTGTGACCAGAGCTTTCAATTGGTACCATGACTTTTGACCCAATGACCTTGACCTTTAACTTTGAACTACTTTAATAAAACTTAAACCTTAGCCATATCTTTTGAACTGAAAAAAGGTATAGCTTTGATGTTTCAAATATGGATTCCTTATGACGGGGGCTTTCCAGTGATAACATAACTTTTGACCTAGTGTTCGACTTATATGCACTATTTCAAAACTATAACCTGGACTCTATCTTTTGAACTTGAGAAGGAACAGCATTGATATTCCATATATGGATTCATGATCAAGGCTTTCATAACCAAAGCTTTATATTATGAACTTCTAAAGAATTCTTCATGCCATTCACTCCTCTGACTTAAAGTTTAACCAGAAAAAAAGTTGACTGTATTTTAAGGTCAAAGATCAAGGTCACAATGGACAATAAATGAAAAGCCTTGTCAACACTATAGAAGACAAAATTATCATTGTAGAGTCTTAAACAGTATGCAGATGTTGGCCTCAGTAAGATGATAAGCCCTATTGATTTTCCAGCTTAAGATATTTTGGTCAATGATTTCTTTTTAGATATTTCTATAAAATATGGAAACACAATTTCTTGAATGATCCCTTCTTATTATATTTATTCTCTTTGAAAATGTTCTCTTTTGACAACTCTTGTTGTGAATATACATGTAATGTGATATTTTAATTTGTGCTTGGTATCCTGTTTATTGCCAAGTAATGATTGCCTCACCCTACCTTGGCATAATTACTGTTTCTGTCAGGATGATATTATTCACCTTTCCTGTTGCTTTTTTATGCCCACCATGAAATGGTTGGGGACATATAGTGTTACCCTGTTCTGTCATTCCATCATCATTCAGTTTCCGCTCCTTTTCTTTGTGAAGGTTCGATGGATTAAATTGGTATTGGGTATATAGATGTATCAAAGGAAAATGCAGGTCATGTTCAAATATGGGTGTGGTACGATAATTTTTAATAGAGTTTTTGCCCTTTAACTTAGAAAATTTCTAAAAAATGAGTTTCCCCTTATTTTCTCCATGAAAGTTTGATGGATTAAATTGATATTGGGTATATAGATGTATCAAGGGAAAATGCAGATCAAGTTCGAATATGGTGTGTTTCCGTAATTTTTGACAGAGTAATTGCCCATGAACATAGAAATTTCTTGAATTCTCTGGCAATTATATTTCACTATCTTGGCTGCCAGTGGAGAATTTTTGTCGCAACTGCTCATTAAAATTCTAGTTTTTCTTTACTGTTGTTTAAGGTAATTAGAGAATATTGATCATCACACTCATTCTTATACCCTTACCAGGTATGGCAGGGGACATTTAAATGTCTGCTTTGTCCATGATCCATCTTTCTGTCACACCTTGCTTTCCAGATGATAACTGAAGTACCTTTCATCATATTCAAATCAAATTTAGTTGTATGCTTACTTATCCTATTGATTTTGGGGTCAAAAGGTGAAAGGTCAAAGTCCCAGCTGACGAAAATAGACCGTAATTATTGGTTTCTGGATGTAAACTCAAGTACCTTTCATCATATTCAACCAAAATATGTATATACATGTATATGCTTACTTATTAAAAGAGGAAGAACCCTATTGATTTCGGGGTCAAAAAGCCAAAGGTCAAGGTCACAGCTGATGAAAATAGACTGTTATTGGTTTCCAGGTGATTATTCAAGTACCTTTCATTATATTGATACCAAATTTGGATATATACTTACTTATCTAGAGAGGAAGAACCTTATTGATTTGGCTTTAAAAAGTCAAAGATCTAGGTCACAACTGAAAGAAATTATTGGTTTCTAGGTGATTTTTAATATATTACAGTACATCATGAACTGCTCATCAAATATTGATCACATTTCACATGTTTTTACTGGTCAAGTTGTTTTAAACAGAGGTATTTAATATTTTATTAAAAGGGAAGGATGCCTATAGATATGTCAAAAGACAAATCACTACTGGTAACATTTATAGGAGTTATGGCCCATGAAACCTATAATGTAGGAAAGCTTCGTTGCTGCTGTGAATTAAGCTGATGCAGGGGCATATGTTTTACAAACATGTACTACATTTATATTTATTTATTTTCAAATTTGCTTGTTTCAGAGTGTGGATCATCTAAGTTGGTTGGGGCTGTTTAAGGACATATCATGTGGTACATCACTTCAGCCTTTTTGGGATAAAACACAATCTATACGAAAGTCTGAAGAACATAATAAAAGGGTCTTTGAGAAATTTAGAAAAATGAGGTGAGATAATAGATTTGATATTGATAAATTACTTGTAGTGAACTTGATGTTTTGTGCATGTGTCCATCCATCTTTTCCTTTTTACATTGTAAAAGTCCTCAGTACCACTAAAACTTGATGGGGATGAAGTGCTCAAGGTCCCCTTTAATTGCTGTTTTTCAGCCAGAACTGTCAAGGGGTGGATCCAGGTTGGGGCAACATAAACCCAATTTGGTACATTTTTTGGACAAACTTCTTCAAATTGACTGCATAAATCAACAAACCAAATGCATCAGAGTAATCCAAAAGAGCCTCATGAGAAGTGTTGTTGTATCAAATTTTTGATGTTTTTTGGAGGTTTTATTGAATTTTGTCATGCTTACACATTTCTTTTGTGTTTCCCTTGTAGTTTGCTTATAGTATATTAATTTTGTGTATTGATAAGGTTTAATGAAAATAATAAAACGTTGGAATGCAAAATAAATCTTAAGATTTCAGATTTTTCTTGATTTGTTAATATTAAAAACAGAAACAAGGAGGAAAGTGAGAGAGGAGTGGAAGGAGGTGTTCACGGTGTGCTCAGATGATTGATATAGGCCTTTTAAAACCCCTTGTTAATCATAATGGTAGCATAACTCCTAACATACCTCACTAGATATCTCAAATACGTCAAGTCAATTCTTAACTAAATTTATAGTTTCAAAGCAAAAAAAAAAAAAAAAAAAAAAAGAAGCTATTACCTTTGGATTTATATTTTTCTATCAATGGACTTGCATGCTCCACTTTTGAAATTCTTTCTCCTTAGATCAATGTCTATGAAATTATGACCTAAACCCTTTATATAATCGATCATAGATGTAAGTTAAAGGGTCTAAAGTAAGTCAAATGTATGGCCATTAGACTGTCTCAGTTCATCTCTAGTATATAACATAGAATTGTAGAAATCTTATGATTCTGTTCTCAGTTAAAAAATATAGAACTCCTTCATCCTTTAAGTATCAATGTTGATATCACAAAGAATTAGAAAATAAAATGAGAATTCAATATTAATCTTGTATTGTCTCCAGTGCCAAGTGCTGGATACCACCAGTGTAAAATGAATAATAACATTGATGGTGTGAAGATTGCCGAAGTACTGAAATCTGTTATGAAATTAACATTCAGTGTGGCACATGTAGTAACATGAAATAACATATACAGCACATTGTACAATAAGGATGGGAAATACCCATCTAGAGAGCTACTTTCATATAGTGACATAAAACGGTTGTGTAGAGATAGTATGACTTTGTTATATTTTAGCAGTTTGAAGAGTTTACAGCTTTAAGTTTTCTGAAGACAAGAATTATTTCTGCATTTAATATTTTGAGGATGCACATGGCAAGTTTATCTTATTATACGACTAAGGTAGATTGGCATATTATGGTACTGCACTGTGGGTCTGTGGATCTTTTGGTCTGTCCACACCTTGTAAACGAGATGCAGACCATACCATTTAGGCTAGGACTTTTAAAATTTGTACTCAGATTTCTTATGACATGAGGACCAACCCTGTGGACTTTAAATATCAAGATCAAAGGTCAAGGTCATTTTTGGGGCAAAAACATTTTGAGAAAGCAACATGCAAACAAGGTACAAACCAAACTGTTTATTGATAGAACATTGGACATTTATAATGGACCAGCTCATAAGCTGTTGCCCTGTAGGAATCACTCTCTGTCAGCAAACTCTTTAACATTGACCATATCTAACACACCATCACAGGTACTGCTTTTACATTTGGTACTTGTGTTCCTTATGACAAGACCTTCCCATTGGTACCAAATTTTTTTTATTGTGGTTTTGACAGTGTCCTTTGACCTGCATTTGAAAAAAACTTAAATATTGATTATAACTTTTGAACTGTTAGAAGTAGGGCTTTCCTATTTGGCATCTGCATTCCTTATAACCAGACCGTTCTGTTGGTACCAATTTAAGTCCAGGTTCATGGTGACAGGCATCCTTTGGGGCCCTTCTGACTTTGTCAATTTTCTAGTTTCTTATGATAGGAAGATAAATCCTATCAATTTTTAAGGTCATGTCTGCAAGTTCAAGGTCACTGTGCTTATGTCAGCAAAATTCTTGTCCAGGCCTTAACTTTTTACCCCTTGCATAGATTGGAATGAGGACTCAAAGTTGTGTCATGACATTGAACCAAGGCCATATCTACAAATTCAAGGTTGCACTGCATATGATGGGTAAATCTTTGTAAAGGCCATGCCTGCATGGATATGAATAATATTAATTGACAGAGATGTTGCCCAGGACCCAAAGGTGTGTCATAACCTTGATACAGGGTCATATCTGCAAGGTGAAGGTCACAATGCGCATGATGGGTAAATCTTTGTCAAGGTCATAACTTCTAACCCCTTGCATGGAGTAAATTTTGGTCTGTGCCATATCTTTTTACCCCTTTCACTGACGTAAATAATATTTCACAGAATTTTAGTCAAGTTTAGGTCAAGGTCAAGATCACATTGCATAAGATGGGTAATTCCTTGTCTGCATGGATTTGAATAATATTTGGTCATGTCTGAAATGTCAAGTTCACAGAGCATATGATGGTTAAATCTGCCCAGAATATTTTACAGAATTATTGCCAAGGACCCAAGATTTGGTCAAGGTCAAGGTAACAATGCATATGATGGGTAACTCCTTAACGGTACAATAACATTTTACCCTTTGCATGGATTTTAATAATATTTCACAGAATTGTTGCCCATGTCCATAACTTCATATTTGAATGATCAAGTTCACAGTGCTTATGTAAGGTAAATCCTTGTCGGAGCCATAAGTTTTCACTGCCTACATAGATTTGAATAATATTGTACAGGAGTGTTGCCATGGGTGAAAAGATGTACCATGACTTTGAGCCAAGGTCATATCTACAAGATGAAGGTCAGTGCATGTGTTAGGTAAATTCTTGTCTGGACTTTAACTTTTCTCTGCCTGCATTGATTTGAATAATATTTCATAGAGTTGTTGCCCAGGTCTCAAAGGTGTGTCATGACTTTGAACCAAGGTTAAATTTCATCATTAGCATTATCTTACTAGAGTTTTAATGAAATTGAATAGAAAATTAGGGCGCAGTTTTAAAATGCTAAATAATGGGGAAAGGTTATTTTTCTATATGTTCACTTAATCCCTCTTCAAATTAAGCGATGCCCATCGGATGAGTGTATTATGCAACGTTAGGCATTGCTCTTGTTATAAATTTTGCGAGTGAGATTAGTGTGACCTATGTAATCAATACAACTATTGTAAGGAAAGGACTTGATTCCATTTAATTGTTGAGATAATGAGATGATATTGATTGAAGGGTACTTCCATGAAATGTGTCTGTGGTAGTATGATGCTAATTATTGAGGTGATAAAAGAGGGAAACTCCAGGCATTAACTGACAGCAGTGTCTCAACAATTAAACTCTAATGCATAACTGAAGCACTTAGCACTAACAAGCAACAAGATGTTCTGTAAGTGCAGTATCTCCTGGTAGTTGATCCATAGAGTGGAAAAATGTCTTAAAATACAAACCCATTTCTCAAATTTATTCTTTCTGACAACCTTTCTATAAGCTCACATGAGCGAAAGGATTTTTTTTTTCAATGTTTGAATCTTTGAATGTTAAGGTAATCCATCCATAATAAATCTCAGATGAAAAAGTAAGACATCAACAAAAATACTTCATATCATGGTGGATCGTTATAACAAAAATACTTCATATCATGGTGGATCGTTATAACAAAAATACTTCATGTCATGGTGGATCGTTATAACAAAAATACTTCATGTCATGGTGGATCGTTATAACAAAAATACTTCATGTCATGGTGGATCGTTATAACAAAAATACTTCATGTCATGGTGGATCGTTATAACAAAAATACTTCATGTCATGGTGGATCGTTATAACAAAAATACTTCATGTCATGGTGGATCGTTATAACAAAAATACTTCATGTCATGGTGGATCGTTATAACAAAAATACTTCATATCATGGTGGATCATTATAACAAAAATACTTCATGTCATGGTGGATCATTATAACAATATCTATGTTGTCTTAGATGGTATTGATGTTTGTGACTGTAAAATTTGGGGTTGTACAATATGAATGGCTTTAAAAGAGTTATCTCCCCTTTTTATAGATATGAAAAGACATAGAGCGCAGAAATACTGCATGGTGAACTTCACTTTTGTTTATAAAAATTGATAAACTGACATAAATATTATGAACCAGTTTTTCAAAAAATTTTGTCCATTGTGAAAAAATATGAGCACAATATAGTAATTTTCATAAGATTCAGTACAAGCTTTTGCAATCCCTATTTGGATGGAATAACATCATTTTCAAAAATATTTTTGGTAAAAGGTCTTATTTTGTAAAATGCTTCAAATTAATATATTCACTTCAAAGATTAAAATTATATCTATTGAGATTTTATTAGTGCTTATTTTGGATTGAATACCTTAGAACAGAAAGAAAAGAGGAAAGGAAATGTATGGTCAAAGTGCTCATATAAGATATAGATCTTTTATATATATATATTCATAGGGGTTTCTTGTATAAGTAACATTGAAAACTTCTGTTTACTTTACAACATCCTCTTCCTGATTCCTAAATTTGCAAAATTTACAAATGTTTGCAAAGTTTCCATAAAATGTATTAGGTCCCCGAACATCTATGCTTGCTGAATTAGTGTAAATCTGATATAAAGCAGATTGAATAATAAAGTATGCAAATGAAGAACAATGTGTAATATAGTATGTTGATGAATTTCAGAAAATGCTTTGTTCTGTTGATGCCATTGAGCTTAGACTGTTTGTATATAGGCTCCTTTGATTGTTATGCCCCCACAACCAGTGGTCAGAAATTCAGTGTTATGCCCCCACCAACCAGTGGTCAGAACATTCAGTGTTATGCCCCCACCAACCAGTGGTCAGAACATTCAGTGTTATGCCCCCACCAACCAGTGGTCAGAAATTCAGTGTTATGCCCCCACAACCAGTGGTCAGAACATTCAGTGTTATCCTAGAGGGCTGTTTTGCATAAATGAGTTGTAAGACCACAGTTATCCTGAAAAGTTCAATTGAGTTATGATGCATGAAATTCCCTCGCCTTTTGATGGTTAGTATGTATATGCAATACAGAACTTCCAAGATACACATCAGTGATGGAATCTGTGAGTAAGTGAAATGAGAATATTCTATGTTTGGTATAATATGAATGGGTACAACAAAAACCAACAAGCCTTACGGAAATTCTCTAAAGTGATGAAAATAAGAGTTGCAGTGCTGTGATTTTTCTTTTGTATGGTTAAAATGTGTTTATACATATAATTAAACAAACAAATATTCTCTTCCACTTTCTTTTACAAGAGGTCGTTGGTACCGTTGTACCCTATTTATACCATGACAAAAATTTAATGTCTAACATTTCACGAAAAATATGTAAAATTCAAAGCGGATGCGTATCTAAGAAGTTACCTATCTTAATCCAGTTTCAGAATTAACAATGACGTAACTAGTAGTTACATGTATATTAAATTGCATTAAAGAATTCAAATAAAATCTTAATACATATGTGTACAGTAGTCAACAATTTTATGTACTTAAATCACTGCCACAATGTGGTCAAAGGAGTAGTCAAAGGAGTCTGTTATCTTGAACAATATTTCAAAATATGAGTAAAATAGTACAAAAAATTAAATTTTCAACCATTGAAATTCATATGCCTGGAAAGGGCTAGAATGCAGGATTTTGTACTAAATACTCAAGAGCTTCTGGGAACTTTAAGCTCCCCACCACATAGGCTACTTCTCCTATGACTCATTGTTCTATAACCTTATACTTAATGACAGTGTAATACTAATTATTTTGCTCAAGATTAATGCTAATTAAGCCACTTTCTCTTAATGAATTAGGAGTGGAGTAGGTCATTTACACTCAGTAAGCCACTTTCTCTTGATGAATTAGGAGTGGAGTAGGTCATTTACACTCAGTAAGCCACTTTCTCTTAATGAATTAGGAGTGGAGTAGGTCATTTACACTTATTAAGCCACTTTCTCTTAATGAATTAGGAATGGAGTAGGTCATTTACACTCAGTAAGCCACTCCCTCTTAATGAATTAGGAGTGGAGTAGGTCATTTACACTCAGTAAGCCACTTTCTCTTAATGAATTAGGAGTGGAGTAGGTCATTTACACTCAGTAAGTCACTCCCTCTTAATGAATTAGGAGTAGAGTAGGTCATTTACTCTTATTATTAACTTAGTTGAACACTATTCTCGATAGGTTGTACTAGTTCATAGAATATTATATACAAGGTAAAAAGTCATTCTCATCATTCATCCTTCAGGAAATAAGTTTTTTATGCCCCTGGATCAATAGATCAGGGGCATATTGTTTTTGTCTAGTCTGTTTGTTTGTTTATTTGCCTGTCTGTTGTCAACTTTATCCTTGGCTATGACTCTTGAACTGTGAGGGATAGGGACTTCATATTTGACATGCCTACTCAACTAATAAAGCCCTTTCAAATGTCATTAACTTAAAGGTTGATGATCTTTTGACCTTGACAATGGCCTTCATGCTGAAAATAACTTTTTGGACTTTGGTGCCACTGGGGGCATAGCATGTTTTTATATATGTTCACGAAAATACTTTGTATTTGTATCTCTAGCTCCTCTTTTACTTTAGATATTTTATGACACAATATTTAAATCCTTTTGAAAATCATAAGATCTCAATTTTAAACCAAAAAAGAATTTTTGAAGCAAGTACTCTTTTAAATTGAAAATGAATTGATTTTATAAATGAATCTTATGAAAGGAGGGATGTTAAATGAAATTGTGTTGTCCTTGTTCCTTAAACTCTATTATATTACTACAGATGTCAGTTGTAAAGATACAGTGGACTGTGGAGTCAGATCAAATTCGACCTGAGATTACAGTCGTAAGATTATGACAGACATGACTTCCTACACCTACATCTTCCTTCCAAGCGTTGATTTAACACTCAATTCAATAAGGATACCGAGCAATCTACATTCATGAATAATTTTCAGCTTGGAATGTCCCCGACAAATTAATGTTCAATTGAATTACTGGAGTTTTATAAGACTTTATTGGATTTTTTAGACAAGGACTGATTTTTCTTATCAGAATTATAGGAATGATGGAGAAAGGGTATTGAAGATTTGATGTAAAGCTGTTCTTGATGTGATAGAAACCCTTAATTCAGGACCTCTACAATTGGCTGACAGCCACGATTCCATTACTTTACTGTCAAGGAAATCTTGTTTTCAGAGGAATGAAATGAAGATTGTCAAAGCAATATATATTGAAGTGAGCATTCATACAAAAAATCCATGTCTTAAAAAATCTATTTTCCTAAGCCTTTTTGCAGTTAAAATGCTTATACACACGATTACTCTCATTTAGATCTAGTGAAAAAAAACTTTGACCATTTTTTGTTTTTATTCTTTTTTAGATTGGACATGTTATGGCACTGTTTGTCTAAGACCAATTTATTGTGGAAAGTTTTTGGTCAAGTGAAACTTGATGTGTATGTGTTGAAAGAGATTCTAAATACAAAGTTCAACTTTTATCACAATAGACCCCATGTTAAAACAATTAGCAGTATTGCATTTCGATGAAAATCAGTATTCTGGAATTAATCTAGCTATAGTATGAAATATTGAAGTGAAACTATATGTGTGTATGTGTGTTTACTGTAAGGTTTTACATTTCAAAGTTGTCTGTGACTGGCATATTGAGCAATGTACCCAATATCTCTATATTTTTACTCACATGAGCCAAAGGCTTAAGTGAGGTATTGTCATAGTGTGTTGTTCATCATTCGTACATCTGTTTATCAACTTTCATCCCTAAACTCTTCATACTTTCAACTTCTTTAGAAGTGGTGGAAGGATTTTGATCAAACATGGCAGGAATAGAGTACTAAATGTCCCCGACTGGTGTTGTTTTTAGTCAGATCATTTAGGGTAGGATCAAGGGCAGGGCATTTGACAAACTTCTTCAAACTGGCTGCTTTGATCAGCAAATTGAATGTATTAGAGTGATTTAGAGGGATGTCTGACGAGGTGTGATTGTTTTTTATTCCTTTCTGAAATCAAACTTGAATTCTTTTTCACTTTGTGTTCGGAGCATAACTTTTGAACCATAGCACCTAGGTTTATCAAACCTTACATGTGAATGCATCATGGGAAGACTTACTGCATAGATCATCAAACAGGATATATCAGAGTGATCTAAAAGGATGTCTTAAGACTTAAGAAACTTAAGGGAAATATCCCAGTTACTGCAGGTTTCCGCAAGGTACTACATAGAAACTTAGCGTTTCCACAATGGAAATTGGTGGAAACTTGCTGAAACACGATGTTTCCACAATGGAAACCTTGCAGAAACCTGCAGTAACTGGGAAATTTCCAGCATGTTTTCGCCACTTGAAACTGGCAGAAACGAGGACATTTAAGGAAGTGTACATGAATGAAACCTGCTGAAGTCAGAACATATCCTCCATATAAACTGCAAAATAAAAGCTACGTCTGGAGTGGGAAAAGAGCAAGAGGATAAAGATTCAAAGGTGTCAGAGGATGAAAGTGTTATGATTTAGCGTATTTTTGAAACTGAAAGAGAAAAAGAAAATTGTCAATGTTTAAAGTAACTGGAATTAAATTTAGTTAAGTAATTTAGTTAAGAAATTGAATAAAGTTGGAAAAAGTTACGGAATTCTGCATTTATTTAGGGGCTACCAAACTCTACTCGGCAGTCTTCTAGCGATCGTAAAAATTTTACCTCTGCACCGCCTTTTTAATTCACGTAACAAAGTAGTACCTTCTTTAAAGTAGTAAAAGTTCTTGCAAAACCGGCTTTGTTATCCTTGTTATTGAAATTTCCTGGCACAGAAATAGGTTTAAGCATAGGTGTGCTTAACTTAAATTATTATTATATTGCCCTAAAACACTTATTATTCTGTCGCTTATTGTGTGTGTTAAAATATTCGTTCGCCGTAATGACGCAAGCCGATTATGAATTACAATCGCACTTCATGGGAATTTTTCCAAATTTGGGGAAGACCACGTGACATATTGCCTTATTTGGAGAAATCGTAGTAGAACGCTTGTAACACACGCGGTCAAGGCCTAATTTGACATAAAAGCGCCAATATGGAAACCGATCGCGCGATCTTCGAAACATATATAATTATATAGATAATGCAATAATAATATATTTAGCTATAGATTTCAGTTTAAAAAAAGAAGAAATAAAGTATTTAATAGAACCTTAAATATAGACTGGCAATGCGTGTCACAAAGATCTTAAAAGGACATAGTCCGAGACTGGAAAATTTTAGCATGAAAAGGATAAATTACGACAATACCGGTATCTTATTTTTCCTGTATTACATAAATTACAAACTTTATGTTAATTGCAAAATTTAAAACTAAAATCCCTCAATTTTTCGTAGAATAAAGGTAATTGAGTCGAATTAAATTCGGCTGGTATCAATTCCCCAAATAAGGCGATGCTCCGCCCATTATCATGCACGTGCGCTGATTTTCACTGTAGAAAACAACAAAAATGGTTCACATGGAGGATTACGAGCACGAGAAACGCGAAAGTGTGATAGAAAATAACTATACACAAACTCAGAGGCCAAAAACAGAAAAGTGGAACAAATGCTAGAATCAGGTAAAGCTCGAGTTTCATTGTCACGTGATTTCCTCTGACCGACCTCATCAATATTCAAAGAGTTGGCCTGGTTATGTTGCAAATTTAAAACGGGGATATCTCGTTTACGACATCGACTTTGGTAACGATACGTTTTACACATCTTAGATAATATACTAGCAATCGATTGCCGTTTAAGAAATCCGTTTACATTTTTGGTCGGAATTGCGTAGCAATTCCAGACCCTAGTCGTTACAATATGCTGTGGGAAACGCGTGGAACGCAGAAAATACCTCCTCGTGTATAAATAGTGCGTCGATATTTAGAAAAAGCGTGATTAGATTTACTTTTAGTACTTATAAATCATATTGTACGAGTCAATGCAAGATAAGTTTGATCAGATGAGAAAATAGATGTGCCGTTATTCCATCGATTTAAATTTAGACGAGTTATATTCATGCGCTGGAGGACATGCAATCTTTCCGAATACTCGACGGAAAGTCCCGAAAAAGTACGATTGACATTATGGTGTAGCTGTGCCGTAATAAGAAGTACACAACTAGTCCGTACCAGTATCCGTTGTATTATAATTAATAAAACTTATGAATATCGCTTCTTTTTATAGCCTTGGAATTGAAAGTACTCTACAATCTTCTTGTCACAACGATAAACAAACGTCTTGGTAGTTGTTGATGTGTAATGCTACTAAAATAGTTGTTGATGTGTAATGCTACTAAAAATAGCCAGTTATTTATAGATCTACATGTGTAGACGTGGTTTTCCCCAAATGTACATGTACAGCGGGAGACTTTGTCCAGATTGCTTATTTCATACTACTTTCATGGTCAAGTGATAAGAGAGAATGATAGCGGATTTGTTTGACAAAATCGGCAAATGAAAAGGCGAATGACCTTGATTTGCGATTTCAGGCAAAGAATTCAAGTCAGATATGCTTTAAACATGACATGTTAAATAAATCACTCTAAAACTAAGGAGTATCTCCATCATGCATAGCTCTGTCCTTAGATAGATTCTTTGGTTCACTTTTTTGGTCCTTTTGATTCAACACTGCTCTTCAAAGATTTATATATTTTGAGAATTCCAATCATTTGGCCACGAGCATCACTGAAGAGACATAAGTTGTCGAAATGCGCATATGGTGCACTAAATTATAAGGTATATATGTTCTATATTTATGTATAGTTCATTCTTCTGTTGCATTTCCAAAATGGACCGTCTTTCCCCATACGATCGGATGTTTAGCTGGGTCCATGGCCATGCGGATTTGACCTCGTATATCTCGGGAAGTGCTCGGAGTTTTTAAATGAAATTTGGTGTCATTGTACATTAATTCTTTATGTGTGAATGGGCGAAAGCCCGAAGGCGATGCATCAGGTCCTTCATTGGTTTTGTTTGTTCTGTTCAACGCAGACCGTGTTTTTGTCAATACTGATCCTAAACATTACACGCTTGGTGTGTGATCTCTTGGTGGATCAAGACTTTATTACCTTTGATGTACTTGACCATGCAATTCCGATCTTGAGGACTTTCAAGTCCTTTCATTTTTTTATACTTTCCCCGACTTCAATTGGACCATGCTCCTTTAAAGTATCTAGACAGGTGACCACCAATTCATAACGAGACTGACCTAGGTTGAAGTGACGTGTTATCGGTTATTTTTATCTCACTGGATTTTGTTTTGTTTCATTCATTTAACCCAGATTCAACAAATATCGGCAAAATTAATTACACCCTCAAGGCTAAACATCACGAGCCTCTCGTAAGTTACATCAGGTACTGTATATCTATGCTGTGTATGCTACTGCAGACGAATTTAAAAAATATCTACACGCAGTGTGTACAGTTTCTTATCTGCCATTAGGCCTTACCGCCTGTGCTATAAATAACACTTGCTGGACAGGGAATAGCCTCGACAAAATAGCGGTGGTCACTTGTCTCTTCGCGCAGCGATAGCAAGCAAGAGCAGGTAACTCCAGTCTATCTTGAACAAACATAGCTTTTTAAAAAGCTTAAGTTGCAATCGGAATAGCATTAAATGTTCAAGATGTTGGTCACAAAGCCAAATAGCTTTATGTAAATAGGAATTACTCATCTTTAAACCATCTTTATTTGCGCAGTCGTGAATTTTCCCGCTAAATTTTTTGAAGCCACGCCTCATTATTGCCTTATTAGTGAAGTAGCATGTGTATACATCACTTGGTCTTCCGTATAGTTGGAAAAGTTCCCACGACGGCATGAAAAATGGCAGCCGAGAAACTTTTCAAATCGCCTACAGAATTTAATGCGGATGTAAAGGATGATAGCATGGATTTAGACAGAATTTTGTATTGAATGCATGAAAAATCGGCTTGCGTCATTAAAGCGAACGGCATGGCGTTGTAGCCCTTGCAAGTACACATACAATAAAGGACCGAATAATAACTAGTGTGTACATTCCTTTGTAACAAGACATTTGTCATATTTCTGCAAGAATGACGTAAAGAACATTAAAATGTTGTGATGATGTCATAATCAATAACACTTATAACCCTTGACTTCCTCATGACAACAGACACCATCAAGAAACTGTTTACCATACATCTTACTTTATGACAAAGCCCCGCCGGAGAGCTATGTTGCTCACTGACAACTTTAATTCACATTTTGATATTACCGTATATGATATATGGCTGTTGGTCCTCAAGCTTTTATTTTCACTCTATTCCAAAATTTATCGGAATTCAACTAAAAAGATGAACACAACTGGTCAGTTTCTGCTACTTTTGACAGCTTTAAAATCAAATTTAGCTCGATGCCTTTGTGGCTCTTCAAGCCTTTGATTTAAAATCTAGGGGCCTGGGTGGCTACCAAGTCAAAACAGTTAATTTTAGTCCCTGCTCATTTTGTGACTAGATTGATTGGTGCTGTAGACTGTGTCTGGTTGATTCATGGCTTTACCTGGTCTATTCTTCAAAGATTGATTGATTATTGTTTCACATCACTTAATGATTATAACAAGTATATGGTGGCGGCATCTGCCTGGTGCATTTCATACAAATTTAGACCTTTGCAACAGACCCACCTGAAGCAGTGAGGGATCTTTTACATGCCTGGCCTACTGTGACATGGGACCATGGTTTTTACTGTCTCATCTGAAAGACAGAACACCGGTATGCCCAGGGCAGGAGTTGAACTTGGGACCTCTCAATCATGAGCCGAGCACCTTATCCACAAGGCCAGACCGGTTTATTCTTCAGAGAATATTTTGTTCACTTCTCTCAGAGAAATGGGAAAGCTTCAGCATGCTTCATACTTCCTTAGTTGCAGTGTCTTGCATCAGTCATTTTCATTAATATTTAAATACTTTAAGAGCATTTTTGAAACATTTTGTTTACATGGAGATGTGAGTAATTTATATTATTTATTCCAGAGGGCTTGAAGTAATCACTGGAGAATATGCAAAATCATTGATTTTCTTAGTTTTCTTGAATCTTAATGTCATACAATAAAGACTGTTTTAATGTATCCAATGAGCATTTGACAAGCAGACTATTTGTTACCCAGGATGCAGGTTTTGTTGTTCTGATCTATGGGAATGTTGGCATCACTTGAATAGGTGGAAAATTGATTTATTGAATATTAAAAAATTATGAATAAGGATGGCATTTCTAGATGTTTGCTAACATTTGATATTAATCTTTATAGTTACATTCATTCTCAAAAATAAAATTTGGAAGTATAATTGATTCACTCACCTTAGATATGTTTTTGTCAAGAAAATATATCCAAAATATTTAATGATTCCCTTTCAGGGATGCACAGAAGAACTTGATGAAATGGTTCATAAATGTATTAATGTGTAGGAAGGGAAGGAATTCTGGTATTGACAAATTGCACTGGAGTTATGAATTTTACATTTATCATATCATTGTTCTACTTATATCATCAAATTTGCAACTTTCCATATATTGATCTGCATAGAGCACAAATTACTCTTTGTTTGATGGCTTTTACTGGTTGAGGTATCATGTGAATAAGCCTAAGGTGTATGTGACCTTCTCCATGTTGTTGAAGCTGTTATAATGTATGTAGAGGAATTTATGGTGCACAGCACCAATATAGAATTCATTTTCATTGAAAATAATTTCATTTAAAATGGATTTTTTCTTTGTAGTCAAGTGCATGTGACAGAGGAAGTTCAGAAGTACCTGCGGAAACCTACATTTGATAATTGGCAGTGGGATGATTCAGAAATGATTGTCTTGTTAAGACAAATGTATATCGACTTGGGCCTTGTTTCCAAATTTAATATTGAAGTAAGTTAAGATATGTTGACAATACCATATACACTGTATTCTGCAGTAAATATCCCAGGGGCATTATGTACTCTGGAAAGGGGCATTTAGTTAGATAGGAAATATCTCTGATAATTTGGAGATAGATCTGAGAAAATGACAATGAAAGTGAAAAGTCCTGAAAATTCCAGTGCTGCTGACAATTTTTACCTTATGTTATTATTAAACAATGTGACTAAATGATATGGAAATTTTGTTATAAGATAAAATAAGTAGTCCTCCAAAGGGAAGTAAAATATACTAAAAGAAATAATACAAACACTCTTTGCCGCAAATTTTCGGCCACCTGGCCTTTATCAAGCAATAATTAGAATAGTGCAGTAGATCTACGTAACATCCATCTTTACCGATCTAATATAAAGAAGCTTGTTTATATTAAACAAGTAAAGATGGATGTTACGTAGATCTACTGTACTATTCTGACTATTGCTTGATAAAGGCCAGGATGCAATGCAATGCAAATGAAATGTGAATATTTCAAAGTTAAAATGAATAGAACACAATCTGGTGGAATTCAATTTTGTATGTAGAATTAAACAGGTGTCTCAATCCGTGTAATGAGAACATTGTAATCCCATTGACCATACCGATCAGGGGGTTTTCTAGTTCGCCTGGGCCGATGTACAGGAGATGGAGATGTTAAAATTTTCTGATGCTGAAAAGTTACGGATATAGAGCAACCGGTGACATAGACACACAGGTATTGAGTAATGCATAAATAACCCAAGTGATGTAATCCGATTTGTACAATATATACACAGTGTACGCATATCATACAAAGAGCATACACAAGTGATGCGCAGAGCGTACGCCAGCAATTATACACAGACTTACGCGGACTTGGTCAAAGTTTTATAATTCGTTGTGCGTATGTTGCGTCAGTTCATTATGGTGTGAAGTAGGAATACGTAGTTGATCTCGTAAATACCTGATTTACGGTTACCACAAACGTCTGCGCCTGTTAGTAAATCGGGGTAATGGTCCGGCTGTTTTTCAAGATCAGCTGATTGGGGAGTACATGCAACTTCACTAAAACGACTACTAGTGCTAGTTTCAGATAAAGAGGCAATAACTGACTGGAAGCTAAGTTTTTCAAAGCACTTTGAATAGGCTTTGAAGATCGTTTTCAGGAGCACCGGTAAGGTATCGCTGTTAATCATGCGTCTTTATCAAACCAGATATTACGAAGACGCTAACAGAAAACGCACATCGCGGAAACAATGTTCGCTGCTTCGAAATTTGAATGCGCAATAGGCGCACCAAGTAAGTGGTTTAATGTGCTATTTTCGATCTGAATGGGGCTATGTCGCAGGGCGCGTGACCTACCCGATCCCTGCTTGACTTTTATCATATGAAATAATCAATTCTTGTACTTAATTATGGTCAAGTTGTTGAAAATTTATGAAAAAAGTTTATTTATGTGCCCATTGTAGATGGATGTATTATGGTATGACATTGAAGGTCTGTAGGTCTGTGGGTCTGTCTGCACTGTGTAATCAAGATACAGACCATACCTTTTAGACTAGGATTTTCAAACTTTGTACCCTATTGATTTTCAATATCAAGGTCAAGGTTATTTGGGGGGCAAAAATAGCAAATGTTTAAGAAAGCACTTTGTAGTTGTAAACAAGATGCAGACCAAACTTTTTACGGTTGAGCTATTAAATTTTGTACACCTTTCTTATGACAGGAGGACAAAGCATATCGATTTTCAGGGTCATATATGCAAGGTCAAAGTCACATTGCTTTTATCAGATAAATTCTTGTCTGGCCCATAACTTTTTACCCTTTGCATCGATTTGAATAATATGTCACAGAACTGTTATACAGGATCGAAGGTGTCATGACCTTGAACATAGGTCATATCTAGAAGGTCAAGGTCACCGTCCATATATCGGTTAAATTCTTGACAGAGCCATAACTTTTTGATGCATACATGAATTTGAATAAGAGTTCACAGAATTATTGCCCAGCACTGAAGAGTGTGTCAAGACCTTGAACGAAGGTCATATCTGCAAGGTCCAAGCCACAATGCAAATAATTGGTAAATCTTTTTCTGGACCATAACATGTTTTTTCTTGCATTGATTTTAATAATATTTCACAGAATTGATGCCCAGGACTCAAGGGTATGTCTTGACCTTGAACCAAGATGATATCTGCAAGATGAAGGTCACAATGCATATAATGGGTAAATCTTTGTTTTGGCCTTAACTTCTTACCCTTTGCATAAATTTGAATAATTCTTTTGACAGAATTGTTGGCCGGGACTCGAGAGTGTATTTTGACCTTTAATCAAGATCATATCTGCAAGGCCAAGTTCATAATGCTTATGTCAGATAAATTGTCTAGTACATAACTTGTTGATGCATACATGGATTAGAATAACATTTCACAGAGCTGTTGCCCACAAACCAAGGGTGTGTCATGCCTTTAAGTTTGAACCAAGGTCATATCTGCAAGGTCAAGGTCACAGTGTTTATGGTTTTGCTTCAGTTGATGGGACAGGGGTATTATCCAACTGTTGGCATTGCTCTTGTTTATTTAATATATAACAACATCCCTGTGGAAGAATTGTGTTCAGGAAAATAGATCCAGAATGGGTAATATAGGTCCAGAAGTGTACCCTTACTTATGAATAGAAACTTTTGTTCAGATACATAGAAGGAAAAGTGAAACATTATGGTGTTTTAAAAGGATGTGGTGTTGTTTTGTCATGTGCTCAGATGAGCAAAAATTTGGCCTTGTGTTTCATTGATAATTTTTAGTCCATAAGTCAAATATGTTTAAATATCAATAGCCATGGCATTGTACCATAAATTGGTAATTCACTTTCAATTTTTTAGAAGCTATAGAAGTTTTAAAGAGAATGCTCTCTATAATAAACATGATAATCACATTACAGATGCCTGTACTCCACAACTGGCTGTATGAAGTCTATAGGAATTATAATCAAGTGCCTTTTCATAATTTCAAACACTGCTTTATGGTGGCTCAAATGGTAAGTAGAGTAATTATACAATGGGTAAATAGTGGGTGCCACAAATATTGCAAAGCCAGCATTCAGGACATTTATGGTCTTGTTATAAGTCTATTAAAGTAAATAGTTGGAAGCCTTGTTGACATGATGTATGAATTGGCATCCATCTGTTTAATGGCGTCAGCAATTTGAATTTGGCTAGATCTCTTGCATAACAATAATGATACTTACATTAAACTAATTCAGTTTATAAACAGTAATTAAGAAATCTTCTCTTAAACGTCAAAGCTACTTTTAGGTACTCTGAAAAGGGATGAGGTGGGCTAAAGTCATACCCCTGCCATTTGTGTTCCAGTTCACAATCGTGTTTGTTTAAAAAGTTTGTCACAGCTCAGTATTGGACAAAGTACTTATTGCAGAGTGGCCAACCTTGCATGAGTGGTTCATCTCAGGATTACTGAGATGGACCCATACATCACATGCTGCATCTGATCTACTTTTTAGTTTTTTTGTGATGAAATGTCCAGAGAGCTATTGTCAACCCCCAGTGTGTCAGCATCATCGTCCTAGTTCACAAAAGATTTAACTTGGGCTTTATCCTTTGAACTGATAGTGGTAGAGATCCTTCACATATAGATTCCTCATGATAAGTGATTTCATTTGATACCATGACTTTTGACCTTTTGACCTTGACCTTTGACTGAACTACTTTCTAAAAACTTTAATCTGGGCTATATCTTTTGAACTAATAGGGGTAGAGCATCTATACTTCACACATAAGTACCTCATAACAATAGCTTTCATTTGATACCTTAACTTTGATCTTTTGACCTTGACCTTGGACTTTAATGTATTTTTCAAAAACTTTTACCTGGGCTACATCTATGGAAGCTATAGGGGCTGAGCTTTGATACTTCTTACATAGGTCCCTCATGTTAAAATCTTTCATTTGATTCCATAATCCTTTACCTTAAACTTTGACTTACTTCTTAAAAACATTAGCATGGGCTAAATATTTTGAAGCAAAATAGAACTTTGATAATTCACACAAAGGTCCCTCATGTCAAAAGCTTTCATTGATAGCATGACTTTTGGCCTTGTGACCTTGACTTGGGAATTTGACCTACTTTTACCTTGGCATTTTCTTTTGAAATAGGATAGATAAGGATTTTACTTGTAGATTTATTATAACCAGGCTTTGAACTTTTTGTGAGCTAATAGCTATGTTGTCTAATGAAAACTCTTGCTCTGCTTTAGTGACTTAGTTAAGAAATTTGGGGTAGTTCAGTATATAACAAATCTATCTAAGTCCTCCCTAGGCATCCTGTGAGCAAATAGGAAATGCCTATTGTACCACATTTTTGAAGTAATATTTTGTGTTAATAAATGCAAAATCAGCTTCTTGCAATTGAATATTAAATGCTGTCATTGAGATGAGCTATGTAATCTTTGATCAATCTATGTTATATATTTATTTTCAATTATCAACTTTGTAATCTGGTCATACATGTTCTGTCTTTGATGGTTTTTGCTATATAAATTGTTTATCTTGAACCATGACATACCTTTATTTCGAGACAGAAACCCAGCATAGTCAGTAGATATGGTATTCCTTAATTTGATTAAGTGGATTTACATATGTTTATACTACAATGTATTGCTTCCTTGTTGCCAATGCAGCATAGGTTTTTAATTGATTGATTTTTGTTTTACGTCACACCACGAATATTTCACGTATATAGTGACTGCATCTGCCTGATGTGGGACATACAAATTTTGACCTTTGCAACGGCCCCACCCGAAGCAGTGAGGGATATTTAATGTGCCATGCATACCACGACACAGGGCCTCGGTTTTTACTGTCTCATCCGAAAGACATGACACCGGCATGACCAGAACGGGACTCGAACCCCGGCCTCCCGATCAGGAGTCTGACGCGATACCACTAGGCCACGCCGGCTTAGCAGCATAGGTATCTTTCTCTTAAATACAGATAGACAGAGAGAAAGAAAGGTTTTAAGAATTTTTATAGAAGATATATTGTCCCCTCTTGATGCCTGATCAAATATTTCTATAGAGCTCACCTATTTGATGCCTCATGATGTCCCCTCATTATATCTAATCAAGTCACTGTGTAGAGCATACCCATTTGATACATTATGTCCCCTCATGATACCTGATCACTCACTATATGGAACTTGATGCATGATGTCTCTGCATGATACCTATCTAGTCACCCTGTAGAGCTCACCCATTTGATGCTGCATTATGTCCCCTCATGATATGTGATCAAGTCACTCTGTAGAGGATACAATTTGATGCATTATGTCCCCTCATGATATCTGATTAAGTCACTTTGTAGAGATCACCCATTTGATGCTGCATTATGTCCCCTCATGATATCTGATCAAGTCAATCTGTAGAGCAGACCCATTTGATGCATGGTGTCACCACATGATACCTGATCAAGTCAAGTGACATAGCTTGACAATATGTGTGAGTCACAATTCCTAATGACTGTGTTGTGACATAATGTGACAAAGCGTGACAAAGTGTGTGAGTCACAATTCCTAATGATTGTTTGGTGACATAATGTGACATAGCTTGACAAAATGTGTGAGTCACAATTCCTAATGACTGTTTGGTGACATAATGTAACATAGCTTGACAAAGTGTGTGAGTCACAATTCCTAATGACTGTTTGGTGACATAATGTGACATAGCTTGACAGAGTGTGTGAGTCACAATTCCTAATGTACGTGTTTTGACATAATGTGACATAGTTTGACAAAGTTTGTGAGTCACAATTCCTAATGACTGTTTGGTGACATAATGTGACATAGCTGAACACAGTGTGTGAATCACAATTCTAATGACCGTTTGGTGACATAATGTGACATAGCTTGACAAAGTGTAGGAGTCACGATTCCTAATGACTGTTTGGTGACATAATGTGACATAGCTTGACAGAGTGTGAGAGC
The DNA here is from genome assembly GCA_035048485.1 of Pteria penguin. Classification (NCBI taxonomy): domain Eukaryota; kingdom Metazoa; phylum Mollusca; class Bivalvia; order Pterioida; family Pteriidae; genus Pteria; species Pteria penguin. The sequence goes on along the minus strand of CM068582.1, from coordinate 71,337,197 downwards.
CACAATTCCTAATGTACGTGTTGTGACATAATGTGACATAGTTTGACAAAGTTTGTGAGTCACAATTCTTGATGATTGTGTTGTGACATAATGTAACATAGCTGAACAAAATGTGTGAGTCACAATTCCTAATGACTGTTTGGTGACATAATGTGACATAGTTTGACAAAATGTGTGAGTCACAATTCCTAATGATTGTTTGGTGACATAATGTGACATAGCTTGACATAATGCAACATGACTTGGCAAAGTACATATATTGCTTATTACAAAAGTTACAATAGCTTACACGCAGTGGCATGACCAAGTCTGGGTATCATAGCATAGAGCAAGGTAGAACTCCTACTGATGTCAGCATAGTCCCTGAATCAGAAGAGACAGGAAATTTGTAAAGCCAGAGCTTTGCTGAGAGAACATGTTGGAGCAAGTTTCAATGGTCAATAACTAAAAATTTTAGAAGAGAAATTTTATGCACTTTTTAAAATATTTCACACTTAAATTTTTATTGAAATATTAAAACAAATTTATATATACTTTGATTGACATTTCAAAATGTTAATATTTTGGCAATACAACAGTTTCAAATTAAAAAATTAAAAACATTTATGTAATATTTAAACAAATTTGAACTCATCAAGTAGCTTAAATGTAAGCTTTTTTTTTTTCAAGAACTTGACATGAAAAACATGACGTTGAAATTTTGAGCAAATAATTAGCAAAAATTTAAAGCTAAGCTTTGTTTTGTTATTTCATTAAGAGTCCTAATTGTAAATTTTATTCCTTGTAAGACTGTTTTGAGAGCAAGCAGTAGAGAATGACTGATAAAGCTGTTTCTGAGAAAATTGTAGTGGAATTCATGTTGAGACAGGAAGAAAAATGAATGATAATAGTAATAAATGATTGAAAAAAAACCCCACAGCATGAAAACAGGAAGGTCATGAAATTCCATCCTTCTTTATACTTGCACTATAATCTTTATCAAAGTGACATTGTATTTGACTGTCATAATGCTATGACCCAACACGAATATCTAACAATTATCTACCATCACTGAAGATAAAGAAATGTTTTGAATTTTGGTATTATTTAGTTAAGTTTCTTTCAGTATCATGGTTACAGCAATAAGCTATAATCTCTCAGCTTTGGTCAAAGCTACTTTGACTTTGCAGTAATTACTCAGCCTACCTGTAATTATGCAGTGATTGTATAATAAGGCAGGTAGCATTCTGGATATGCTGTGTGGTGACGTCAATGCTATTTATGCCTAAATCATTCTACTGCAAGTTTGTTTTCCTGTAATTAACTTGGTCGTATCCTCTCAGCATAGTAAAGGGTGTATTGATCCCCTAGTTTTAGCTCACTGATAAGTGTTACTAGCATAACTAGATATATATTGGATTATACTATAATAAAGATAACAATCTAATAGTATATGGCATGCATGTTGTGTTAATACTTTAATTTATAATAATTATTGTGTTTGGAATTAAGTTGTAATTTTCCTTTTTATACAGTCATATAAATAAATAAGGTAGAATGTGTGCATACTAGCCTTTTACCTTTAAAGATTTCCTAAAACAAATTCATACCAAGATACAACTTTGTTCCAGATACATTTTGGGGAAAGCATTTTAATCTTTTTTGAAATTTGTAAACTTGGTATTTCCCATGACTTTGACTTCCCATTTAATGATTTTGTATAACTTCGAATGACGTCATAAAGAAACATCTAGCTGAGAAGATTTAATTGTCTCTTAGGTGTTTTTATGACAGGGAAAACTGCTTATACCCTTTAGAAAGATTCTGATTCAGCCTCTTCAACCCATGAATTTAACCAGGTGTCTTATAATTATAAACATGAATTGATTCTGTGTAATCTGGCTGTATAAATAGTAAACTTGACTGCTTAATGCTGATTTATTCGGTGCTTGCAATTAAAGACAAAGTCCTAGATGAGATAACCTGTTATACATGTACATCTGTATTCACCTTGATTTATTAGTGGTAATCACACAGTGGTAATAAATCCCTGTATTCTAGAATACATACATGCAAATGAAATACTAAAGATTTATTGATCTGTAAGTGTTCCTGCTAGAGGTGGGTATAAAGGTTTGCAAGTGTACCTGCTGGAGGTCAGTATGAAGGTCTGTAAGTGTACCTTTTGGAGGTGGATATGAAGGTCTGCAAGTGTACCTGCTGGAGGTCAGTGTGAAAGTCTGTAAGTGTACGTGCTGGAGGTCAGTGTGAAGGTCTGTAAGTGTACCTTTTGGAGGTGGGTATGAAGGTCTGCAAGTGTACTTGCTGGAGGTCAGTGTGAAGGTCTGTAAGTGTACCTGCTGGAGGTCAGTGTGAAGGTCTGTAAGTGTACCTTTTGGAGGTGGGTATGAAGGTCTTTAAGTGTATCTGCTAGAGGTCAGTGTGAAGGTCTTTAAGTGTACCTGCTGGAGGTCAGTGTGAAGGTCTGTAAGTGTACGTACTGGAGGTCAGTTTGAAGGTCTGTAAGTGTACCTACTGGAGGTGGGTGTGGAGGTCTGTAAGTTTAACTGCTGGAGGTTAGTGTGAAGGTCTCTAAATGTACCTGCTGGAGGTCAGTGTGAAGGTCTGTAAGTGTACCTACTGGAGGTGGGTGTGGAAGTCTGCAAGTTAACCTGCTGGAGGTCAGTGTGGAGGTCTCTAAGTGTACTTATTGGAGGTGGGTTTGGAGGTCTGTAAATGTATTTACTGGAGGTGGATGTGGAGGTCTGTATGCATACCTACTTGAGGTTGATGTGAATGTCTGCAAATGTACTTGCTGGAGGTCCGCATACCTGCTGGAGGTCAGTGGGATGTCTGTCAGAGTACCTGCTGGAGGTCAGTGGGATGTCTGTCAGTGTATCTGCTGGAGGTCAGTGAAATGTCTGTTAGTACTTGCTGGAGGTTAGTGGAATGTCTGTTAGTACTTGCTGGAGGTCAGTGGAATGTCTGTTAGTACTTGCTGGAGGTTAGTGGAATGTCTGTTAGTACTTGCTGGAGGTTAGTGGAATGTCTGTTAGTATAACTGCTGTAGGTCAGTGGAATGTCTGTTAGTATACCTGCTAGAGGTCAGTGGAATGTCTGTTAGTGTACCTGCTGGAGGTCAGTGGGATGTCTGTTAGTATAACTGCCGTAGGTCAGTGGGATGTCTGTTAGTATACCTGCTGTAGGTCAGTGGAATGTCTGTTAGTATACCTGCTGTAGGTCAGTGGAATGTCTGTTAGTATACCTGCTGGAGGTCAGTGGGATGTCTGTTAGTATAACTGGTGTAGGTCAGTGGAATGTCTGTTTGTATAACTGCTGTAGGTCAGTGGAATGTCTGTTAGTATACCTGCTGGAGGTCAGTGGGATGTCTGTTAGTATAACTGCTGTAGGTCAGTGGAATGTCTGTTAGTATAACTGCTGTAGGTCAGTGGAATGTCTGTTAGTATACCTGCTGGAGGTCAGTGGGATGTCTGTTAGTATAACTGCTGTAGGTCAGTGGGATGTCTGTTAGTATAACTGCTGTAGGTCAGTGGGATGTCTGTTAGTATACCTGCTGGAGGTCAGTGGGATGTCTGTTAGTATACCTGCTGGAGGTCAGTGGGATGTCTGTTAGTATACCTGCTGTAGGTCAGTGGAATGTCTGTTAGTATACCTGCTGGAGGTCAGTGGGATGTCTGTTAGTATAACTGCTGGAGGTCAGTGGAATGTCTGTTAGTATAACTGCTGGAGGTCAGTGGAATGTCTGTTAGTATAACTGCTGTAGGTCAGTGGGATGTCTGTTAGTATACCTGCTAGAGGTCAGTGGAATGTCTGTTAGTATAACTGCTGTAGGTCAGTGGAATGTCAGTTAGTATACCTGCTAGAGGTCAGTGGAATGTCTGTTAGTATAACTGCTGTAGGTCAGTGGGATGTCTGTTAGTATAACTGTTGTAGGTCAGTGGAATGTCTGTTAGTATAACTGCTGTAGGTCAGTGGAATGTCTGTTAGTATACCTGCTAGAGGTCAGTGGAATGTCTGTTAGTATAACTGCTGTAGGTCAGTGGAATGTCTGTTAGTATAACTGCTGTAGGTCAGTGGAATGTCTGTTAGTATAACTGTTGTAGGTCAGTGGAATGTCTGTTAGTATACCTGCTAGAGGTCAGTGGGATGTCTGTTAGTATAACTGCTGGAGGTCAGTGGGATGTCTGTTAGTGGGATGTCTGTTAGTATAACTGCTGTAGGTCAGTGGGATGTCTGTTAGTATAACTGCTGTAGGTCAGTGGAATGTCTGTTAGTATAACTGCTGTAGGTCAGTGGGATGTCTGTTAGTATAACTGCTGGAGGTCAGTGGAATGTCTGTTAGTATAACTGCTGGAGGTCAGTGGGATGTCTGTTAGTATAACTGCTGGAGGTCAGTGGGATGTCTGTTGTGGGATGTCTGTTAGTATAACTGCTGTAGGTCAGTGGAATGTCTGTTAGTATACCTGCTGGAGGTCAGTGGAATGTGTGTTAGTATAACTGCTGGAGGTCAGTGGAATGTCTGTTAGTATAACTGCTGTAGGTCAGTGGGATGTCTGTTAGTATACCTGCTGTAGGTCAGTGGGATGTCTGTTAGTATACCTGCTGGAGGTCAGTGGAATGTCTGTTAGTATAACTGTTGTAGGTCAGTGGAATGTCTGTTAGTATACCTGCTAGAGGTCAGTGGGATGTCTGTTAGTATAACTGCTGGAGGTCAGTGGGATGTCTGTTAGTATACCTGCTGGAGGTCAGTGGAATGTCTGTTAGTGTACCTGCTAGAGTTCAGTGGAATGTCTGTTAGTATAACTGCTGTAGGTCAGTGGGATGTCTGTTAGTATATCTGCTGGAGGTCAGTGGGATGTCTGTCAGCATACCTGCTGGAGGTCAGTGGGATGTCTGTCAGTGCATCTACTGGAGGTCAGTGTGATGTTTTGGTATAACTGCTGGAGATCAGGGGATGTCTGTTAGTGTACCTGCTAGAGGTCAGTGGGGATTTCTGTCAGTATACCTGCAGGCCAGGGGGATGTCTGTCAGAGTACCTGCTGGAGGTCAGTTGGGTTTCTGTCAGTTTACTTGCTGGAGGTCAGTTGGATGTCTGTCAGTTTACTTGCTGGAGGTCATTTGGATATCTGTCAGTGTACCGGCAGGAGGTCAGTGGGATCTCGGTCAGTGTACCTGCTGGAAGTCTGTGGGATGTCGGTCAGTATACTTGCTGCTGGTTGGTGGGAAGTTTTTTCTAAGTACCTGCCATAGTTTGGTAGTTTTCTTCAGATACCATTTTCTCATTCAGTATTAAAATCAAAACTTTAATCTGTTCCCATTTATTATAATCCCTTGACAACAAAGCTGTAGGAGTTGTACTGGTTTCACCATGTCTATTTGTCTTTATATCTATCCGGAGATGGTGGTTTCAGATTCAAATTCATAGAGTTTCATCCTAGAGTCATTTTACTTTGTCACATAGTTGCTCATGACCAAAGATGGATATCTGTCTTGTATTGGGGAGCGGCACAAAAGGTTCAAGTTCAGGGTCACAAGACTTTTTTCTTTCAAGTGTTTTCAGACTGTAATTATATGCCTTTTCAATATAAGATGATGATATTTATGCTCATGATCAGTAGAAGATCCCTCTTTTTTGGGTGATCAGGGTTACAGCTTAGACTTGATTCTTTTAGAAAATGTTTCTGGACAATAACTTGATATCTTTTCAAACTAAAATCATGAATAATCAAAAGTTGTGATTCAGCTACTCTACACACAACCCTGACTGACACAAAGTTTGTTTCGGCTTATAACAAGACCAATCAGGTTGTTGCTTTCACATGTTGTCATTGTGTTGTAACTACTGTTCCCAAAGGTTATATCAAAGCAATGATCTGATTGCTCTTATTATGAACCGAAACAAAATTTATTTCAGTCCAAGATTTTATGAATGCACCAAAGTTAGGGGTTGTGTGTAGAGAAGCAGAATCACAATGCCTGATGTAGTGAGGATGCACACATAGAAAGTCACATATTGACCTATCCATGACACAAAGGCGCGTCATAACCATGACCACATCTAGAACTAGAAGTCAAGGTGATTGTCAGCCTATGACTAAATGTTTTGTTTGACTTTGATGGGATATGTGCCCTGTTATGATGGCTATAGTCTTTGTTACTATAGCGAGGAGCAGATGAAATTCCCATTATTGTACTTACAGATATTTATAAGCCAGTGCCATTTTTGTTGATGTCTATAACCCATGGTTATATGTGTAACATGTCAGTATATATAACCAAATGTTGTACTTTAAGACTTGACTGTATTTGTAGATGTCTATAACCAGCTGTTGTACTCATGAATATCTATAGCACATATAATGAATCAGTGCTGTACCTTTAGATATCTGTAAGCCATTTGTATTTGCAGATGTATGGACTGACTTGGCTGATTGATTTGCAGTCCTTATTAGAGGATATTGACATCATCACACTTCTGACCTCAGCAATATGTCATGACCTTGATCACCCAGGTTACAACAATGCATATCAGGTAAAAGTATTTTACATTTAATTCTAAAAAAGCAAACACAGGTAACCTATGTCATACATGATAGCTTTATATTATAAGAGATTTACCATTGTCTCATATTTAAAATCCATTTTAAGCACTTTGGATCACAATGCTGTCACACTTAGATATACAACAAAAGTTTTAAGTGACCATTTTTGAGAGTTTGAGCACTCTTTGCGTGTTGTATTTGACAATTCCTACAATGCCAGTAAAATCTGTAAAAAATTCAATTAACTGTATCCCGTATCAAATTATGGTACATGTATTTTACTTTATACAAAAACTTACTGGTTTTGACCCAAACATAGTGAGTGAAATAATGTAGAGTATTTAACCTCGTATGATCTAGACTTTTAAGATATGTCATATGTATGTGTTTAAAAAGAAAACGAAAATAAAATGTTTTATGAATTTCAAGTTTCTTCAGTTTTATTAAGTTTTGTTTAAAAAAAAGGAAACCCTCTTACACTTTTAGTGTTCACATGGCTCAATAAAATTTTAGAAAGTAATAGCCTTCAAAATTCCACTGTAACTCTAATGTCTTGAATACCTGGACCAACTTGAAGTCAAATGCCACTCCTGAAGATTTTCCTCAATAGCATGATTAAATTCAACCTAGATGTGTGGAACAGTAATTTGTCAATTACTTTGCTGGTCTTGAATACATTTTCATGTTCCGAACCCTAATTTTCCTTGAAGTTGGCTTTTTATTCGCTAATTTGTTTTCATATTTGGTCAGCTGCAGCTTAAAATGCATGATACAATGATTGCATATGACATGACTTGCATAACAGTTCATGAACCCATTGTGGTTGTCTTAGCTTCCCGGGATAAATTTCTGGAGAGCTGTTGTCATGCCCCTGGCATTGTTGTCATCGTTGTCTGTAGACAAAAACATAACCTGGGTCATAACTTTAGAGACAGAGCTTTAATATTTCACATGTGTACTCTTTATGCCAAGACCTTTCATTGGGTACCAGAATTTCTGACCTTGTGACTTTGACCTTGAGGTTTGACCTTCTTTTCAAAAACTTTAACCGTGGTTGTAACATGTGAACAGTAAGAGATAGGGCTTGAATATTTCACGTGTATATTCCTTGTGATAAGACCTTTCATGACGTATCAAAATTTTTTATGGTTTGACTTTGATCTTGAAGATTGATCTATTTAGAGAAAAACTTTAACTTCGATCATAACTTTAAAGCCATAAGAGACAGGACTTTGATATTTCACATGTGTTATCCTTGTGCCAAGACCTTTTATTTGGTACCAGAATTTTTTACCTTGACCTTGGGCTTTGTCCTACTTTTAAAAAAACTTTAATCTTGGCTATATCTTTTGATTAAATGGGCCAATAGGGATAGAGTTTTGATACTTCACACATAGGTTCTTTATGACCAGAGCTTTTGGTTGATTCCATGAGTTTCGACCTTGTTACCATGACCTTGTTTCAAATTTGCTCTGCAATATGGCCTACCGTCTTTAGCGGTATCTTGTAATTAAATAGTTGAACATTACCAAATATTACAACTATGAGAGTGCTTGTGAGTGGGTCTGATACTGTTTAATGATAAAGCAAAAACCAAATTCATAACCTGTTAAATTAGAACAGTGTGTAACAAAAATATTTCCAAGTTTTTTGCATTCTTCAATAAAGAAATTTGTAAAACTTTCCTACAATTGAACAGAATTCCTTAAACAATCGTTAGTTGTGGTTTCTGATGTCAAGAATCTACCCTGACCTTTTAAATGTGATATAAGAACATTAAATCCAGTATTGAAAACTAAACACTATTGCTCAAATGTTAGAAAATATTTACTTGGATTTTATCTATAAAGTGTGTGATTTTAATAAAATAAATGATTTTAGAATAGTGTATACACCTATTTATTTGTCCCTTACTATTGAAAGTTGGGAGGGAATATAGGTATGGTCTCCAACTATCCCTGTGTCAGCCTGTCCTTCCATTTTTCTGTCACTTGTTTTCTTAGTCTGAGTTTCTCTGATCTTCTCCAACTTAGTCCGAGTTTCTCTGCCCTTCTCCCACTTTTGATATCAGCAGTTTGCCTCTCCCACAAACCGTTGATATCAAAAGTGGGAGAAGGGCACAGAGCCTCAGACTATTGTTTTCTGAACTATCAAAGCTTTGAGTTATCTAATGAAGCTTGTCTGCTAAATTATCATTGAGGTTTAGTAATGCATTAAAATCATTTATGATTATTATTATAAGAGGGGTTATTTATACATGGAGCATCAATCAGTATATTGTAATCATAAATATAGTCTTTTCTTTATACCCAATTTATTCTAATGTGAAATTTTCTTGGAGATAATGCTGATTGAAGAGCATTGAAGATAAGTCAGAATGTCTTGTGTGAATAAAAGTCAGATGTGAATTGTTATCATTATTGCAATTTGCATTTTTGTAGTGCCATGCACTGTACCTGGGCTTTGTGCTGTATTATATGACACTGCACAGTATAGTTTCACTTCAGAACTATTGTTTTGGTCTTCATAGCTCCTGTGATAAGTATGTCAATCATTTCCAGCGGTAATATGTTTATTATAATAACATAATGCATTGTCCATTTATTATGCATTAATCCTTTCATTTCATCAATTGTTTTACTTTCTGTAAATCCCCATTAGAATAATTGAATGAAATGAGGAAGGTGATAATAATAGTAGAGTTACCTTGTTCTTACATAAATACTCTTACACTGTGGATTTATTATCATTATGGCTGGTAGAATCTATGTTCTTTTCCCTGGAAGTAATTTTTGTCATCTTGTATAAACAATAATATCTACCTTAGGATTATGGTGATCCCAGACAGAAGATCAAAGTTGGTAAATTGAATGTAGTCTAACATTTCTTCTTTATTACTGTGTGTAATTTGATCTGCTGGATTAGTCATGAGATGACAAGATCAACAGTCCACATTGGAAATATGCTAATCATGTTATTCAACAATAGGAAACTCTTTACTTTCTGGAACACAAGGATTAAAGAGGAAGTCAGGAAGAAAACAGAGGATTAATTCCTGAGTCATATTTCTTATTTGTATTCAAACCTTCTTTTTCTGTTTCTTCAAGCAGAAATATTGTTAAATCAGAGGTGGATTAAAAATCCTTTGAAGTTCTGTTTTGATAGCATGCTTAATGATTATTAGAATGTTAGGCAGGATTCCAGGAAAAACTCGAGTAGAAATAAAATGTCTTGTCACGAAAGATCAATACTGAATATTAGATGAAACATATATCAGTTATTTAAAGATAGATCTATAATACTAGAAATTGTTGTTTTGTTGTTTTTTATGCCTTGGCCATATATGTCCTGCGGCATATAGTATAATAGCACCTCGCTGCCATTCTGTCATGCATTTTGTCTGTGCAACTCCTTCTAAACCCTAGGGAAGATTTTAATGAAACTTGGTACATACAGAGAACGCAATATGTAGATGTGTATATTTTAAGAGGAATGCTGTCCAAAAGGTTTTACAGGAGTTATGACTCTTGGACTTAGATTTTTATGCATATATAGTAGGACTTAGATTTTCATGTATATATAGTAAATTCACGTTGTCTTCATAGTTCCTCTTTAATCTTCGGGAGGATTTTGCGAGAGCGAGCTATAATGTCTTCTGACAACTCTTGTTCACATACATACGTGTATTCCTTTTGGCAAGACCTTTCCATTGGTATCCTAATTTATGACCTTATGACCTTGATCTTCAGCTTTTACCTTCCCTTCCAAACATTAAAACATGTACTTGGCCATAATTTACTAACCATGGAAGTTAGGGTCTTTTATATTTCACATATTTTTTCCTTGTTGTGAAAACTGTTTGTGATGCGGCCATAGCCATAGCCCAGCTTATCATTTTCAATTAACTTCTGAACATAATTTTATATTCTTCACTAATGAAAATTTTGGCAATAGTGTTAAGAGGTTTTTGACTTTCACACTAAATATGTCTGCGAGCATAGTTTTTCACAAACGATTTATTTTTGCAGATTAATGCAAGAACTGAATTGGCTTTGAGATACAATGACATATCCCCGTTGGAGAACCATCACTGTGCTGTTGCCTTTGAGATTTTAGAGAAACCACACTGTAACATATTTTGCAACACGAGTAAAGAACAATATCGAAAAATCAGGGAAGGAATGATCAAGTATGTTGTGTAATGTACATTCATTAAATACCATTTAATGTTGCACTTGTGATACCTAGCTCACCTGATTCAGAGGCTTATGTGAACTATAGTCATAGGTGCATCTGTAGTCTGTTCCTTTGTGGTCTGCCTGTTGCATTTTAATGTCCTTCTTGCCTGATCCATTATCAGGGTGGATCCAGGGTGGGATGCCAAAGAGTGAATCTTCCTTTGACAAATTTCTTGACACAGGAAATGTAGAGAGATAAATCCAATCTGCATGATCTAGAACTGTTGTTTTAAAAAGAAATGTTTATTTTGATTCTTTTTTGAAATTTTTATGCTTTTTTGATATCTTTTCAGACTTTGTTTTTTCACACTTTGGATTGAATTTATGTTTTTCACATTGTGGATTGCTAGCAATAAACTAAATTTTTGTATTTTATCAGATGTAGTGAAACAGATGTTTTATGAAAATTAGAATGCAAAACCAATTGAGGTCGCCCAAGCAGAAAGAGAGCTTGTGGTATTGTGATAAATTTTGTAAAACTATGACTTTTCTGAAAATGAAATTGCATAAGTGTTGAAAGGAATTATTTCAGTTTTGAATTCTTGAGATATTCTGATCTTGACGATAACAGTATTACAGTGATTGATATAAACATGATTTGTTGCCTTTAAATCAGATATGAAATATTTTATTCTTAAAGTGATAATCACCCTTTATTTGGGGGTAAGCTGTATTTTAAGAATATAGTGCTTCTTCAGAACTAATTGAAGAATTTTTTGCAAATTTTGGCATGAAGGAAGTACTCAAGGTCCCTTACAAGTGTTTTGCTTTTCACCTTGCAGCCGATTCTTAGTGGGCAATGTAAATTCAGCAAACTACTCTCTTTTACAGAAAAAAACTTTATATACTTTACATGAATGAAAAAAAAAAATCAAGTTTAAGAAGGATATGGTGTTGTTTTCAGTTTGATTTTGAAATGAAATTTTTTGCCAAATGTTAAGGTATTTTAGGTAAAAAACCAAGAAAATATTGTATATTTTATGCTTAAACATAAATTTTGATAAAACTTCTACATACTTGAATCAGGACTTTAAGATAGATTTGAGAAATCAGTAAAAACAATTACCATACACAGAGAAGAGAGAGATGTATAATGACAATTACAATGACCATACAGAGAGAATGATGTATAATAAAAATAACAATTACCATACAGAGAGAGAGATGTATAATAAAAATAACAATGACCATACAGAGAGAATGATGTATAATAAAAATAACAATTACCATACAGAGAGAATGATGTATAATAAAAATAACAATTACCATACAGAGAGAATGATGTATAATGAAAATAACAATTACCATACAGAGAGAATGATGTATAATGAAAATAACAATTACCATACAGAGAGAATGATGTATAATGAAAATAACAATAACCATACACAGAGAATGATGTATAATAAAAATAACAATTACCATACAGAGAGAATGGTGTATAATGAAAATAACAATAACCATACACAGAGAATGATGTATAATAAAAATAACAATTACCATACAGAGAGAATGGTGTATAATGAAAATAACAATAACCATACAGAGAGAGATATGTATAATAAAAATAACAATTACCATACAGAGAGAATGATGTATAATAAAAATAACAATTACCATACACAGAGAGAATGATGTATAATAAAAATAACAATTACCATACAGAGAGAGAGATGTATAATAAAAATAACAATGACCATACACAGAGAATGATGTATAATGAAAATAACAATTACCATACACAGAGAGAGAGATGTATAATAAAAATAACAATTACCATACACAGAGAATGATGTATAATGAAAATAACAATAACCATACACAGAGAGAATGATGTATAATAAAAATAACAATTACCATACAGAGAGAATGGTGTATAATGAAAATAACAATAACCATACACAGAGAATGATGTATAATAAAAATAACAATTACCATACAGAGAGAATGATGTATAATAAAAATAACAATTACCATACAGAGAGAGAGATGTATAATAAAAATAACAATTACCATACAGAGAGAGATGTATAATAAAAATAACAATTACCATACAGAGAACAATTTTAGTACTCATTCACATGATTTGTATTTAAACAATATTCATTATCATAGACTGAATAATCTCAGTAACAAACCTATCTATATACATTATCTGCCTTTTCATTAGCTCACCTGAGCCAAAGGCTCAAGTGAGCTAATGTCATCACTCTTCGTCCATTGTCCGTCCGTAAACTTTTCACATTTTCAACTTCTTTTCAGAACCGCCTAAAGGATTTTCATGAAACTTGGTATGGATGAAGTACTAGGGGTCCTCTACCAAGTTTGTTCATTTCGTATAAATCCCTCAACAGGTGGCGCGACCATTGCTAAAAATAGATCTCAAAGGATACCCCTCTTTGAAAATCTTTTTCTCCAGAACCAGTGTATGGACTATAAAACTAATGGCATCTGAGTGATCTAGAAGGATGTATGTCTCAAGTTTGTTCATATCGTTGAAATCCGATAAATAATTTTTGAAGTTTTTTTGACGTTTTTTTTGGACTTTGTAATTTTAATGCAAAAAAGAGGTATTTTTTTCTTTTAGTAAACATTGATGCATTAATTTGGTTTAATTTGATCATTTTTATGGTAAGAAATACTACTGTGAAGAAATTTTTTCAATATTTCATGTTTTGGATTTTTTATGAATTTTTTAAGACTTTCAAGAAAAAGGGGGTGGGGGGGGACAATTGGTGTAAACATTTCACATTTTGAACTTTTTCTTCAGAACCGCAGAAAGGAATTTGATGAAACATGGTATGCATCAAGTACACAAGGTCCCCTACAAATCTGGTCATCTTTGTCAGGATCCGTCAACAGATGGCGCCACCACAGGCAAAAGTAGGTCAGAGAGGGTACCCTCCTTTGACAAACTTCTTCTTCAGACTGGGGGCATACAGAGACAAACCAAATGCATAGGTTTGATCTAGAGGGATGTGTTAAGAAGTGTTGTTATTTTTGGTTCCGTTCCGAAATCAAATTTTAACGTTTTTGTGACGTTTTTTTGGACTTTGTAATTTTAATACAGAAATGAGTTATTTTTTTCTTTTGGTAAATATTGATGCAATAATTTGGTTTAATTTGATCATTTTGATGGTAAGAAATACTACTGCGAAGAAATTTTTTCAATATTTCATGTTTTGGATTTTTTATGAATTTTTTTAAAACTTTCAAGAAAAAGGGGTTGTGGAATAATGGTTGTAAACATTTCACAGTTTGAACTTCTTCTTCAGAACCATTTGATGGAATTTCATGAAACTTGGTAAGCATCAAGTACTCAAGGTCCCCTACAAATGTGGTCAATGCTAAAATTTATTTTAGAATTTTTTTCAATCTTGTTAAGATTAACAAAATAAGGGGTGCACTGTTTATATGTTAAAGTATGCTTTGATGGGCTTCTTCTTCAAAAGTAATGGAATGCTTGCGATATGTTCAAGGTACTCAGGTGAGCGATATCGACCCTCTTGGGCCTCTTGTTAATATGCTGCAGTACTCAATGTCCAAGAACCTAAAATTATGCTTTTTCATTTTTGAAATGATTGACTACTTCTCCTGTCGTACAATAAATACTACTATTACAGTGAATTCATCAGTACTTGATTGTTGTGATAAAATGAAATATTACAACCTTTTGCCATGTGTAGCTTTGGTAGACTAGTCACTAAAGACTGTGCCACTGATAAGTCTTGTGACACATTTTATGTTCCCCAATGTTAGGTTATGTACCACATTTTTATGTTCCCTGAATAAATTTGATTGTGCATATAGTTGCCATCATGTATATCTGCATCTGTCTGGCCATTCATCCAAGTCCATATCTCATTAGCCCTTCTTCTTAATTTGATTATCTTTCACACAATTATTCAACAGGTCATGGTCTATAAGACAAAGATCAGTCCTGAAAAGTCAAAGTTGAGGAATAAAAATTTTCATTTTTCATAAACCTTTGAATTTGAATTTTTGATCATATTTTACAAAAACAGTAACCTATGAGAACAATAGGTACATATTATAATGAAAACTTGTGAAAAAAAGGGGCACAAAAATCTACATTTCTTCAAATTATTATTATTTTTTTAATGTTTTACTTAATTTGTATAATTTCTTTAGATATACTGAAACTACCAATTTGTAACAGAAATTTTAAGCCAGCGTGCCTAGTGATATCGCGTCGGACTCCTGATCGGGAGGCTGGGGTTCGAGTCCCGCTCTGGTCATGCCGGTGTCATGTCTTTCGGATGAGACAGTAAAAACCGAGGCCTCGTGTCGTGGTATGCATGGCATGTTAAAGATCCCTCACTGCTTCAGGTGGGTCCGTTGCAAAGGTCAAAATTTGTATGCCCCGCATAAGGCAGATGCCATCACCATATAACGTGAAGTATTCATGGTGTGACGTAAACCAAAAATTAATCAATATTAATTAATGTAACAGAACTTTCATTACTTTGATTACTGAATGACTTTGGTCTTGAAGACACACAAATCTATACTTTTGCTTTATAATATAGAAAACATCCTGCTTAGATGATTCATACTTTACTGCTGCATGAGTTTCCTTTTTTACATTTTAAGAACTGTCATTATTGATTTTGGCTCAATAGACTTGAGATGTTCCTTTATTTACAGATGTATACTTGCCACTGACATGGCAAAGCACAATGAAATACTCAACAGCTTCAAGGCAATAAATTCTCTTTCTCAGTTTAACTTCAGCAACAAAGATCACAAATCATTGGTAAGTAACTTGATGCATTTAGGAATTATAGAGATGAATGTGTCAATAATAGCTAAGCCTTGGCTGTGATGACATTCCTGATAGTCACAATCTACATCCCACTGCTTCTGACTCAGCCACCCATTTGAACTTACTTTCATTATTATTTTGGGGTTCAAAATGAGTTTCTGTAAACAGTTATACATTCTGATCTGATCAAATGCTTATTCTGATCAAGTGTACATTCTGATTCGATGTTTAGCTCTCTAAAACATTACCTTCATTCAATATGAAATAAAAAAGAAACAGAATCAACCTCACTAATATTAGAATAGTAAGAGATTAGGCCTTTGTATTTTGAAGGCAGCTGTCTCACTGGAATACCTCTTAGGTGAAATCTATGTGATCCTTTTAATCAGCTTGTCATTCGTCCATATTAATTTTAATCTGTAATATACAACTTCCTTCAGACCTTATTATCCCCAAACACAACTTTATGTTAAGGAGATAGAGTAATGCTGCCATGTGTAGGTTAATTCAGTTGTCCTTTCCTTTGTTTATGCCTACATTCTACTGACCACATGGATTCATTTAAAACATGTTTGACAGATCTAGGAGTTATTAAATTATACCCTGTCTGTTTGTCAGTCATTTTGCCTCAAAATATATTCTGGATGGCAATTTCTGGATGGTAGGTCAGATTTAAACAAAAAGCTTTTGTATATACTTAGTCATCGTAAGAGAAATTATTACTATTGCTTTTGAGGTCAAAGGTCAGTGTCATACCATCTTCAGAGTGAAAATATGATAAAAACATGGTTTCCAGATGATATCATCTCAAGTACCATATACATCAGATTCAAACCAGTTTGAATATATAAATAATTATTAATTAAATGAGGAAGATGTTGATTGACTTTAAATCAAAAGGACAAAAGAAACAAGTAAAAATGAAAGTATTAAAAAATGTTAGATAAACAAAGAAAAGTAAGTATAAGGTACACAGGCTGTAGGAAACATTAAAATATACCAGTATGGGTATATATTTCATAAATTCTCTTGTTAATTAAAGATAATTTTGTTCATGGTACACCCTCTTTTGGTAGTAAGACAGTCATGGTAGAGTAGTTAAGCACTCTGCAGGTGATGCTGGTTTGATTTCTGGATTGGGCCACCATGTTTCAGAGATTGGTTATCTACTGCTTCCATGTTGTGTGATTAATGAAATATTGTTGAAACCTGTGTAAAAACTCTATCAACCAAGTAACCCTTTATTGATACACAAAATTTAGCTTTTTGGATGTTTTTGTGCTGCAGCTGCAGTTCAAAGTAAGATATTTGCATGAAGTATGGCTTTGAGATTTGAATTTTTTACAGAGTAAATTTGAGTTCTGTCCCAGCTGACCTATTTTTGGTTCAGTCACAGTTGACCTATCTTTGGTTCAAAATTTGTTGGGACCCCACCAGGGAATATGTCTCCGCAATACTTTTAGAATGTTTGTTATTTATTTGGAGGAACCCTGTTGATTTTAATGGTCAGTAGTTAAATGTCATGGACATTGTAGAGCTCTAGTTTTATCTGTTCATTGTATCACTACTTGAGTATTTCTCTAATACAATGGCAGTGTTCAATGGTGGAGAAAAGTCCCACAATAAAATCATCCACCTATAGGTAGTGTAATGGCTGACCTGAAAACTTGTCCATACAAGAATTTAAACCTAGAATTTACTAAGGTGAAAAGCTAAAGAGATTGCCAGTACTTTATCCAGCACTTTATCCAGTTTGCCCAATTCTTACCTATAGTGAGGTCCTGTACTGTGCTTTAGCCAAATATAGCACTGCTTACAGTGATGTTCAGTGCTGTGCTTTAGCCCACTTGACCACTGCTTATAGTGAGTTCCAGTGTTTTAGCAAATTTGGCCACTGCTTATAGTGAGTTTTAGTGTTTTAGCCCATTTGGCCTCTGCTTTTAGTGAGTTTCAGTGTATTAGCCCATTTGACCTCAGCTTATAGTGAGTTCCAGTGTTTTAGCTCATTTGCCGATTTGGCCTCTGCTTATTGTGAGTTCCAGTGTTTTAGCCCATTTGGCCACTTCTTATAGTGAGTTTTAGTTTTTTAGCCCATTTTGCCACTGCTTATACTGAGTTCCAGTGTATTAGCCCATTTGGCCACTGCTTATAATGAGTTCCAGTGTATTAGCCCATTTGGCCACTGCTTATAGTGAGTTTTAGTATTTTAGCCATTGGACACTGCTTATAGTGAGTTCCAGTGTATTAGCCAGTTTGGACACTGCTTATAGTGAGTTCCATTGTTTTAGCCATTGGACACTGCTTTGAATGAGTTCTAGTACCATGTTTTAGACCATTTGGACTGCTGGGAATACATACAAACCCTTGATGTCAGTTAGTTGTTACTGTCATTGATAAAATATCTTTCATTTGTTTTTAAAGGAAATGCATTCCATATGAGAAAATGGTGATAATTTTTGTGTTTTAGATGTCTCACTCACACTATGGTGTATACTTACTGAAGTACAGTCACTGCACCGAGTTTAATAATATGTGTTTTAATGACAGCTTTAAAAATAAAAACTAATCCTTTATTACTTCTTTATAGTATATACAACATGTTGTAACATGATGAATAAATGGTAATGCTAAAGTGTATAAAGTATAGTGTGGGAGTTTACAAAATTAATAGTTTCACTAAGCACTAAATCCATGAAATCTGTCACTACATTAATAATGATGGTCACTTTTGGTTTTGATTTAAATTTCTTTTTTTTTTTTTACTTTTTAGCTCACCTGAGCCAAAGGCTCAAGTGAGCTATAGTCATAGTGCGCCATCCATTGTCCGTCGTCGTCGGTCCGTCATTAACTTTTTCACATTTTCGACTTCTTCTCTGGAACTACATTGCAGATTTGGATCAAACTTTGTGTAAATGATGTACTCAGGGTCCCCTACTAAAATTGTGTTCGGGATCCAGATTCCCTCAGGGATGGATCTAGGGCGGGGCCAAAAGTGCCCGAAATGGTACCCCTCTTCAAACATCTTCTTCTCCAGAACCAGTACATAAATGGGGAAACTAATTGCATTTCAACAATCTATAAAAATGGGTTATTAAAAACTGTGTTCGGGGTTAAGATCTGTCAAATAGAAATTTACGCTTTTTTGACGTGTTTCTGGACTTAGTCATTTCAATGCAGAAAAGTGTCATGTTTTTCAATTAATTGATATTGATGATTTCTTAATGACTATTTTGATCATAATTGTGGTAAGGAATATTTATATTGTGAAAGAATTTTGTCATTATCTCAGTTTTTGGATTTTTTATGAATTTTTTAAGACTTCCAAAAAAAAGGGGGGGGGGGGGGTTGGCCATTTTTCACATTTTCAACTTTTTCTACAAAACTGTTCGAAGGATTTTAATAAATTTTGGTAGAAATAAGTCACTTATGATCCTCTTCAAATTCTGTTGTTTTCGTCTAGACCTCTTTACAGGTGGTGCCACCATAGTCAAAAGAGTTCCCTCCTTTAACAATATTCTTTTTCATACGGGCTGTATACAGAGACAAACAGAATGCATAGAAATGATCTAGAGGGATGAGTGAAGACGTATTGTCATTTTGGTTCCCTTCCAAAATCAAATTTTAGAATTTTTTTTCGACATTTCTTTGGACTTGGTGATTTCAACGCAGAAAAGTGTCATATTTCTTAGTTAATTGATAATGATGATTTCTTATGGACTATTGTGATCATAATTATGGTAAAGAATGTTACTTTGAAAGAATTTTGTCAATATCTCAATTTTTGGATTTTCTATGAATTTTTTAAGACTTCCAAATGAGGGTGTATAGGAAGAATTCAATCACATTTTTCACTTCTGCTGTTATACCACATGAAAGATTTAAATGAAACATGGAATACATGAAAGAAAAAGAGGAGTTACTGGCTCAGTTATGTGGCAGAAGTCACCATGGAGCTATACAATACATGAATATAAATAATATACTAGAACATATAACATATTACAAAAATATTTGATTGTAGTGCAATTACGATACCGACTTAGGACGGTCATTTAATTTGACAAAAGCCAAACAAATGGTGTGGTTAACCGGTTTACGGACCCACCTTCCCACTCACCGTAACAGCAGAACAATCAAAGGACGTACATTTAAAAATTTAATAAATAATCCTCCATGTAAAGAACAAGGGTCAACAGGTATCGCATATTGAGAGGTCATAAAAATATAAACACGTAAGGTATTGTAAAACACATAATGGTATAAAAATATATGCGACATTAACATGATAAACTGTGCTCTGCCAGTATGAAAGCGAGCTAAGACCCTAGATCTGTAGGAGTCCCGACTAACAGTCAGAGGGGACGAGGTTCAGGACCATGTCTCTTCTGAAAGAGGTTTGGACAAGGCCCGTCATATAGTCCCCACCGTCCTGTTAGTCAGCGTGCAACGTTCAAGTAAAAGTCTGCATAAGGCTGTAGAGGGGCCAAATACAAGACCTATAGTCTTTTTGATGATCTCAATGAAGTAATGAAGGTCCTCTATCAATCTGGTAAATTTCATCCAAATTGGTTAACAGATAATGCCACCATGTCTAAAAAGTAGGTCTCCCAATGGTACATATACCACTTGGTAATTGAAATATGGAGAGTAGCGGTTCAAATCCAGCTGTGGTCAAAATTTTTTTTTTTTCATTTCTTTACACATCTAAATAAGTTTTTAGATGTTTCTCAACACTCAGCATATGAAATTAGGCAATTTTAAGTTAGATCTGGACAATATTTGAAACAATTGTTGTACATGACCCAGACTTGAAATCGGTCAACAAAAGGCCCCACCTAAAGAAAATGACGAATTTGTTGCCCTGAATTACATCTTGCAGCTTGCAGAGACAAAGCAAATGCTTAATATCAAAATCACCTGAATGAATGTGCAAAAAAGTGTTGTTTTTAGCTCACCTGAGCCAAAGGCTCAAGTGAGCTATAGTCATAGTGCGCCGTCCGTCGTTCGTCGTCGTCCGTCGTTAACTTTTTCACATTTTCGACTCCTTCTCTGGAACTACATTGCAGATTTGGATCAAACTTTGTGTAAATGATGTACTCAAGGTCCCCTACTAAAATTGTGTTCGGGATCCAGATTCCTTCAGGGGTGGATCCAGGGCGGGACCAAAAGTGCCCAAAAGGGTACCCCTCTTCAAACATCTTCTTCTCCAGAACCAGTACATAAATGGGGAAACTAATTGCATTTTAACAATCTATAAAGATGGGTTAAAAAAAATTGTGTTCGGGGTTAAGATCCGTCAAATAGAAATTTACGCTTTTTTGACAGGTTTCTGGACTTAGTCATTTCAATGAAGAAAAGTGTCATGTTTTTCAGTTAATTGATATTGATGATTTCTTAATGACTATTTTGATCATAATTGTGGTAAGGAATATTATTGTGAAAGAATTTTGTCATTATCTCAATTTTTGGATTTTTTATGAATTTTTTAAGACTTCCAAAAAAAAAGGGGGGGGGGGGTTGGCCATTTTTCACATTTTCAACTTTTTCTATGAAACCACATGAAAGATTTTAATGAAACATGGAATACATGAAGTACTAAAAGTCCTCTATCAATTTGGTAAATTTCATCCAAATTGGTTAACAGATAATGCCACCATGTCTAAAAAGTAGGTCTCACAATGGTACATATACCACTTGGTAATTGAAATATAGAGAGTAGTGAATCAAATCCAGCTGTGGTCAAAAAAATTTTTTTTTTTTTTACACATCTAAATAAGTTTTTAGATGTTTCTCAACACTCAACATATGAAATTAGGAATTTTACGTTTAAGACTTCCAAAAAAAAAAGGGGGGGGGTTGGCCATTTTTCACATTTTCAACTTTTTCTACAAAACTGTGTGAAGGATTTTAATAAATCTTGATAGAAATAAGTCACTTATGATCCTCTTCAAATTCTGTTGTTTTCGTCCAGACCTCTTTACAGGTGGCGCCACCATAGTCAAAAGTAGGTCACAAAAGAGTTCCCTCCTTTAACAATATTCTTTTTCATACGGGCTGTATACAGAGACAAACAGAATGCATAGAAATGATCTAGAGGGATGAGTGAAGACGTATTGTCATTTTGGTTCCCTTCCAAAATCAAATGTTAGAATTTTTTTTCGACATTTCTTTGGACTTGGTGATTCAACGCAGAAAAAAAAGTGTCATATTTCCTAGTTAATTGATAATGATGATTTCTTATGGACTATTGTGATCATAATTATGGTAAGGATTGTTACTTTGAAAGAATTTTGTCAATATCTCAATTTTTGGATTTTCTATGAATTTTTTAAGACTTCCAAATGAGGGTGTATAGGAACAATTCAATCACATTTTTCACTTCTGCTGTTATACCACATGAAAGATTTTAATGAAACAAGGAATACATGAAGTACTAAAGGTCCTCTATCAATTTGGTAAATTTCATCTAAATTGGTTAACAGATAATGCCACCATGTCTAAAAAGCAGTTCTCACAATAGTACATATACCACTTGGTAATTGAATTATGGAGAAATTTTTTTTTCATTTCTTTACACATCTAAATTAGTTTTTAGATGTTTCTCAACATATGAAATTAGGCAATTTTAAGTTAGATCTGGACAATATTTGAAACAATTGTTGTTCATGACCCAGACTTGAAATCAGTCAACAAAAGGCCCCACCTAAAGAAAATGACTAACTTGTTGCCCTGAATGACTTCTTGCAGAGACAAAGGAAATGCTTAATATCAAAATCACCTGAATGGATGTGCAAAAAAGTGTTGTTTTTTATTCTAGCCTGAAATAAAATTTGACATATTTTCCACATCTGTGTTGACTTAGTCACATTAATGCAAAAATAAATGAATTCTTCCTTCATGCATGACTGATCATCTAGGTACTCAGGTGAGCGATATAGGCCCACTTGGGCCTCTTGTTTATTCTAGTCTGAAATAAAATTTGACATATTTTCAACATTTGTGTTGACTTAGTCACAGTAATGCCAAAATAAATGAATTCTTCCTTCATGCATGACTGATCATCTAGGTACTCAGGTGAGCGATATAGGCCCACTTGGGCCTCTTGTTTATTCTAGTCTGAAATAAAATTTGACATATTTTCAACATTTGTGTTGACTTAGTCACAGTAATGCCAAAATAAATGAATTCTTCCTTCATGCATGACTGATCATCCAGGTACTCAGGTGAGCGATATAGGCCCACTTGGGCCTCTTGTTTTGTATGCCCCTACAATAAAGAATTTGGAGGCATCTAGTTTTGTTTTATTTGTTTGTTTGATTGTTTTTAATTTTTTGCCATTACTGGCAATTTGTTAATGTTTTGTAAACAAATATTTCTTACTCTCTTTAGTAAAATTTATTATTTCTTAATTCTTTACAACAATTCTGTATTTTGTAATTCCTCTGGGTGCAATAAAATGTAAGAAATATTTCACCAATGTATTTGAAACTGATATAAATCTTTGAACCAAATGTAAAATTTAAAAAATCAATGACATGATAATGTTTTGTGTATGTTAGCTAATAAAATAACTGACAATCAGTTTAATCATGTAATCTATGCATAGATATTTCTGATTTATTTGATAATAAATATAGAACATATATACCTCATTTTCCAAAAATAAAGTTAATTGTCAATAATAATAATAATGATAATAAATTGTAATTATAATGATAATAGCAAAAAAGGAAAGAAATTTGATATGCTGTTCTATAAGTAAAATGTTCTCCATTTCCTTCCTTAGTCCCTTATGTTTGAGTGATCATAATGATTTTCAGAAATAAAGAGGAATTTTATCTCGGGAACATTATGATATATGTAGTATAATATTAAGGGATCTGTGAAGAGTAAATGTTATGAAATACTGTGCTTCAGTCCAGAAAATATTCAGCTTTTGTTACATGATGTCATACAGTCCATAAAATAACCATGTTTTGTTACATGCTGTCAGTTAATGATGATACTGATGAAGGTGTCCGATATATCTAATGAGGCGAGACCACTGTGTGTCGCTGAGCCATGGCTGGATTGTTTATTGTCCGAGTTCTTTAACCAGGTTTGATATGGTCACAATTGACTGTTGTGCTCTGAATATCTAACCTTTGTTACACAGTGTTACTAATGATGTTTCATCACTATATCCACATGAGAGTTTATATTTATTAATGTATCAGTCAGAAGATTTCAGCATTTCCAAATGAAATACTTGAAATTTATAGTATTATGCTTTGATTTCCTGTTCAATAACTATTGGTAGAAGAGGTAAATATTTACTGACAAGTTATAAAAATGGAAGAAAACCTTGTTAAGCTTTCCAGTAACCTACGGCATTCATTAAAAAAAATTAATATAGTTAACTGAATTTGTGGAGCTTTCATCTCCCTGCGTTGGAATAAAACTATTTGCAACTCTCATATAAATTCATTCAATTACAAATCTTGTAGAGAAAAAAAAACCTTATTACCTACTAAATTGATACAAGTTAAGGAAATGCATAGAATAGAAAGGAGTAATGGAATTCCATGATGATACATGGATGTAATAGATTCAAGTAACTCCATGAGATATTTGTGTGAAGCATCATTTATGTCAAACATATGCATGATTTAGTTAAATATATCATGATTGAATGGCTTGATTTTGACTTATTGTCTGGAATATATACACATATTTCATAATTTTACATCTCGTTGTCATGTTACTCGTGTTGCCTTAATTTATTTCTAGATTTTGTTTTATTTTGTCTTTACAGTAAATAGTTTTACAGTAAAATGTATGTACTACACTTGTTTAGTTTCATTGCCATCTTTACAGCTTTTGATGATTTTGATCAAAGCAGCAGATATATCTAATGAGTGTCGACCAATGGACGTAGCAGAGCCTTGGTTAGAGTGTCTTTTAGAGGAATTCTTTAATCAGGTATAGAACAATACTTAAATGTAAAGGCAAAAAACATGTCATAATAGACTAAGATACCATGTGATAAAAAGTACTGCTAATATTGAATTTACAAGATCCTTACTGAAAGAGTAGAATAGAAATTTACTCCAGGTTTTTAACCAAATACTGAATGCCTTCATTTAGATAATCTATCAGAGTATATCAAATATAAAAATTAAATATTATTAATAGCAATTCGAGAAAAACTGATAGCTTGAAATATTTTCATAGTTATTTTTGGTCGGAATTGCATAGCAGTTCCAGACCCTAGTCGTTACAATATGCTGTGGTGAACGCGTGGAACGCAGAAAATACCTCCTCATGTATAAATAGTGCGTCGATATTTAGAAAAAGCGTGATTAGATTTACTTTTAGTACTTATAATTCATATTGTACGAGTCAATACAAGATAAGTTTGATCAGATGAGAAAATAGATGTGCTGTTATTCCATCGATTTAGACGAGTTATATTCATGCACTGGAGGACATGCAGTCTTTCTGAATACTCGACGGAAAGTCCCGAAAAAGTACGATTGACATCATTGTGTAGCTGTGCAGTAATTTAAGAAGTACACTACTAGTCCGTACTAGTATCCGTTGTATTATAATTAATAAAACTTGAGAATATCACTTCTTTTTAAAGCAGTGGAATTCAAAGTACTCTACAATCTTCTTTTCACAACGATAAACAAACCTTGGTAGTTGTTGATGTGTAATGCTACTAAAAATAGCCAGTTATTTATAGATCTACATGTGCAGACGTGGTTTTCCCCAAATGTACATGTACAGCGGGAGACTGTCCAGATTGCTAATTTCACACTACTGTCAAGATCAAAAGTGATAAGAGAGAATGAGATAACTATATAGTACGAGACGGAGACGTACAGGGGTGTACAGGGCGGAGCCGTTGTTTATATGAAAATGAGCACCTGTGCGCAGATCGTGTTTTTGTCAATACTGATCCTAAACATTACACGCTTGGTGTGTGATCTCTTGGTGGATCACAACTTTATTACCTTTGATGTACTTGACCATGCAATTCCGACCTTGAGGACTTTCAAGTCCTTTCATTATGACATAGTTCTTTGAAAATTGTTAAATACAAATGAAAGTTATCTTGTCTTGTCTTAAATACACTTTATTTATGCCCCTGACATAAGCACATATTGTGTTTGGTGTGTACATGTGTACTTATGTCTTAGTCTATCGTCTTTAACTGTAACTTGAGTATAAACCTTAAGCCATCATTGATAGAGGCTTGATTCTCCATTAGCTTAAGATTGATGACCTTAACATTGACCTTGACACACATCCCAGAATGATGCTTAAGGGAGCATACACTTTTACAAATATATCTCAAATTGTTAATACTGTAGCAAAAAGAATATTGCTGAGTTTGATCAAATTTCTTACTTCAGGCATGTGCTATGTCTGAGTAATCGATTTTTTAACTGTTCATAAATGAAAGGTTCTTTTTTTACTGAATGTTGTTTATGTATCATTTCATTCTTGAATAAAGTCTGACCTATCCTAGGCAGTCACAAAAAAGAAGAAAAGTTATTATTCAGGTGATCGCTTTACGCAGGTTTGATCTTAAAGAGCCCTATTATGACATACAGGTCTGACCACTTATGGTTCCTGTATAACTTTGATTCCGACAGTGGGCACACCAGTGTTTTGTCTTTAGGACGAGACAGTTAAGACTGTGATCCCATGTCATGATAGGCATGGCATGTAAAAGAATCCAACAGGTAGTTTCATTACAGAGGTAAAAAATTTCATGCAGTGCATCTGGTAGATGCAATCACCATATACGTGAAATAGCCGTTTCAGGTGATGTCATTACAAAGGTAAAAATCTCTTTGCAATGCATCAGGCAGATGCTGTCACCATATACATGAAATAAATGTGGATTAACGTAAAACAATAGTCAATCAATTTCTTTATGAGATACAGGTCTGATTGGTAAGAGCGTCATTAAGATATACAGATCTGATCATTTATATGGCCCTATTGTGACATGCAGGTTTGATATCTGATGCCCCCATTATGACATGTAGGTCTGATCATTAAAGACCCTTTTATGACATACAGGTCTGATCAGTATTAAAGGGTTCCAGTAAGATTATAGAGGTTTGATTTTCAGCCCAACTGAGCAAAAGACACAAGTGAGCTGTTGTAATCAGTTTTTGTCTGACATCTTTCTGTCTGATCATTAAGTTTGTCTGTCTGTCTGTATGTTTGGTTTAAACTTTTCATACTTTTGACTTCTTCAGAAATGCTGAAGGGTTTTTAATCAAACTCAGTTAGGATGAAATATTCAAGGTTCCCTACAAGAATTCTTACTTTTATGGACAAATCTTTCAAGGGATGGATTCAGAGAAGAGTGACATATGCCAAAAAGGGTACCCTCCAATGACAAATTTCTTCTTCAGACTGACTGATAATCAAACCAGATGCACCTGAGTAATCTACAAGTGTCTTAAGAAGTTTTGTAGTTTTCTGATCCAATAAAATTGTAGATTTTTGTTTTATGACTTTTTTTTTGGTCATTTTACCGATTTATTCAATACACAGAAGCAGTAAAGCGTCCGTTTGCCAACGTATGTTGGAAAATGCATATGCACATATCTGTTTCAAGGGTTTTTTGAAAGTTTCATTTCAAAAGTTTGTTTTCTTGATTTAGTATAATTCTATTAGTCTATTATAATTATATATAATTATTATAAGTCTATTTTGATAAAGACCGGTCTGGAATGCTGAAGTTTAGCTAGGGGTTAAAATCCCACGGGAAGCAATAATGTATTTCATTTTATTTTACACCAACAATTTTTTAGTATTTTGCATTAAGTCATATTAGAAAAATAAAATCCAATAAAGGCATTTTTAATTTTCAGTTTAAACCAAAATGAGATAGTTATTATTATTTAAGAAAAAGAAAATTGTCAAAAGCACAATATTCAAGAAAAAGTAGTTATCTACAAAATTTCTGAAGCAGTCAGTTTTTTCTGAATGAGGAAATTGTGCTCAGTGTTTGCAAGTATTTGATGGTAGGGACAAAATACTCAAGATCCCCTACAAGTGTTGTCATGTTTTGACTAGATATGTCATAAAATAAATCCAGAGTGGGATAACATATACCCCAGTAGGTACCCTTCTTTGACAAACTTCTTGTTCAGGTCGTCTGCATATATCATCAAACCGGATGTATCAGAGTGATCTAGAAAAGTTTCTCAAGAAGCGTTGTGGATTTTCATTCCATTCCTAAATCAAATATTTGATGTTTTTGTCAAGGTCTTGTTTCGAATTTGTCATTTTTGCCTGTATTAGGCAATTTCTCACAGAACTGCATTGATTTTGTGCATTTTCAATATTTTCACTGTTGTAAAATGTGATTGTAAAGCAATGAAATACAATACTAATTTGTAGGATTTTTAGCATTTTTTTTTAAATTAAAAATGTTAGATGGATATGCTATTAGTATGTAATAATATTAAGCTTTTATGAAACTTGGTACGTATGAAGTACTCGAGGTCCAGTACAAATGTTGCTATTTTCAAATAGATCTGTCAAGGGGTGGATCCAGGGTAGGGGATAACTTGGGTTCCAAATGGTACCGTCGTTTGACAGACTTCTTATACCTGTCAATATTATACAATATATAATATATACAAGTATATTCAATATACCTGTAGGTCATTTGTGCCTCTTATTTCTGTTTGTTTTGCTTCTTTTAATCAATTACTTTATGAAGAATGGTACACTTGTTCCTAGATTCCATGTTCCTTACACTCTCTACTTCATTTTGTAGTCTGTGGTCATTTTCATGACATTTAAGTTCCATATTATAGTTTTGTTATATGTATGTTTGTTATGTTTGGTGTGACTTTTTATGATATTGTTTTAAGTTGTAAGCCACAATTGTTAATTATTGTTGTCTTTTTTTCTTAATCAGTATTTTGTTATTATTTATGTTGTGTGTTATTTGTGTTGTCAGTGTTGTTTGTCACAGTATTCTTATTGTTGTATTTTATGTTGTTGGTATGTTCAACATGAGATGATTAGTTATGATTTTCATCAACACTTACTGGTAATATATATCTCACAGTCACAATGATTTTAAAGTTATTATGATAGTGTCTATCATGTTTATGGCAATGACTTAATTAATAAGTATATAGACAAAAGTTATAAATGTACTAATTACTGATTGTTTCTGTTAATAATAATTTTAATGTGTATAATTATATATATATAGAAATTAGAACAATCCTTTGTTGATCTTCACTCAGTAGTGTCTTATAGAAAAATTATGCTTGCTAATTTTTGTTCATTCTGATATAATACAATGAAAATTCAGTTAATACCTTGAGAGAAGATGATGTTGGGATAGTTTTGGATGAAATCAATCAATATCCAAGTTCATGTCATTTAACATGACTAAAGTTGAGTAAGTAGAGTTTCCTTTGATGTTGTTGGTTGAAAGTTTGTGAGGAGAGGTTTTTAGGGGTATTTTGGATTGGTTTAGACAATTACTTTCAAAAGGACAACCACTATCATCATTCCAGTAGAGAAATCCTCTCTGTTCATTTAGTGGAGTTGGATATTATTCCTTGTATGGTGTAATGATTCTATGCAATTGTCCTAGCAGTTTGTCAAAATTTGATGTATGTTGGCATTTTTCTGCCTTTGGGAAACAGCAAAACTTGAGCAATATTTTAACACCTTATGATTGATCTTTTTGTACTTTTATCAGACCACTGTTGGTTATTTTTGTACATAAAACAAGTTCCTTGAAATTTGAAAATTTTCTTTAGTGTATAAGTTCAGTCATTTTTAATTTTCATTGTATTTTCTTGGTTGTAGAGTGACATGGAGAAGTTGGAGGGCTTACCTGTAGCTCCTTTTATGGACAGAGAAAAGGTCACCAAATCAACCTCTCAAATTGGATTCATCAAGTTTGCGTTACTTCCATTGTTTGAATCACTGTGTCAACTTTTTCCAGTTATTGAAGTAGGCAGATTTTTATGTCCCTACCATAGTATGGTTTGAGACATTAAATGTGTGGTTTGTCTGATTTTGCATCCTTTTAATCATTCTGTCCCATCATAGCTTATCATTGTAACTTCTTGCACGCTGTTCCATGGAATTAAACAAAACTACCCACTAGTGTTGTTCCAAAAGAGAAGATGTGCATAAAGGGTAAAAACAGTAAGGTACCCTAACATGAATCGTTTCTATTTTGATGTTTTCATTTGTTGTGTTAGGGTTACAAGACCCACCCATTCAACTTTTTCAGCACGGGCAAACAACTTTTGTAAGTACAATTTTTAGCCGAGTTGCAAAACTTCGCTCTTAATTAAATGTGAGGTGGGCGTCAACAATTGATTTCTGGAAGATTAGTCCAATTCGTTAAGCGTTTTTTCAATGAAACTTGATATTCCTATTCACCATGAGCGGAAGATGTGCCCTATTGTTTCTGGGTTAAAATGTTAAAGGTCAAGGTCATAGGAGTCCGGTATTAAAAATTGGTGTCCGGATTATAAGTCCAATACATTTAGTGCTATTGCAATGAAACTTCATACACTTACTCACCATGAGTGGAAGATATGCCCTATTGTTCTGGTGTCAAAGGTCAAGGTCATAGGAGTGAAGTATCGAAAATTGGTTTCCGGATCGTAAGTCCAATACATTAAGGGCTATTGCAATGAAACTTCATACACTTAATCACCTTGAGAGGAAGATCTGCCCTATTGTTTCGTGGGTCCAAAGGTCAAGGTCATAGGAGTGGAGTATCGAAAATTGGTTTCCGGATCGTAAGTCCAATATGTTTCGTATAAGCCAGTATGACATTCCATACTGTCTTACTTTTGCGGTGTAATGGACCACAGACTGAAAATTCATGTAGAAGTGCTGCAGGTAGGGGGATCTAATCTGTCTTAAAACAGTGTAGCAAGACATTTTTCACACTAAGGGGCAAATTTTGTAACTAGCGCATTGCATCAGTGATGTAAATCTCTTGTTTTAAAATTCCTATGATAACATCATCAATTTGGTTTAAACATATTAAGTCATGTTAACCATTACTGTTTCTGTATTTAATTAAACACAATAAAATCTTGCATAATCCACATCCAGTCTTCTCATTTGAATTGAAATTATTGTCTTCAGCCATTTTTACACCTTGCCATTTATCCTTCCTGTTAGAATGCTTACTATATTTCCCTTATATGGCACCATGCTCCTGGTATGAAAAAACAAGTGTAAGATCAAAATCGTAATATGGAAAAACAAGTATGAAAATTAAAATGTATGAGTGTTAAAGCATTGGTAGAAAATTTAAGAAAAAGCATTATGGATTTACTCATGGTTTTCCATATTAGGTGCATTGTTCTTAACATGGAAAAATACTTGTAGTAACCAGAAGTTCTCATGGCCAGGTGTCAAATTATTGTAGACGATAATTTCAAATTGCCTGATAAAGCTGGGTTTGAATTATGTAAGATTTCAAGAGATTTATAAAGGATTAATCACAGAAATGGTAAGAGTTGAGATGACTGAATATGATTTAAGGATGTAATCATGAAAATTTAGGAAAAAATATACATAACGTGAACTATATTTATTCTGCACTGTAAAGTCGAAAGGGGTGGTGTTGTAGCCCTGACTTGGCAACTAAAAATGTCAAAATAGCATACGTTGAACAGTGGAGCATTATTGTAGTGACATAAGAGGAGGTAATTGTGGTTGGACAAATTTCACAGGAGTTATGATCATTGATGCTCAGGATTTCTACACATAATAGCTCATCATCACAACTCCTCTTACATGCTTACATTGAACTGAACCAAACTGGCAACAAGTGGTGTACCACAAGTGTAGATGTGTCTGAAGGGAGGTCATTCTGGTTTGAATATATTTACAGGAGAAATGGCACTTGACACACTTTCAGATGGATACATTGATTTGATCTAATTATGCTCCCACCACGTATGGCAGGGGGCATTAAGTGTTTGCTTTGTCCGTCCTTCCATCCTTCCATCACATATTTGGTTTCTGAATGATAACTCCAGTACCTTTCATCATATATAAACTAAATTTAAATATATGTTTACTTATCAAGAGAGAAAAAGAACTCTATAGATTTTGAGGTGAAAAGGTCAAGGTCACAGCTGAAAAAAAAATAGACTAATTATTAGTTTACGGATGATAACTTGTATACATTTCATTGCATTGATGCCAAATTTAGATGTATACTTACTTATCAATAGAGGAAGGACCTTATAGATTTTGGGGTCAAAGGTCAAGGTCACAGCTGATAGAAAAGTCTGACATTATTGGTTTCCACATGATTTTCGTATGTTATCATATATCATTATTGCTTATCAGAATTTGATCGTATTTCACATAGTTTACAGGTCAAGTTCTTTTAAACAGACTGAGGTAATTTAAAATCTTACGAAAAGGGAAGGATGCCTATAGATTTGAGGTTCAATATGTCAAAAGGCAAGGTCATCATTACTGGTAATATTTATACCCTCTGCAAACAAAGTTTGGGGAGGGGTACCATAATATAGGAATCACTGTCTGTCCATTTGTTCACAGTTGTCCGAGCCATAACTTATTACCTCCTTGTCAGATCTGGATATTATTTCACACAATTGTTGTACATGACCCAAGGGTGTGTCATGACCTTGACCCATGGTCATATATTCAAGGTCAAGGTGAGAGTGCACACATAGTAACAATCCTTGCCCTGGTCATAACTTAGCAAGTGCTTCCATTATAATGGTGAGGTTTTCCTGGCAGGTACTACACCATATAGGTGTCAGCACCATAATATCTATGTCAGTGGCAGGTACAACCACCATATAGGTGTCAGCATCGTAATATCTATATCAGTGGCAGGTACAACCACCATATAGATGAGAGTTTCCTGGCAGTTACCACCACCATATAGGTGTCAGCGTCGTAATATCTATATCAGTGGAAGGTATCACCACCATACAGGTGAGATTTTCCTGGTAGGTGACACCACCTTACAGATGAGATTTTCTTGGCAGGTACCACTACCATAAAGGTGTCAGCACCATAATATTTATATTAGTGGCAGGTACCACCACCATATAGGTGAGATTTTTCATGGCAGTTACCACCATATAGGTGTCAGCACCATAATATAAGTGGCAGGAATGATCACTATATAGGTGTTGCCAGTGTAATATCTAATTAGATGAGATCTTCCTGCTTTGGCATTAGACAAAACTCAATCTGTATAATAATTTTATTCTTTTCTAGACATATTTTGGTTTATATATTTATGATTGATTATTTACAGGCGGACATTATTGAACCAGTGCGTAAAGCTTTGGAATATTACACAGACATGCAAAAAGCCATAGAGGAGAGAAGACAAGAGAATGCTAGTGAAGGGCAAAAGCCAAATGGAATAACCAAAAATAATCAAATTGTCACATAGTATTCGAAGTGTGAATGGCATACTTAAATCCTGATTTAGTACTGAAAACTTGTCAGAGAGGTTAAGGCTACTTCCCAATATAATAAATTCTTAAACATAATCGGCATTTTACAAGATTACTGGAAACAAAATCAAGATAGTTAAAATATTTTTCATTGGAAATTTACAAATACTTGCATTATTTCATCAATCTGAAAATGGGTTAAAACTTGTTATTATAATTTTC
This sequence comes from Pteria penguin, assembly GCA_035048485.1. Taxonomy (NCBI): domain Eukaryota; kingdom Metazoa; phylum Mollusca; class Bivalvia; order Pterioida; family Pteriidae; genus Pteria; species Pteria penguin. Next base: position 71,303,944 of record CM068582.1, on the reverse strand, counting down.
ATCATTATTAGAAACAATAAAATTGTGAATAAGTCGTGGAATGTAGCACAGTCAAACATTGATATCTTGAAGTTGTAGGGACCATAGAAAAAACTTCAAGATATCAGTAGTTGGAGTCCGAAATTTGTCTTTAGGGTCGTAAATTGAGAACTAATGACCTTCTGTTTAACGTGGATAATTACTTATTACATTGTACAAGGCATACAGAATAATAAATACAAGTGCATGTTTTGATAAATACTGAAATATATTTTCTCGTTTTCTTTTTGGATAAAATATATGAATAAATGAGATGCGTATTTACCAAAAAAAGTACGAAATCTCAAATCTCATTCATTCATACATTTTATCAAAAAGAAAATGAGAAAATTTACTTCAGTGGTGTGAAAAGTCAAATCAGAATTTCAATGCTTTTATATTTTACGCATTGAAGACTAGAGATTTTACTTATACTATAACACAAAACTCAGGATGACCTTCAATAAGATAAAGATAAATTTGTACATGTCAAACAGTTTTTACGGAACTTCATGTTGCATAACATACATGTATTTGTAGGCAAGATGAAATAAGATCAATAAACAATATATAGAATGTGAAAAAGCACTAATTACACTTTATAGCACAACAAAAGTTAGTATTTACTGAAAAAAAGATGTTATACTGGTATTTCTAAATTAAAAAATTAGCATTTATAATTAGCGGTGATTATTTATAACCATTACTGTAAATAACAAGGTAAGCAAGTTCTCTATCGATTACCATGATTACCCTGTGTGTATGTGCTGGCACAGTCAGTTAATTGTGCTATGTGTGTGGTCCATCGATTAAAGGAAAACTGAGGCTAATATGGTCGTATGACAAATACTTTGAGATGCAATGGATTAATTAGAACTTCGGGACTTGAAATCTATTGAAAAAAGCATGCTATTTGTCATGTGGCTGTTCAACGTATCCTGAGTTAATTTTATCATATTAGTAAGGAAATGATTTTGACTTTTAGATAATCCAGGTATATGAGATACCAGCATTTGAGATATCAAAGGTTTACTGCACTTAATCAAAAATTGTGTAGTAGCTTATTTCATTGACATAATGATAATCATGATCATAATCATGATGATCAGATTTACTCTTTTGTTTTTAAATGCAATGGTTTATTGAAGCAAATTATAAAGCACTAATCTAAGCAGAAGGCTGTTCATTTTAATGTATTGGCATTTTGGGGTTCTGCTTATTGAAGAGATTCATTTAATGACTGAGAATCTCAGGGATGCTAAGAGAACTGGTCGTAGAATTTTAATGGTTCTATCAATTTTATTATATTTGTAATCACTGCGTAGGATTTGTATCATTTTTTGATAGTTTTGTATACTTTGATATTCTTTAACAACCATTTTTCTCTATGTTTAGAAATGATTTTATTTTAATGTATAATTGTTGCTTCTACCAGTGATTACATTGCGTAACACATTGAGTTAAATGCTTAGTGTGCTTGTTTGTTTATAGCATCATTTTCATTAATGTCTCTAGTTTTCTAGAAAATGTTGTTCATAAGAAAAATGATAACAAGTCTTTGTGACTACAAGTGCAATTTTTTCCATTGTACTTTTCTGGTGTGAAGATTTTGATATGTTCTAAGGATTTTTCTGACAATTGATTTTAGACTAACTTAATATGTTGATACTTGTGTGCAGCTGTATAATAGGTGTTGATAATGACTGGAATATTTATTTATTTATAATTATATATATGTAGAGTCTGAGATACAATTTACATATCAATATTTGTTTTATTTTAATGGTAGGTATTCTCTGTTTAGAAACTTCTGCAATTCTTGATCAATGCTGATATTTAAAGTTGTTATTTAATCATGATGAAGATGTCTTAAAGAAAATATTATGAAATTATTTCCAAATCGCCTCAACATAGATAGAATTTTAAAATTTTCATGTCACTGTTCTTGTGATTAAGGTATTACTATAGTATAATTCTGTTTTTGAAACATAAGGTTAAATAGCCAAGTGTATAAGAGATATTAACAATATTTTATACAGAGGCATTACTATCATTTAATGTATATGGCAAGATATTAATTGTAACGGAAAAATTTCTGTGCTTCAAAGTATATGTAGTGCTAAAAATAATTGATAGTGATATTCTGTTTCTTATGAGTAGTTGCATCAACTTCAATAAATTTTGTGGTAAGTTTGAAGTCTGTGACTTCAAGGTGTGATGTAACGACGATCTGTAATTAATGCCAACTTACTATCTTTATAATAGATGTATGTTTATATTATATGTATGTTAATTTATAGTCTTGCTCTTTTAGAATACTCCTGGTACAAGACCGTTAAAAAGAGTCATGTTTCTTATATTCCCCTCATGTAATTTTGTAGCACATTTTAATTTTATGACACAAGTTTCTGTGGAATGTTGAATGTATAAAATTATGAATGCTCTGTCAGATATACTCTGATGCTGTCATATGACCCCCAACACCTTGTACATTTCATGGCATTATATGTATGATAAGTGGCATTTCACATCCAGCAATGTTTGCTTTGCAAATACAGAAGTACCTAGTGTATAGCAATGGACATGCCTTGTTCCGTGTTGTGGTTCACATAGATATATCCTACTTTAAGATAAGAATGAATTTTTAAAGGTGCTTTTATGTTGTTTTTGTATATTATAGTCTGCAGCGTGTATGTAAACTGGAACTGATTGTACTGATCACTGGCTTTATTCAGACTACTTAAATGGAATTCTGGTATTGTATGGATGTGTCAAACCATATTTGTAAATGTCTATTTGAGGGTGCTACTCAAAAACAGTACACATGACTTAAATAATGAATGATTTGGCAATCCAGCAGGGTAAAGTTAAGACTTTTCCTTGCAAGCAAGTTTCCTTCACTGGCAATGAGTTCAGTATTGTACATAATTTTTTATCTTCAGAGGAAGATAATTCTGAATGTTGAAACAAATGATGCATACACCAAAATGATCATACATGGAAAAATATGTCAGCCATGCTGTTATGTTCTACCTATACTGATTTTCTGGTAAATCATCGTACATTTTGCAGAAGGTCGCAATTGTCAAAGGTTAAAAGCCACTGTAAAATTCCATGTTTGTACATTATTCTATAAAACGTTGTTAAACAGTTAAATGTCAATAGACCACTGAATTTTTGTTCTAAAGTCAGGCTGGGATAGGTTAGGTACAAGGTACATGTATCAAAGGTCTGACTGGGAGAGATCAGGCTGGGATAGGTAAGGTACAGGGTACATGTATCTCAGGTCAGACTGGGAGAGGTAAGATACAAGGTACATGTATCACAGGTCAGGTTGGGATAGGTAATTTACTGGGTAAATGTATCATAGGTCAGGCTGGGATAGGTAAGGTAGGTGTATCACAGGTCAGGCTGGGATAGGTAAGGTACATGTATCACTGGTCAGGCTGGGATAGGTAAGATACAAGGTACATGTATCAAAGGTCAGGTTGGGATAGGTTAGGTACAAGGTACATGTATCACAGGTCAGATTGGGATAGGTAAATTACATGTATCACGGGTCAGGCTGGGATAGGTAAAGTACAGGGTACATTTATCACTGGTCTGTCCAAGATAGGTAGGGTAGAAGGTACATGTATCAAAAGTCAGGCTGGGATAGGTAAAGTACAGGGTACATGTATCGCAGGTCAGGATAGGTAATGTGCAGGGTACATGTATCACAGGTCAGGCTGAGATAGGTAAGGTGCAGGGTACATGTATCAAAGGTCAGGCTGGGATAGGTCAAGTACAGGGTACATGTATCACAGGTCAGGCTGAGATAGGTAAAGTACAGGGTACATGTATCAAAGGTCAGGCTGGGATAGGTAAAGTACAGGGTACATGTATCACAGGTCAGGCTGAGATAGATAAGATGCAAGGTACATATATCAAAGGTCAGGTTGGAATAGGTTGGGTACAAGGTACATGTATCACAGGTCAGGCTGGGATAGGTAAGGTACAGGGTGCATGTATCACTGGTCTGTCCAGGATAGGTAGGGTACAAGGTACATGTATCAAAGGTCAGGCTGGGATAGGTAAGGTACAGGGTACATGTATCACAGGTCAGGCTGAGATAGGTAAGGTGCAGGGTACATGTATCACAGGCCAGGCTAGGATATGTAAGCTACAAAGTGTCACAGATAAAATTGGGATTGGTAAGGTACAAGGTATTGCAGGTCTAAAGCCATTTCTTATAGTGAATATCGTAAATGTAGACATATACGTAGGATTTTCAATTAAATTTAATAGTACATAATTTGTGTTTTACTAAAGGGTGGTAGTTCATGAGTAACATAGGTGTAGAGATAGTGTTTAATGTAACTTTTTGTTCTCAGATCTGCTTTGTGTCCATCGTAATTTTTCATCTAAATCAACACATAAACCTTAGTTATGACATTCAGTAAAATTCAGAATACTCATTACCCATGTTTACCGTTAAACCTTTGGTACATCTCCTAGTGATTGAGAAAAATCATAAGTGATGAAATTGATCAATGCTCACTCCAGTCTGTTGCAAATATCATCTTTGAATGACTTGAAATTATAGTAATTTGTGTATATGCAGGGAATATTTTAGCTCTTTATTTTAGATTGCGGTTTGCATAAAAAGATACTGCTCTATAAGAGTTATATAGCCTTAGTCTACATTGTGTCTATCGCTATTGTTATTGCTACCTCACTCTCAGATGTACTTATGGAACTACTTAATGCTTTCAATTTTTGTTTAAATGTATCGTGTTATATGAACAGATATTAATATGTCAAAGTTTTAGAGATCTGTTATTGTGTTCAAAGTTTAATCATAGCTTTTATTTTCTAAGAACTATTAGTGAGCTGATCAATATCTACTTTTCTATGAAAGTAACCAGAAATGTCTTGCTGGAAGTTTAGGGCATGGTGTATATTTCTGGAAGTTTAGGGCATGTATTTCTGTATTTTATCATCACTTGGAAACAAACCAAGATTCTTTCATAATTTTATTTTGAAATGACGAAAGTGATGTAAAATAGTGCACCAATCTATGACAGACAAAAGTGATACCAAGGCAGACATTTTGCTTTACATTAAGAGATTTTATTGTTATATATTAATTGTAAACTCAAGTTACTTGCTTCTTGCAGTGTATATTGTAAAAATTGTGGTAAATCCAGTAAACAATATAATTCATCATGCATACGTATATATACAAATAGTGTTCAGAATTTCGCTGCTTTTTCTGTATTAGATGTATCTTTGATAACAGCTGTATAAATTAATTTTGAACAAATCAAATTTATATTAAAATCAAATATTTCACCTAGAACAGACTCACAAGTTGTTGCATTATAGATGACAAATACATGTTACCTGATACTAAAGATCCACAGTGAGTTTTCAGAATAAATTTCAACCACCAAAATTAATATGCATCAAGTTAAAATAATTTCATTTTGAAGGCAGGATAACATTTGGTTCACCACTTTTCTTGACTTGCATCAGAAAAATTTGCATTTCAAAGTGAAAGGAATGTTCATCTTGAATTTGAATTAAAAAGAAAAAAAAAGAGTTTTATTACACACATTTCCCAACACTTTTAAGTGCAGTCACCTTTTGAATTGTGAGAAAGAATCCTTGTGGATCCAGTGAAATATAACATGACTAACATCTGTATGTGATCTTATGTTTTGATGTATACTGAAATGTTTTGTTATTTTGTTATAATGCATCTGTGATACCTTTTAAATCAGACCTGTACATATAAATAAAGAGAATTTTCCTTTTATCTTACAATGTCTTCTTTTGAATGCTATCTTACAATATGGCAGTTTAGTGCCTTTTCAATAGCATGAAGAATTGAGAATTGACTCATTATATAGGTGTAATACTCTACTGACATTGAGCAGCAGAATACAATGACATTGGACACCACCATGCACACTGGACATGCAGAATACAATGACACCGGACACCACCATACCACCATACACACAGGACATGCAGAATACAATGACCCTGAACACCATCATGCACACTGGACATGCAGAATACAATGACATCGGACACCACCATGTACACTGGACAGGCAGAATACAATGACACTGGACACCACCATGCACACTGGGCATGCAGAATACAATGACACTGGACACCACCATGCACACTGGACATGAAGAATAAAATGACACCGGACACCACCATGTACACTGGACAAGCAGAATACAATGACACTGGACGCCACCATACACACTGGACATGCAGAATACAATGACACCGAACACCATGTGCAATGGACATGCAGAATACAATGACACCGGACACCACCATGCACACTGGACATGCAGAATACAATGAAACTGGACACCAACATGTACACTGGACAGGCAAAATACAATGATAATGGACACCATGTACACTTGACATGTACACTGGACAGGCAAAATACAATGATAATGGACACCATATACACTTGACATGCAGGATACAATGAAATTGGACACCACCATGTACACTAGACATGCAGAATGCAATGACATTGGACACCACCATGCACTCTGGACATGCAGAATACAATGACACTGGACACCACCATGTACACTGGACAGGCAGAATACAATGACACTGGACACCACCATGTACACTAGACATGTAGAATGCAATGACACTGGACACCACCATGTACATTGGACATGCAGGATACAATGACACTGGACACCACCATATACACTGGACAGACAGAATACAATGATACTGGACACCACCATGCTAACTGGACATGCAGAATATAATGATACCAGACACCATTTACACTTGACATGCAGAATACAATGACATTGGACACCACCATGTACATTAGACATGCAGAATGCAATGACACTGGACACCACCATATACATTGGACAGGCAGAATACAGTGACACTGGACACCACCATGTACACTGGACATGCAGAATACAATGACACTAGACACCACCATGCACACTTGACATGCAGAATACAATGACACTAGACACCACCATGTACACTGGGCACTACCATGCACACTGGACATGCAGAATGTAATGACACTTGACACCACCATGCACACTGGACTTAGAGATACAATGACACTGGACACCACCATGCACTCTGGACAGGCAGAAAACAATAACACTGGACACCATGCACTCTGGACAGGCAGAAAACAATAACACTGGACACCACCATGCACACTGGGCATGCAGAATACAATGACATCGGACACCACCATGTACACTAGACATGCAAAATACAATGACACCAAACACCACTATGCACACTGGACATGCAGAATACAGTGACACTGGACACCACCATACACACTGGACATGCAGAATACAATGACACTGGACACCACCATGCACTCTGGACATGCAGAATACAATGACACTGGACACCACCATGCACACTGGACATGCAGAATACAATGACACTGGACACCACCATGCACACTGGACATCACCATGCACACTGGACATGCAGAATACAATCACCCTTGACACCACCATGCACTCTGGACAGGCTGAATACAATGACATTGGACACTGCCATGTACACTTGACAGACAGAACACAATGACACTGGACACCACCATGTATACTGGACAGGCAGAATACAATGACACTGGACACCACCATGCACACTGGACATGCAGAATACAATGACATTGGACACCACTATGCACACTGGACATGTAGAACACAATGACACTGGACACCACCATGTACACTGAACAGGCAGAATACAATGATACTGGACACCACTATGCTCACTGGACATGCAGAATATAATGACACTGGACACCATGTACACTTGACATGCAGAATACAATGACATTGGACACCACCATGTACACTAGTTATGCAGATTGCAATGACACTGGACACCACTATGTGCACTGAACATGCAGAATACAATGACACTTGACACCACCATGTACACTGGACATGCAGAATACAATGACACTGGACAACACCATGTACACTGGACATGGAAATTCACTGCTATTAAGACTAGCATGCTGTTGGTATATAGGGGATGTAATATATCAGTTGATTTACCAATTGTTGTATATTTCTGTATCCCTGCAAGCAAATTTTGAGGGGTATATAAGAATCACCCTGTCTGTCTTTGTGTTTAAATATGGTTTCCAGATCATAGCTGAAATTTCTTTACACCTTTGGCCAGTAATCTTCACACACAAACTTCCAGTTGAAGATGTGTCTTCTTGATTTGGCGGCACAAAGGTCAAGGTAAAGCAGCATGAACAACGGAGTATGATTTCTGGACCTTATTGACACCCATCATTATTGAACCTCAGACACAGATTCGCCACGAGTCAAGAATATGCTCAGTTGATTTTGAGATCCAAAAGTCAAGATCAATGAGCATGAACAAGTGAATATAATTACTGATCCAGGTTGCAATTCATTTACAACATAATGTACACACTCTGAAAATCCAGGATGTACTCTATGGACTTGGAGATCAAAGGTCCAGATCACAAAGCTTGGATAACCGAATTTGGTTTCGATATATATGGATAGGGCTTTGATTTTTCAAATATAAGGTGCTTATGATAATTGCTATCCACTTGCCCCATGATGTTTGACCTGGTGACCTTTATCATACTGTTATATTGTTAAGGGTTACAGGTTTCATATTTCACACATTGATTACTCATGGCCATAGTTTTCATTTGGTGACAACTTTTGATCTAGTCACCTTGACAGTTAAGTTTGATTTTAAGTTTTTTCTTAACCTTCCCATCTTTCAATGATAAGAATTTGAGGTTTGATCTTTCACATTTAGATTCCAGGGCAACTACAGCTTTCATTCAAGATCATGACTTTTGACCTAGTGATCTTGCCCTTCATATTTTAAACTAATTTTAACCTGTATGATTTAGATCTTTCATATGTCAAACAAAGAAACAATAGAACAAGGACTTTCATTTGATATCACAACTTTTGACACATTGACCATGACCAATTTATAATACCTTACAATAGATATTAATTGATAATGACTGATTCTATTCCAAATGCTGCAGAGTGTTTTAGTCCTTTTCACAGACTCTAGTTCAAATATCACATAGCTATTACTGCTAGGGATTTTATAACCATTTCTGTTCAGAATTCTTCAAGACTCTGACCATAAACTCATTTTTGAGTCGGCTTCGGTGAAGCCGCACTCATTGCAATCACTTTCTTTTCAGGGGTTATAACTTTCACTACCGATATAGAGCTTACTACGCCGCTGAAAAATAAAGTACCTAAAAATTACTTATATTGTCTTAAAAAATTCTTGATCAGCACAATATACCTTTAGCTCAGTTAATTTAAGCTAAACATAAACTAGTTTTAATAACTCGAAAAAGGAGTTGCAATAATGTTTTCAAATTTCGCGTAATAATATGTAGTTGTGACTACTTTACGATGTGTTTACCACCGACACCGTCGGATGTACTCGATTGTGTAATTCTCCGGACAAAGCATTTGTCTTGATCTTGTATCGCTTATTTTTATCGAGATATTTCAATTAAAGTTTTCCCCAACATGTTCTGGAACTTAGTTCTTTTTCACATATATGACAAATTTAAAGATCGATCTTCCCGCATTTCCTCTGATAATGAAAATGCAATATAAATATTTAGGTAAATGTTTCTAAATATAAATGATGTTAAAACATTATGAGAATCGTGAATAAGATGGTTATTTAAAGTCCAAATGAAGGAATGTCGTTCCTTGGCTCAGCTTCGACTCGTGACAACAATGCAGTAAAACTTGTTGTCATGAAGTTGTCGATTGCACGTTCATTTCGGATACAAGCAATTGCAAACTCCTTGCCGTAAGATAGTATGAAGAGAACAAATTTTATTAGCATTTTGTACATAGGTATAATGACGATGTAGTTGCAACAAAGACCGAATTTTTTTTTTAGCACCAAAAATGATCGAGTAGTTTGGCTACTACACATGTGGGCCCCCTTTTAAAAAATTCTGTTTGATGCAAATTTGGTCACTCTGGCAGTACTTTGTCCAATACTGATCGAGGGACCCCAAACTGCCAGAGTTACTCAAGTGGAAAAAATAGGTCAGATGCAGCATCTAATCCATGTGTTTATCTCAGAGTCCTAAGATGACCACTGATGCAAGTTTGGTCACTCTAGCACGAGTACTTTGACCAATACTGAGCCAGCCATAACTTTTTACACAAGTTACTCAAGTGGGAAAAGTAAGTCGGATGCAGCATCTGATCCATGGGTCAATCTTGGTACATGTATCTTAAGATGAACCACTGATGCAAGGTTGGTCACTGAGACTGGCATGAGTACTTTGTCCGATACTGAGCTATCCCAACTTCTTACTGAGTCATAGATGGAAAAAGAAGATCAGATGTGGCATCTGATGTGTGGGTCCTTATCAGTATGTTTAAATGAACCACTGATTTAAGTTTGGCCACTCTGGCATGAATACTATGTCGAATACTGAGGTACACTAAACTTCTTAATCAGATGCAGACAGGGACGCCCATGATATAACATAAGCTCAGTTCAACTTCGTTGAGGCGAGCTAAAAAGAGGAATTGCTCCAACAGTGTCAAGGGGTCCTCTGACAATTAACTGTTTGTACAACAAATTTATGACTTACACTTCAATGAAATTATTTACCTACCAGACAGTATCAAATATATGCCTACCGGACTGTATGAATTATTTAACTACCATACAGTATCAATTATCTACCTCATAGTCTGTATCAATTATCTACATACCAGACTGTGTATCAATCACCTACCTACCAGTCTGTATCAATCACCTACCTACCAGTCTGTATCAATCACCTACCTACCAGTCTGTATCAATTATTTACCTACCAGTCTGTATCAATTATTTTCCTACCAGACTGTGTATCTAGCAAATTCAGAGAATTGTGGTCCCTCGCTTTCGATGTTTTATCAGTAAGGGTGCAGTGATTTGTGACATATTGTCATGGTTGTGCATGTCTACATGTATCTGCAGCGCCATTAGGGACACACATGTTACCAACGGAAAGGTATTGCAATTAGGGACACATGTCAAATATGAAGGCCGTACGTCTTACGGTTAAAACGTTATGACCAAGATTTGTGACAGACGGACGGACAGACGAATGAGATTTAATTTATCAATTATTTTCCTACCAGACTGTGTATCTAGTAAATTCAGAGAATTGTGGTCCCTCGCTTTCGATGTTTCATCAGTAAAGATGCAAGTGATCTGTTACATATTGTCATGGTTGTGCATGTCTACATGTATCTGCAGCGCCATTAGGGACACACAAGCCAAATATGAAGGTCCCACGTCTTCCGAATAAAAAGTTACATTGAAGTAGGTCAAAGGTCACGTTCAAGGTCAAATGATAAAATTTGTTGTTACCAACGGAAAGGTATTGCAATTAGGGCACACATGCCAAATATGAAGACCGTACGTCTTACGGTTAAAACGTTATGACCAAGGTTTTGGGGAATGAGATTTAATGTATTAATGCTTTCCCGAAAAGCGGGGAACAATTATTTCCCTACCAGATTGCATCAATTATCTACCTACCAGACTGTGTATCAATTATTTCCCTGCTATACTGTGTGTCAATTATTTCCCTACCAGACTGTGTATGAATTATTTCCCTACCAGACTGTATCAATTATCTACCAGACTGTGTATCAATTATTTTCCTTCCAGACTGTGTGTCAATTATTTCCCTACCACACTGTATCAATTATTTCCATACCATCCCGTGTATCAATTATTTCCCTACCAGACTGTATCAATTATCTACCAGACTGGGAATAATTATTTCCCTACCAAACTGTATCAATTATTTCCATACCGGATTGTGTATCAATTATCTACCTACCGGACTGTATCCATTATTTCCCTACCAGCCTGTATCAATTATCTACCTACCAAACTGTGTATCAATTATTTTCCTTCCAGACTGTGTGTCAATTATTTCCCTACCACACTGACATATCAATTATCTACCTACCAATCTGTGTATCAATTATTTACCTACCAAACTGTACCAATTATTTAACTACCAGACAGTGTCAATTATTTTCCTACCAGACTGTGTATCCATTATCCACCTACCAGACTGTGACTGTGTATCAATCACTTCCCTACCAGACTGTATCACTTATTTTCATACCAGACTGTATCAATTATTTCCCTACCACACTGTATCAATTACCTACCTACCAGACTGTGTATCAATTATCTACCTACCACAGTGTATCAATTATTTCCCTACCAAACTGTACCAATTATTTCCATACAAAACTGTGTATCAATTATTTCTCTACCAAACTGTATCAATTATTTACCTGAGAAACAGCTATCAAACTGCTTGTTGCCTGCAAGTTGATGTTATCAATACAATTCAGTACATAAATGATCACCTCATTTAAAAGTAATTAAGTTGCAAATTTGTTATGCAAGCCTTTAATCATTGTGAGGCATAGTTGTTATGCAAGCCTTTAATCATTGTGAGGCATAGTTGAATTCCAGACCCTTGATTTGTTATGCAAACTTTTAATCATTGTGAGGCGTAGTTAAATTCCAGACCCTCGATTTGTCAGAAATATCCCATGTTCATAAGAGTCAAGTAGCTCTGACGAAAACTCACACAATGCTGATATAAATGATGGGTTAATGGTCAGAGGATATTCATTTATGTCAAGACCAGTACTGAGAATATGTTTTATATTGTAAAATTTGATAGTAATTACATGTATTGCCATTTCACTCTTGACAACATACAAATATTTCAATGACCACCGTAGGTGTGATTAGGTGACACAGACGAATAATCCTGGCTCATTGGACTAGCTGCAATATGCCCAAAAACATACACATTACTCAAACAAGAGGCCCAAATGGGCCTATATCGCTCACCTGAGCACAAATTGCTTATTTACAATAAAATGACAGCTCATTTCAGTAGAAAATTTTACTTTTTTTCTACAAGACTTTCTATAAGGTTTGGTAATATTTTGTGCAGTCGTTTTGAAGAAGTCCAAAATGTGTCAACAAATCAGAGCCAATAGCGGCCATCTTGGATTACGGATCGGCACAAAAAAACACAAACTTGGTAGAGGACCTCGAGTACTTACTTTCTATGAGGTTTGGTGAAATTCTGTGCAGCGCTTCTGGAGAAGAAGTCCAAAATGTGTCAACCAATCAGAGCCAATGGTGGCCATCTTGGATTACGGATCGGCACGAAAAACACAAATTTCGTGGAGGACCATGAGTACTTACTACCTATGAAGTTTGGTGGAATTCTGTGCAGCACTTCTGGAGAAGAAGTCTAAAATGTGTCAACAAATCAGAGCCAAGGCGGCCATCTTGGATTACAGATCGGCACGAAAAACACAAACTTGGTAGAGGACCTTGAGTACTTACTTCCTATGAAGTTTGGTGTAATTCTGTGCAGCGGTTCTGGAGAAGAAATCCAAAATGCGTCAACCAATCAGAGCCAATGGTGGCCATCTTGGATTATGGATCGGCACGAAAAACACAAACTTGGTAGAGGACCTTGAGTACTTACTTCCTACGAAGTTTGGTGAAATTCTGTGCAGCGCTTCTGGAGAAGAAGTCTAAAATGTGTCAACCAATCAGAGCCAATGGCGGCCATCTTGGATAACAGATCGGCACGAAAAACACAAACTTGGTAGAGGACCTTGAGTACTTACTTCCTATGAAGTTTGGTGGAATTCTGTGCAGCACTTCTGGAGAAGAAGTCTAAAATGTGTCAACAAATCAGAGCCAAGGCGGCCATCTTGGATTACGGATCGGCACGAAAAACACAAACTTGGTAGAGGACCTTGAGTACTTACTTCCTATGAAGTTTGGTGGAATTCTGTGCAGCACTTCTGGAGAAGAAGTCTAAAATGTGTCAACCAATCAGAGCCAAGGCAGCCATCTTGGATTACGGATCGGCACGAAAAACACAAACTTGGTAGAGGACCTTAAGTACTTACTTCATATGAGGATTGGTGAAATTCTGTGCAGCGCTTCTGGAGAAGAAGTTGAAAATGTGTCAACCAATCAGAGCCAATGGTGGCCATCTTGGATTACGGATGGGCACAAAAAACACAAACTTGGTAGAGGACCTTGAGTATTTACTTCCTATGAAGTTTGGTGGAATTCTGTGCAGCTGTTCTGGAGAAGAAGTCGAAAATGTGTCAACCAATCAGAGCCAATTGCAGCCATCTTGGATTATGGATGGGCACAAAACTTGGTAGAGGACCTTGAGTACTTACTTTCTATGAAGTTTGGTGAAATTCTGTGAAGCGGTTCTGGAGAAGAAGTCAAAAATGTAGAAAAGCTAACGACGGACGACAGACGGCGATTGATCACAATAGCTCACTGGAGCCTTTGGCTCAGATGAACTAAAAAAATTTCAGTGCTGCACACTTTAAAAGAATGTGGATGACACTGTCAAAAGGGTTTCAGTAATACATCAAAACAAGGGTTTCATTAAGCTTGTGTCAAGCCTTTCACATATACTGCTATTTAATGTGCACGTTGTTGAGGCAAGCTTTTAAAGACCATGGGGTGTATATATTGCATGAATGCATTTCTATTGACCCTTTATAGTAGACAAATACCTCAAAATTGTCAGTAGACACGTAACACAAGTACACTGCCTCTTAGTTGATATTTCTAAATTCTGCTTTTTTCTCAAAAAAATGCTATCAAGCTGTTTCAATGTTATTTTATTAGAATTTTCCCTTCAAATAGTGTCATCATATGAAGATACATTGTGAAACAAGAACATATTCATGATACACAGCAGTTTTGGTGGTACAGTAATATTTTAGAAGTAGAATTAATAACCATGTGTATCAGATCGATAATTACATAATGAAAATAGCACTTGTCACTACAAGTAAAAGATGTTGACAAAGAGAAGTGTCTCAGTGTCAAATGGATCAATAGTCCTCATAGAATTTGGGGATTTCATTGCCAGTCAGAACAAATCTCTCTACTCCTTCCTTGTTTATACAGGCCAAACGTACTACTCCACCACTAGATCCATCTCTGCTCATAGCTAGTGATAAACCTGCAAGAAAGAAAACATAAACACTGAATATCCTAGAGCAGTAAAGGGATTCTATTCCTCTGCCATAATATAAAATATTTTAAAATACTATATAAGATAAGATCTTAAAAACTGTATATATATATCATACACATGATGACTGGGGTTGAGAGCAATAGATGATCCATAGAACCTGAAGAATAGGGCCAATGGCAACCATTTGTGTGAAGATACAATTAATTACCTGCTAAATGAAATGACAGCCATTCACTTTCTTTCAAATCCCAATCACAAGAAAGAAAATACTACATTTAAATGTGATAACTACAAATTAGTTTTACCTAAATTTTTCTCATTTCTAATACAAAAAGAAAAACCTTCAACGCCACAGCAAATTGAGAGTATCAGCCATGTTTGTTTTTGAGATAACTTGCAATGAGAAAGTAATTCTGACATTAAATAGAACAAAATTCTTTTTCAGCAGTTGATTTTAATAGTTTCTTGCAATACTTAATATACAGTGTATCAGACTTTTTCAAAAGAGTTCACAGGAAAACTATTTTATAGAGGTATAAATTTTAAAAAAAATTTCTAATGTTATACAGTCAAACCTCAATGAACCGTGGAAAATATCTGTAGTTTGAGATATTTAGGATCACAAATTTTGAAATTGTGAATGTATGCCGGTCCATTTGACATGCATGATTATTATAGTTTGTGATGTATTTTGTCAATAAATATGCATGAAGGTATACATATTGTTCCAAATCTCATCAAACCTTTAATTAATGAATATATAAAGAGAATATACTCCAAAATTCAAAACTTTATGTTTGGTTTTCAGTAATTTCATATTTTAAACTCAATACTGGGTATAACTGTCTTGTACTACACCTTAAACTAAGAACAGACTAATACGTAAGATGATATGAAGAAACATGTCAATATTATTATATTCAAAACACATCAAACTACTATTAATTTGCATAAATAGACAGTCATACACATGAATATGAATTAGAAACAGATTAATGACAATGGAAAGAAATTTCTGTAAATAAATGCAGGTATGAACAAATTAATATATATATTTAATTCAAGGTTGAATTTAATAAGCCGCCATCATTTAGTACCAATTGGTATAAGTAACAAGGTACACATGGACTTGGTCAAATATCCAATTACTGTGGCTTTGTACACCGACACATACAGTCAACTGATCAAACCACGCGAGCAGCCTGTCAACTAGGGAGGATGCCGCGGGGAAAATTGTCAAGAAGAAGCCAGCTTCAAGATAAACCAGGTAAATAAGAACCTTGGGACTTCAAAATGTATGATATAAGCATGGTATTTGATACATCAGTATTTGACATATTTGGAATGAATTTAATCATATTATGATGTATTTTTTTGGGACCAACATATGACTTCGAGAAAGCCCAGGTATGCAAGATATAAGTGTTCTACACATCAAAGTTTGACTGTAGTTCATGGGGCTTGGTGGCTAAGATGCTTGACTCAGGTTGGAAGGTCCAAAGTTGGAATCCATCAGAGTGACATTGGTGTCCTGCATTTCAGAAGAAACATAAAAGTACACAATAGCATGCCATAGTAAATGTAAACACATGTAAAAGCACCCTCACAGTTTTTAGTGGTTTTCCTCAATACTTTAGGTTGGTCTGCTGCATAGGTAAAATCTGTCAAACAATGCAGCAGTTAGGTGTTACCACCATGTAATTATAATATACCTGGTATGGTCTTAATCAATCAACCATTCCATCTATCCACATTAATTGAATTTCAATATTTTTACACTATCTGCCACTCAGGAAGTCACAATGAAGTCTAACAAAACTGCAAAGCATTTAAAATCTTAATCCCACACAGTAAAGATCAGTAGTAAAAACTTTACCATTGGCCACAAATTTGAGACACTCCTCTTTCTGCATTCCTTCCCTGAAGTTAGAATCAACATAACCATAGATATAAGTGCTGCCTGAGCCTCCTGTAGCAAATGGCATCCTTGTTAACATTCCACCAAGTGGTACTGTGAACACCTGAAACATATGATACCATAATGATCACTCCAGCAGGTGGTACTGTGAACACCTGAAACATATAATACCAGAATGATCACTCAAGCAAGTGGTACTGTGAACAACTGAAACAGTGGACACTAATGGTTATTCCAGCAGGTGGTTCTGTGAACAACGGAAACAGAGGACACTGTAATGGCCATTCCAACAGGTGGTACTGTGATCTACTGAAACTGAGGACACTGTAATGGTCATTCCAACAGGTGGTACTGTGAACAACGGAAACAGAGGACACTGTAATGGTCACTCCAGCAGGTGGTACTGTGAACTACTGAAACTGAGGACACTGTAATGGTCATTCCAACAGGTGGTACTGTGAACAACGGAAACAGAGGACAATGTAATAGTCACTCCAGCAGGTGGTACTGTGAACTACTGACACTGAGGACACTGTAATGGTCATTCCAACAGGTGGTACTGTGAACAATGGAAACAGAGGACACTGTAATGGTCACTCCAGCAGGTGGTACTGTGAACTACTGACACTGAGGACACTGTAATGGTCATTCCAACAGGTGGTACTGTGAACAACGGAAACAGAGGACACTGTAATGGTCACTCCAGCAGGTGGTACTGTGAACTACTGAAACTGAGGACACTGTAATGGTCATTCCAACAGGTGGTACTGTGAACAACGGAAACAGAGGACAATGTAATAGTCACTCCAGCAGGTGGTACTGTGAACTACTGACACTGAGGACACTGTAATGGTCATTCCAACAGGTGGTACTGTGAACAATGGAAACAGAGGACACTGTAATGGTCACTCCAGCAGGTGGTACTGTGAACTACTGACACTGAGGACACTGTAATGGTCACTCCAGCAGGTGGTACTGTGAACTACTGACACTGAGGACTCTGTAATGGTCATTCCAACAGGTGGTACTGTGAACTACTGACACTGAGGACACTGTAATGGTCATTCCAACAGGTGGTACTGTGAACAATGGAAGCAGAGGACACTGTAATGGTCACTCCAGCAGGTGGTACTGTGAACTACTAAAACTGAGAACACTGTAATGGTCATTCCAGCAGGTGGTACTGTGAACAACTGAAACAGAGGCAGGGGTTTCCCTTAGATTTTCAATTTCGGAGTCTATGAACTCCCACACTTCCAAATTTAGGGGTCCATATTGTATTGTAATCCAAATTTCTGTTCTTGATTCTTGAATTT
This sequence comes from Pteria penguin, assembly GCA_035048485.1. Taxonomy (NCBI): domain Eukaryota; kingdom Metazoa; phylum Mollusca; class Bivalvia; order Pterioida; family Pteriidae; genus Pteria; species Pteria penguin. The sequence goes on along the minus strand of CM068582.1, from coordinate 71,285,538 downwards.
CATCATTCAAAACTGATTCCATTTTGTCTACTATTTTTAGGGTTAGGAATAATAATCATTAATAAAACTAAAACCACTGGACTGCTGTAATTCCATTAAATTTGTGAAATTGTCAGTACCGTAGATATATTGTCCTATAAATAGTTTTTAGTGGTGCAATATAAGGCTTTGTTTGAAAGCTGGAATTTAATGAAAGCATTGTTGGCAGCAATTTTGAAAGTTTCTAGCAGCAGTTTAAAAAGTCTTTACATTGCTGAATTACTTTTAGTCCTTTGTTATGTGCTTTCGTGTCCTGATGTCTCATCAACGTCGAATGTTGGAAGTTTTCTCTAAGGCTGACAGTAAGGGGTTATTCTTGCCAGTTTAAACACAGACATCACAAGTCACTGAGACACGTGTAAGACAGAGTATTTTGAGTATTCTTCATAATTTTTCAAATCAATTACATGTACTAATACAAGCTGTGGAATTTATAAAACTGTGTACATTAGTATGTAATACATTTTATTTTAGACATCATTTTCTTTTTTTTTTGCATATATACACAGATTTTTTGTGTCAGGGAAAACCCTGCAGAGGTCACTGTAATGATCACTCCAGCAGGTGGTACTGTGAACAACTGAAACGAAGGACATTGTAATGGTCATTCCAGTAGATGGTACTGTGAATAACTGAAACTGAGGACTAATTTTTATCTTTGCAGTGTGACTTAATATAACAGACACATACACAAAAAAAGTTTTATTTAATTCATTTCATATTGGTGTGTTTGTTAACTCCTATTGCCCCTGTTTTCATATTTCTATTACACACTATTACTATTAAAATAACTCTCCTATATGGGAGTATTTTATTTAGCATAGTACTGAAACTAGGACAAAGATGAGTAAAACGTCAGGAATAAAGAGACACTGAAAGGGGATTGCAGAGCAACACCTAGTGTGGCATAATACGCCCATAGTTTAGTTTGAAGGGGAAGATTTTGAAAGTATGGAAACATTACCCTCTTAAATTGTTAAATTGTTCCATCCCCAATGGTTCATTCTGTATCCTGCCTACAAGGTTTTCTATTCAAGTAGTACTACAACCTTCACCTTTGTCCTTGAAAAACAATGAGTGTCTTTGTCTTGGCAAGAGCAGTAAGTGTACAGTGTACCAAGTTTGACAGTCCTAATCCCAAAGGTTTGATCTGTATCCTGCCTACAAGGGCTCCCTACCAAGTAGTACTATGACCTTGACCTTTGACCTTCAAAAAACAATAGGTGTCTTTGTCTTGGCATACAGGGTAAAGGTACCAATTTTAACAGTTTTAGCCCCAACGGTTTGGTCAGTATCCTGCTAACAATGTCTGGACAGACAGATGGACAGACCTCTGACCTTGAAAAACAATAGGCGTCTTTGTCTTGGCATATAGAGTAAAGGTACCAAGTTTAACAGTCTTATCCCCAACAATTTAGTCTGTATCCTGCCTGTAAGGTCTGAACAGATGGGCAACGCCATACCATAAACGTCCCGTCAAAGACAGGCATATTAAAAGAGGTTCTATTTGATGAGAAAAGAATCAAGTACCACCTTGAGTCCCAAATCAAAAGATATCAGTCAAAAAGGGCACACTCCAACATAATCCCAATTAAGGCATAAGCTGAGGTTAGGATGTTAGAGTACGTTGCCCGAGACTTGTATCTTTTCGATCTGAGAACTCGAGGTGATTCTAGATTCTCAAAGTGTTTATCCCAACAAGTGGTGCTGTGAATCCCTTAAACAGAGGTTAGCATAGTGTTCATTCCAACAAGAAGTGCTGTGAGAACCTGAAACTGAGGGCAGCATAATGATCAATCTGGCAAGTGGTACTATGAACACCTGAAACAGAGGAGAGCATAGTGATCAATCCGGCAAGTGTTGCTGTAAACACCTGAAACAGAGGAGAGCATAGTGATCAATCCGGCAAGTGTTGCTGTAAACACCTGAAACAGAGGAGAGCATAGTGATCAATCCGGCAAGTGTTGCTGTAAACACCTGAAACAGAGGAGAGCATAGTGATCAATCCGGCAAGTGTTGCTGTAAACACCTGAAACAAAGAATACATATCAGTAGTAAATACAGCATGTGGTACTGTGAACACCTGAAGCAGAGGATATCTATTGTAATCATTCCAGCATGTGGTACTGTGAACACCTGAAACACAGGACATCTATGGTAATCATTCCAGCATGTGGTAATGTGAACACCTGAAACAGAGGATATCTATAGTAATCATTCCAGCATGTGGTAATGTGAACATCTGAAACAGAGTATATATATAGTAATCATTCCACCATGTGGTAATGTGAACATCTGAAACAGAGGACATCTATGGTAATCATTCCAGCATGTCGTAATGTGAACATCTGAAATAGAGGACATCTATGGTAATCGTTCTAGCATGGCACTGTGAACACCTGAAACAGAGGATATCTAGTATGGTAATCATTCCAGCATGTGGTAATGTGAACATCTGAAACACAGGACATCTATGGTAATCATTCCAGCATGTGGTAATGTGAACATCTGAAACACAGGACATCTATGGTAATCATTCCAGCATGTGGTAATGTGAACATCTGAAACAGAGGATATCTATAGTAATCATTCCAGCATGTGGTAATGTGAACATCTGAAACAGAGGATATATATAGTAATCATTCCAGCATGTGGTAATGTGAACATCTGAAACACAGGACATCTATGGTAATCATTCCAGCATGTGGTAATGTGAACATCTATAACAGAGGACATCTATGGTAATCATTCTAGCATGGCACTGTGAACACCTGAAACAGAGGACATCTATGGTAATCATTCTAGCATGGCACTGTGAACACCTGAAACACAGGACATCTATGGTAATCATTCCAGCATGTGGTAATGTGAACATCTGAAACAGAGGACATCTATGGTAATCATTCCAGCATGTGGTAATGTGAACATCTGAAACAGAGGACATCTATGGTAATCATTCTAGCATGGCACTGTGAACACCTGAAACAGAGGATATCTATGGTAATCATTCCAGCATGTGGTAATGTGAACATCTGAAACAGAGGACATCTATGGTAATCATTCTAGCATGGCACTGTGAACACCTGAAACAGAGGATATCTATGGTAATCATTCCAACATGTGGTAATGTGAACATCTGAAACAGAGGATGTGGCACTGTGAACACCTAAAACAAAGGATATATATAGTAATCATTCCAGTATGTGATAATGTGAACATCTGAAACAGAGGACATTTATGGTAATCATTCCAACATGTGGTAATGTGAACATCTGAAACAGAGGACGTGGCACTGTGAACACCTGAAACAAAGGATATATATAGTAATCATTCCAGCATGGTAATGTGAACATCTGAAACAGAAGCAAAATCCACTTGTCACCTGCATTCCTCACCCATATGAGTCACGTATCATTAGACCAGTGACATTTACAATCTGCAAATTTTATATCTTGGTAGTCAATATAAAAAGTTAAGTCTTTGCTGTAGAAAAAAATATATCAACCTATACTATAGTCTGAAAATTAAGGTACTTTTATCAAATTAAAACAAGTACACCTTAGAACCTTATCGGCATGTACCGGTATGAAAACCTAATTTTAATAGAAAAGGTGTATTCTGATTTAGCTTCATAAAAATGACCCTATACAATGTAATATCACATTTATCATATTCATGGTTATTCTGAATTAAATTACCTGTCCTCCTTGAGTTTGGTCCCATCCTGCTACGATGATCCCAGCTGTCAAACTGTCCCTGTAGTTATAACATAGATCTCGGAATATGTTGGCAGCTATCTTCACTTTAGGTTCATCCCCAGTGTCCATTCTGTGATGGTATAATCAGGAAGTATGTACTGTTTACATTTAATAAGTTAACATCATACAAGCTAAAGTCAATTAATTAAAGATATTTCATTGAATTTTTTTCTAATAAACATAAAGGTCATTATTAACTCTATAAAAATTTTAATGGACTTGATTAATGCATCTCACCAAATCAGGATTATTCCATCAATATGGTGGAGGCACTGTGCTGATGTATTTCTATTAATTTATAAGTTTTCTCTTTACTACAGACCTGAAGTATGCAAAAAGGGTTCCTCTACAGTGACATGGACCTCAGTTTTTTATTGTCTAATCTGAAGACTAGGGAAGGGATGAGGGACCCACATCTCTGATCTTCTGATATTGAGCTGGATGCTTAACCATTTTTATTTCTAAGTCTCATGAAATTATCAATATCATATGTAGCCAAGCTTCCTATCAATATCATATGTAGCCAAGCTTCCTATCATAATCATATGTAGCCAAGATTCCTATCAATATCATATGTAGCCAAGATTCCTATCAATATCATATGTAACCAAGCTTCCTATCAATATCATATGTAACCAAGCTTCCTATCAATATCATATGTAGTCAAGCTTCCTATCAATATCATATGTAGCCAAGCTTCCTATCAATATCATATGTAGCCAAGCTTCCTATCAATATCATATGTAGCCAAGCTTCCTATCAATATCATATGTAGTCAAGCTTCCTATCAATATCATATGCAGCCAAGCTTCCTATCAATATCATATGTAGCCAAGCTTCCAGTCAAAATCATATGTAGCCAAGCTTCCTATCAATATCATATGTAGCCAAGCTTCCTATCAATATCATATGTAACCAAGCTTCCTATCAATATCATATGTAGCCAAGCTTCCTATCAATATCATATGTAGCCAAGCTTCCTATCAATATCATATGCAGCCAAGCTTCCTATCAATATCATATGTAACCAAGCTTCCTATCAATATCATATGCAGCCAAGCTTCCTATCAATATCATATGTAGCCAAGCTTCCTATCAATATCATATGCAGCCAAGCTTCCTATCAATATCATATGTAGCCAAGCTTCCTATCAATATCATATGTAGCCAAGCTTCCTATCAATATCATATGTAGCCAAGCTTCCTATCAATATCATATGTAGTCAAGCTTCCTATCAATATCATATGCAGCCAAGCTTCCTATCAATATCATATGCAGCCAAGCTTCCTATCAATATCATATGTAGCCAAGCTTCCTATCAATATCATATGTAGCCAAGCTTCCTATCAATATCATATGTAGCCAAGCTTCCTATCAATATCATATGTAGCCAAGCTTCCTATCAATATCATATGTAGTCAAGCTTCCTACCAATATCATATGTAGTCAAGCTTCCTATCAATATCATATGTAGCCAAGCTTCCTATCAATATCATATGTAGTCAAGCTTCCTATCAATATCATATGTAGCCAAGCTTCCTATCAATATCATATGTAGCCAAGCTTCCTATCAATATCATATGTAGCCAAGCTTCCTATCAATATCATATGTAGTCAAGCTTCCTATCAATATCATATGCAGCCAAGCTTCCTATCAATATCATATGTAGCCAAGCTTCCTATCAATATCATATGTAGCCAAGCTTCCTATCAATATCATATGTAGCCAAGCTTCCTATCAATATCATATGTAGCCAAGCTTCCCATCAATATCATATGTAGCCAAGCTTCCTATCAATATCATATGTAGTCATGCTTCCTATCAATATCATATGTAGTCAAGCTTCCTATCAATATCATATGCAGCCAAGCTTCCTATCAATATCATATGTAGTCAAGCTTCCTATCAATATCATATGCAGCCAAGCTTCCTATCAATATCATATGCAGCCAAGCTTCCTATCAATATCATATGTAGCCAAGCTTCCAGTCAAAATCATATGTAGCCAAGCTTCCTATCAATATCATATGTAGCCAAGCTTCCTATCAATATCATATGTAGCCAAGCTTCCTATCAATATCATATGCAGCCAAGCTTCCTATCAATATCATATGTAGCCAAGCTTCCTATCAATATCATATGTAGCCAAGCTTCCTATCAATATCATATGTAGCCAAGCTTCCTATCAATATCATATGTAGCCAAGCTTCCAGTCAAAATCATATGTAGCCAAGCTTCCTATCAATATCATATGTAGCCAAGCTTCCTATCAATATCATATGTAGTCAAGCTTCCTATCAATATCATATGCAGCCAAGCTTCCTATCAATATCATATGTAGACAAGCTTCCTATCAATATCATATGTAGCCAAGCTGCCTATCAATATCATATGTAGCCAAGCTTCCTATCAATATCATATGTAGCCAAGCTTCCTGTCAATATCACATGTAGCCAAGCTTCCTATCAATATCATATGTAGCCAAGCTTCCTATCAATATCATATGTAGCCAAGCTTCCTATCAATATCATATGTAGCCAAGCTTCCTATCAATATCATATGTAGTCATGCTTCCTATCAATATCATATGTAGCCAAGCTTCCTATCAATATCATATGTAGCCAAGCTTCCTATCAATATCATATGTAGCCAAGCTTCCTATCAATATCATATGCAGCCAAGCTTCCTATCAATATCATATGTAGCCAAGCTTCCTATCAATATCATATGTAGCCAAGCTTCCTATCAATATCATATGTAGCTAAGATTCCTATCAATATCATATGTAGCCAAGCTTCCTATCAATATCATATGTAGCCAAGCTTCCTATCAATATCATATGTAGTCAAGCTTCCTATCAATATCATATGTAGCCAAGCTTCCTATCAATATCATATGTAGCCAAGCTTCCTATCAATATCATATGTAGCCAAGCTTCCTATCAATATCATATGTAGCCAAGCTTCCTACCAATATCATATGTAGCCAAGCTTCCTATCAATATCATATGCAGCCAAGCTCCATCCATCCTGGATTTTTAATATCAATATACTGATAAGAACTTTCAATCCAGATTCAGAAAAGAGACTTTATAATATATCTTCTCAGATCTTATCATAAAAGATGTGATTAGACCCAGATCAATTACTACATTAAGAGTAATATACATACTATTTTAACAGGTAAGTCTATAATATATAAAACAATAATGGCATACGTCTATACATGTTCCAGAACATGTCCTAGATATGGGATATTTTGAATCACCAACATCTGAAAGTACTTTCTATGGTCTCTTTGACTTCGTGATAAGTTTGACTGTGTTATCTTTTAAATAACGTCACCATGAGTAAAATGAAAGAAAATCTAGTTCACTTGTTTTGTATCTTCAATTTCAATGGCTAAAATTGAAAATGGCCGGACATGTATCACTACGACATAATGTCCCAAACATGCCTGCACTCCCGTAATACAACATTCTTGTTTTTTCTCTCCTTGACAAGAACTTTTTATTGAATTCATTTTAAAACTTCAAACAGTTATATTCTCAGTGTTACCATAACAGATATCAATTATTTCTTAAAATTTTCTATTGCAGTTAGAACTGTTTTGTTAATCAAAGAAACACTGCATTTAAATGGGGGGAAAATGAAGAATATTTCATTAGTTCCAACTGATCTATTATGCACTTGTGGTTTATCACTGGAAACCACTGCTTTCCTGGCCCTGTTATTGCTTTGCCAAGAAAACTGCTGCCAATGGTAAAACCGCAGTTCATATGCAAAAAAAATTTCACTGTTAACTTATTTCTTGGTTAATATCAGGTTAAATCTCTTGAAAAATCTCTTGATTAATATAATAATAATATCAGGTAAAATCTCTTGATTAATAGAAGTTAAAATCTCCTGATTAATATCAGGTAAAATCTCCTGATTAATATCAGGTAAAATCTCTTGATTGATATCAGGTAAAATCTCTTGATTAATATCAGGTAAAATCTCCTGATTAATATCAGGTAAAATCTCCTGATTAATATCAGGTAAAATCTCCTGATTAATATCAGGTAAATCTCTTGATTAATATCAGGTAAAATCTCTTGATTAATATCAAGTAAAATCTCTTGCAGTACTCCTGGAATCATTACAGTAATTGTTGTGGTTCTTACTGGTGGAAATTGAGATGGTAGTTGACAATATCTGCAATGGCTTGTGTATCTGCAGCTGACCCTGATCTGCAGCAGTAGATTCTGTCCGTCACCTTGGTCAGTTTGTCTGTTACCCTATTAGCTATGTAGGCTCTATAAAATCATATACATTGATTAATTATTGTTTTACGTCACTCCACTATTCTTTCATGTACATTGTGACGGCATCTGCATGATGTATTGCACAGAAATTTATACTTTTGCAACAGACCCCAAGCGGTGAGGGATCTTTTACATGCCACACCTACCATGACACAGGAACTTGAATTTTACTGTCTCATCTGAATGACAGGACACCAGTGTACCCATTGCAGGAGTTAAACCGGGGATAATTCGGTCAGGAGCTAAGTATCTCATCCATTGAGTCAGCCTGGCTTAAATCATATGTAACACCTTAGTACTTACTAGACCAATGATCTCATGATACTGTTATTCTTAATACATATACCTTTACCAGTGTGATGTGGGGCAGACTCGGTCTAGTGGTTACATGCTTGTTAACAGTGCAGCCATACATGTTCGATTCTCAGATTGTGGCATTATGTCTAAGAGGTTGGTTACCTCCTGTTTTCATGTCACAATATGATAAATGTTATTGAAAGTGATGGAAAATGCCAAAAACCAGGGTGACGTGCTTAATATTGTAGTTCTGTCCATTGATCATCATTTGATTTACAGGTACAGTGGAAACTTGTTATGTTAAAGTGGACACGACAAGAGAAAAAATTTCGACTTATCAAAAATTCGAGATTAACATCAGCTGTTTATATAACTATTTTTGATCATTCTTATTAACATATGAATATACATGTATTGCTTTATTTGTTAATCTTTCATATTACAGTCTTGGTAATGCATTATTCTACACACTTAATTTTAGCTACTATCCATCACTTAATAGCAAGTCTACAATTATCAGCGCTTTATATTTTCAATTCATTTAACAATTTACAAACTTTGAAAATTTTACTTAACTATAATCTGCCTAAATGAATATCATATGTTTCCATTGCTGAGATTAGCATATTTTGAAATAACAAGTGCCGATATAATCCAATTATCTAATCATCGTCGATTAAGGTGAAATGGCTTCACAGTCAAACAATCAGCCATTGCCGTACACCCCACTGAGATAACTGGTTGTCTGCACATCTACCTTCGTTGCCGTGTTAATCAATTTGATTTATACATCAATTTGTTTTACACAAACAATGACACTTCAAGATCATGAGTTTAAAATATACAAATAATAGAGTTTGAGGACTGCAAAATGTTTTTGACTTTAGCAGAATTTCAACTTAACCGAAGTAAAATCGTAAAGAAATTAAAGGAAAAACTTCAGGTCTTGAACTTGGCTTTGAGATAAACGGAATTTCAACTTCAGCTACTTTGAGATAACGAGCTTCAACTGTATGTGATTTGTAGTTTACAATTCTCACTTTTTATGATCCCTTCGCTAATTTATTTAAATGATTTTAAGCTTGAAAACAAAACCTGCAAGTCCAAAAGCACATACTCTCTTTACTGACTTGTTTTGGTGTGCTCCTTCAAATGCATTTTGCTTTCCTACCATAATGAAGGATTACATTACAAAATGATCAAACAAACTAGAAACTACCTGTACAAACACTGTCTTTAAAGAGATCATCCTTATAGGATAAAATGAATACAAAATAATTCTTTATTACATCAAAAACAATAAAACGATTAAAATTTATAGGAATTTTGGAAATATGTAATTATAATTATAAAGTACATGTATTATTATAATATACTACAATTCTCACACTATTTCCAGATTTCATTAAATGGAATATAGAATAACATGTTTTTATATCTTACCCAGTGGTTGTTCTAGAATCTGCTCCCACCACTACCCCACCATCAAATTCTACTGCCATAATGGTGGTCTGAAAGGAGACATAATGTAAATAATACATGGCAAAGAATAATTATCTGTATTTGTTTTCTTGGTGAGTGTTCTGTTTTGAAAAAAAACCCCCAAAACTTATGCATGATTATCTTTCAAAACTAAACATGTGAGCATAAATAATTATAGTATGAATTCAAATAGCGGGAAATTCCTGATGTTGGAAATTGAATAACCACTTTGTCAATAATAAAATAAACGAATACTGGTAATACTATATGTCCAAAACATAACAAACATAACTGTTTCTTATACAACATCACTAAATGTGTACAGATTTTCATTCATCGTGTGATTGCATTTTTATCTATGGCTATTGCTAAAATTAGCAATCTGTAGGGGATTTCCTATGCGTCACTGTTGTACAAAGATGGAAGAAGAAATGGTGTCTGGGATGTGCCCCTGAAGGAAAAAGCATAACGAACATAAACAGAGGATAAATATTTGTAAAATTGCAATTGTCCTTGGAAATTAAGCAATTGATTAATATTATAAAGCTGAAGATTTGATAGAACAACATGCACAGTCCCCTTTTACATCTATTTGTACTTTCTTGATAAACATTTACGGTCACAGAGGTCAAACAGTATAATGTGCATACAGTTTTCATTGTGTCCAATACAATGACTGTAATAATAATCTAAAGTTAAGATGCTACAAGCATAAATTATCTTTTTCTGACCCTATATTCCAAAGGAAGACCATGATGCTTTTATCATGTTATTTTGGGAATGTGAACTTTTACTTTTGGTTTTGTTCATTAAGACACAACAAAAATTGACAAGATAACACCATTAATAGGACTTTGTTCATGATATATCAATTTAATCTTGCCTTACACGCTAGTTTTTTTTTTATATTGTATCAATTAACCATACTTGGATATTGAGGAATGACTCTTCATAACTTCATAATTTTGATTTCAAAACTTAAATAGATTAAGATATTTTGTGTGTATGGTGTCCACTTTGCTTGACATTTTTTAAACCTTTAAACATATCTTTAAGCATCAGATTATTCATTAGAACTCATAGTATCAACATGAAAGCTATTTCATTTCGTTATGTTATAAAATCATTTAGGACACCATGTCACACGCATAATATTTCATATTGTTTTTCTTTGATACTAAATTACTGAGAAAATGTTTATCAGTTATCTTCTAATCACTGTTTCATGAAGTCACTAGGTTAAAAATTTGTCACATACATGTATCTGGCCCCAGTACTGAAGAAAGACCTTTATACGCACATGACTACGGTAGTTCTGTCATAATAGAAACATGGCCGCGACTGTGGCGAGAATTTGTGTTGTTGTTTTCACTTGGACATTTATCAGTATTGTAGGGGGTATACGATGGAAAATTGTACACGAACATGAAGGAAAATATGTCTGGATATCATCGGTGACCTGCATTTTAAAGGAAACAAAGGTCAGTACTGTGTTTTTGATTGTTAGTACACAGGGGGTGTCAAATCACAAAAACCCAAATGATGTAAAGACGGACTGAAAAGAGATTCTGGCGAGTGGCAATAGTAAACAACAGCATAGCGTACAGACACATGCATTAGAACCTCAAAACAGTTTAGCAATCCATTAGTAATTAGTAAATGAACAAATTATCTTGGCTGAAAATAGTGTAAGTTATCAAAATTCCATAACAAAATACCAATTACAGTTTTTATAATAACAGGTTACACATTTCTGACAGAAGTTTTTAATGATAATGTCTAGATAAGCGTCAGTCTTTAAATTCCATGAGTATGAATGCAGTAAGACTACTTTAAGCCCATGGAAGATTTTAAGCCCACTGTAAGCCCACTGTCTTCCTAGGGGATATGTATATTTGTTGATACATATTGATAAGTAGACTAAAATATGTGTATATAGAAATTTCTGTAAAAATTAAACTCATAATAATTATGAAAAGTCGATTTTTATAGTCTTAGCATCTCTGTTTGTTTTGAACGCCATTCTAAAGAATGATACTACACTGGTACTGGATCTGTAGTTGGCTACTATGTGAGTTCAGCCATGTCTAGCATGATTCTGAAAGTTATGTTTATTGCAATCGTTTTCTATTGGAAATCGAATTTCATTAGAAAAAAGAGTATCAATATACACTTTGATGTGACGTAAAGATTGAGGATCACTAAGGGGGAAAGTTAAATTTAAATGTCAGTTACTAAATATATATTTAAAGGAAAGCATCTTTAATTACTTTGTACAAATGGAGTATACATTGTACAGAGTATGGTATATCTTTACATGTGTATTTACTGTATTAGCTCTATATGTAAGTAAAATGGTGTCCACCACACTTTTTTTACATTAAAATTAGATTAATAAATTAATTACATGTATAGATGTACAGGCACGGGGGTGTTTGGGATGTTCGGGGTGTTACCTTTTCCCAATAATTCTTAGTAAATAAATCTTATTTTCTATTTAATTTTTTATTTAAACAATTTTACTACTTTTTTTCAATTTTGATTTTGAAAACTACAAACAACTTTATGTAATACAAATGTATGTGCCAACTCTTCAGTGTTCAAATTACTCCCTACACCACTTTAAAAAGCAAGGATTTATGTTTATAAGTCTTTCATGAACAAAGTGATTTTGAAAAAATAAATGTCTGAATACTGGTTTTTTTTTAACTTCTTTTTATTTTAATCCATTTATTTGATTATTTTTTGTTTGTTTTACGTATTTTTTGTTTGGGGTTTTTTTTTTTTGGGGGGGGGGGGGGTGTTATTGGGGTTTTCTGTTTTTGTTAGTTTGGGATTTTATTGTTCTGTTTTTTATGCAGAAATTTTGTAAATATATTGTGTAATATCAAGATGTCGAGACTACCTCACCCCAGCATTATTGTTTTATATATTTACATGTATTTGTTTTGCCACTTATCATTAAAAAATTAAGAATATATATATATTCCTTATATAAAATGGCAATTTTAATTATTCTTACCATCATCAACTCAGAGACATATATACACATACACATGTGTATATATGTCTCTGATCAACTTTAAAAATATTCATTGGTGTAAAACCCCATCCACTTTTAGTTTTTTTCGCATTTAATCTTCAAAGTAATCCAAATACATTTCCTATTCGGTTACTCCATGTGTATATTTCAATCCTGATTATCAAAACTGATTTGATAATTATGTTTATTAATAAGCAATCCCTGTGGTGCACCCCTCCAAGCATTGAAATGACATGGTCCAGTACGTAAATAAAACACACCCCTTGATGCACTTTCAACTTCAGAAAAGCCGTTTTTGATCACAAATGACTGAAAAATATACAAGTATTAAGAATAAGAAGTAACCATCTTATGGAGAAAATTTTATGTCAAATGAAGGAGTTTGAAATAAGTTATTGACAAAAAAATGCGATTTTTAGCCAACTACTGGTCCAGTAGCAGTAGACTGCTACAGCAAAAGGTGATATATCTGAGAAAAACATTGCAGTTTATTTCATTCACAAAAAACAAAAAACGTACTGAAAACGAATTAGTATGTATGTATGAAATTACAGTAATATAAAATAAGTTTCCAATCTCTAAAATTAGCCTATAGCCTAGGCTTCTGTCTCTGTCTGCATCTGCCTGATGATAGCCTCCTTCAATTTGTTGAAGATTACGCTAATTATACTTCACATGGTGAAGGAGAAGACGTACGATGATAAAAGATTAAAAGTTGGATAAAACTGAAAAGTCCATTTAGAACTCGCTAGACACTGTGGCCTTAAACAGGTTGGGGGCAACCTCTCATTTGAGAGACAATCACTCAAATGAGTAACTATCTCTCTTTTCAGTAATCAATTTCAGGGAATGAACAGAAGTAAACAAATACTAAAAAATGAAATTTTGGAATTATGATTTGAAATTTACAAGGGCACATGTTTACAACATACTGAATATAGTTTACAAAACAAGTTGACACTTTTAACTTACTGTTTTGGAGTTTATAACTATAAACTCCAAAATGGTAAGTTGAAAAGGTCAACTTCTTTTGTATTTTATATTTAGTATATTATGGGTCCTACTACTATACGCCCAGGATAAATTATACACCCAGGCATATGCTAGAGGCGCCCAGGATATTATCATTCGCTCAAATCATAATATTTTAATGAATCTTGATCAATGTCTATGAAATAATAGCACATGCAAAATTTCAGATCAATGGTCTTTGTTTTTATTAATTTATTTTGAGACTGAATTAGCTGATTTCGTCTGGGCAAATGAAAATTTGAGAACGATGTCTCTGATAATTCGTAATTTGTAATTCTCTACTCAAATCAATGTCATGATGCACAGTTTGATTAAAAAAAGAAATAATAACATGACATACTTCATCATGTTCTCTGAATGTGTCAACGGATGATGAAGAGACTACGGAATTGGGGAGAAGGTTCCATTGTATGATGGTGTAGGGGAAAATGATAGTCTGTATGTATCTTTAGAAGGTTCCATTGTATGATGGTGTAGGGGAAAATGATAGTCTGTATGTTTCTTTAGAAGGTTCCATTGTATTATGGTGTAGGGGAAAAATGATAGTCTGTATGTATCTTTAGAAGGTTCCATTGTATGATGGTGTAGGGGAAAATGATAGTCTGTATGTATCTTTAGAAGGTTCCATTGTATGATGGTGTAGGGGAAAATGGTAGTCTGTATGTATCTTTAGAAGGTTCCATTGTATGATGGTGTAGGGGAAAATGATAGTCTGTATGTATCTTTAGAAGGTTCCATTGTATGATGGTGTAGGGGAAAATGATAGTCTGTATGTTTCTTTAGAAGGTTCCATTGTATGATGGTGTAGGGGAAAAATGGTAGTCTGTATGTATCTTTAGAAGTTCGTATATGTCTGAACGTCTGTGTGTGGCTGTGTCTGGTTTGTCTATCTGTTGGTATGAGTATGTCTGTAGGTATGGCTATCAGTATCAGTTGGTGTACTATTTTGTAATTTGTATTTTGTCAAGCATGTTTTCAGTCTTCTCTATGCTAGTGTTGGCCATTGGAGTGTTTGTATCATGTTTGTTACACTACTTGTATTGTGATAATTTTTGTGAACACAACGTGCTGCCCTATGTTGTACTGATTCTAGTTTTTGTGTATATTGTACTGAATGTTAGTCCCAAATCTAGTAGCTCAAATGAGTAACTATCACTGTTTTCAGTAATCAATTTCAAGGAATGAACAGAAGTAAACAAGTACTAAAAAATTAAAGATTCTAAATTTTGACTTAAACTTAAAAGGGCACATCTTTATAATATACTGGTCCTACTATTATACGCCCAGGATAAATTATACGCACAGGCCAGTGTATGCGAAACGCATCGGACCTGTCCAGCAAATTTATGACAGGTCCAACTCACACCATTTGCTATTCTGGAACAAATGTCAGATGTCGGTTTGAATATTAGAAGGATTCTATTATCCCCTGAATCGACTTCTGGCATCCCCACAGCACTTGAAAAAGTAAAAAATAAAACAGTGGCACCAAGTAAACTTTGCTAATGTGGACAAAACTGAAATACGTTGAGAAAGCCATCCTTGGAAAGCCCTTAAAAAGAAAATCAGATAAAGACCACGGTGAAAGGGTGAAAAAGTAGTACGAGCAGAACAGACCGGAATGTAAGTTTTCCGTGTCGTGGAAAGTTGGTCGTCCCTGGCTGGAGTACAACCCTGAAAGAAATATAATGATATGCAGTTTGTGCACCATGTACTCTACATGTAAATCCCATGATACATGTATCAATAAAACCTCAAAATTTTAGTTAAAATGAACCCGTTTGTTGATGGCTGCACAAATTTCCATGCGAGTGCAGATACCAACCATGAAGCCTCGGTTAATCATAAATGGCTGAGAACGATTAGAAAAAGAAGACAGTGACAGAAACTGAAGTAATGCAAACTGAAGCAGGAAGATCCATCTCTTTGCTAAATTGTGCGGTAAAAGATTGGTTGTGTGTTCTTTTTAGAAATGTAATCTGTGTGTGGATTTTGTCCGAGGAATTGAAATTCAGAGATTAATAAAATGACTTTTAAAATATTTATACTGCATTGTGTTTATTTTTTTTTCGGTTAGATGCGTTTGCTTTCGGTCCTATGCGATGGTCCAAGCTGTCTGACCGAATGTCCTATGCACTTAAAAAAAGTTTCGCGTAGACTGCCAGGCATACATCCAGATGCGTCCAGGAGATTATCATTTGATCTAATCATAATATTTTAATTAATCTTGATCAGTATATGAAAAAATAGCTCATGCGAAATTTCAGATAAAAAAATCTTCGTTTTTACTTACTTATTTTGCGATTGAATTTGAAGAGTGAGGTCGCTTGGGCATATGAGAATCTAAGAAAGATAACTCTGATTTATTTGGAAATGAGCTTACACCAACTGTTCTTACCAAAATCCAATTCCTTAAATGCCCATAAATTGCAAATCAGTTTTCAAATCACTCTGTAAATACACACAAATTTTCCTTATCACTATTTCAGTATTGTACATAGGTCTCACATGCACAACAGCACAGTATGTGATCTTCAGTCCACTGAAGTTATACTGCATAATCGAAGAAGAAGAAGAGTGATTATCTCTCAAATGAAAGGTTGCCCCCAACCTGTTAAAGGCACCTAGTTGGCTAGCGACTTTGTCTGAAAGGCCTTAGTTAAGTTTAGGGGACCGGGGCTATATAGGCTAAAATATTGTACATATCAAAGAAATTTTACTGTACCTTATTTGCTAGCAATATATTCTAGTGTTTTGCACCGCAGGCAGGATGTCAAAGAGGTTGGGATTGGAAGAGATGGGGAAAATTGCGGTTAAAACGAAGTAACGATAGATGAATCGTCCGCCATTTTGATTTGTTTACGTCTAGGCATGTGCTAGAATGTGACGACTCTAAGGAAAACAGGCTGGCTTTCTCGACATTACAATGTATTTCTACGTCATAACGACATTTTCGTGACGTAAAAGCGCGTGACCATGTTCCAAGACATCCATTCTAAAGTTATTTCATTTCCGAGAATGGATACTGTACTATCATTTGGCTCCGTGAAGAAAGACGTTTATATATTACGTGGTTGTATGGAGCAAGGGGCTTGTAGAGAAAGGCAAGTACTGCAATGACTAGTGATGAACTAATTGTCGCCGATAATCCATTGTCGATTGCTAAAAGTCTTTCGATTCCAATTATCGATTCCAATTCTTTATAATCGATTGTTGCTGAGAGAGAGATAAAAAAAAAAAAGATTGTTCAGAACAAACTAAACTGCACATGAATTGTTTCACAAATTATTCCGCACAAATTGTCTATTAAGTACGAGGTGACCATTCGGAACAATCTCGCAATTTTACTCGCGCCGACGTATAAAAATCTCTCCCTTCACTCGTACCTATGTACGCCATTGCACTCAGTAATATCAGCCATGTAGGCCTGAAATGTAATCCGGTACACATCTATGTCAAGGAAAGTAAATACCGCTGCAATAGTTCGGGATTAGTGTTCAATTTTGGTTCGTCAAATGGGACTATTTCACTGTACGTATCCGTTTTGAATTTTACAAATTGCAGCATTCTTTTATGAGTAAAGGCGGGAGAGATTCCAAATGCATGAGGGGGTATGACTTTGGTTTTATCCTATGCCATAATGCAATTTTTCAGTAATTTTTTACAGATATTGTAATAAATATTTTGAAATCCATATTTGAATTCAATGAAGAAGTATATATAGAATATATATAGTTCATTATTTTCTCATTTAAGATAATATTCATGGTAAAACAAAAGATTAAAAAACTAAGATTTTACTTAGAAATTGAAGATAAATCCCGAGAAGTATACCTCATAATAAATCATGAATCTGGATCATTTAAGCGTTTCTGAAATAGTCTCATTGTGAAAGTCTTCTACCGTCTTCATTACAAGCCAAGCACGGACTTATTTGTTTGGTACATGTGCAAGCGTCCATAACTATTTTTCAATAATGGCTACGAATGACTACGAGTTGATGGTTGTTACATTACGCAGGAAAAGCCCGAGGATGTCCGAATGCAAGATGGTGACAAAAACCAATGATGACGCCAAATCGGCCAAATAAAAATTAGATTTGCTATGTGATCTATTATTTGTCAAACTCAAATTTCAAAGAATATAGATTTCCTATTTAAATCGATAAGTTTACCTTTTCCAATTATCGATTCTTAAATCACTTCTGATGTACAACACTAGCAATGACTACAAATTGTAATCTCGATCTTGCAACTCCAACAGATGGAAACTCGGTCCTCAGGGGCCTACAGTACAAATTTCTTCAAAAAGTAGTCAATTCTCTGAATGTAACCAAAAACAAAAAACATCAGAACCTACAGAACACACATCTCGACACATATTTTACAAAACCCCGGTCCAAAAATCTTTATTTTTAGGTTTTATAGCCCCGGTCCCCTAAACTTAACTAAGGCCGCCTGAAATACATCTGTCTGCATTTTTCAAAATATTACTGAGTATCTGACAAAACAAAAAATATCCTTGTAATGTAAAACTTCATTTATCTTACACCCGTCTCATGTTCAGCATTCAACCAGTCTGGTCTCGTGTATTCATCTGAAAACTTTCGAGTCTCCGCAAATTCGTTTGTCATGATGGAAGTCGCCATGTTGGTTTTTCGTACTGTTTGTAGACTACTGAATTTTCAGACAATTCATTCCCAGTCAATTCTTCTTACTCAGGGTTGTAGGTTTCATAAATTTCAATTTTTTGTTGTTGTAAATTTACAGATCTTATTCACACATTTTATCTAAGTTTGGAAATGTGACTTTTCAACAATACGTATCCAATGTAATATCCCATCCCAATTTCTACGGTGATTTAGTACACAAAGTAAGGAGGGTCAAAGGTTTTTAATAATTTCATATCGGCGAGTTCTAAATTTATTAAACGCCTTCGACATCGACAGTATGACCCCGATCATCGCTAAGACCATAGTTCTTGTATTGGGTTCCTCTACAATCTAATGCAGACTTTTGCTTGAGCGTGGCGCTGACTAACAGGGCGTTAGGGACTCTATGACGGGCCTTGTCCAAACCTTTTCAGAGGAGACAAGGACCTGATTCTCGTCCCCTCTGATTGTTAGTCGGGACTCCTATTGACTAAGGATCTGAGCTCGGCTTACACACAGGCAGAGCGCGGTTTACTTACATGTATGTTGATGTCACCTTACATATTTTGATAGTAACACATTATTCTCTCTTCTTGAGAAACCTGTAGATCATTGTTCTCTATATGGAGGATTATTTATAAATTTTTAAATATGTGTCCTTTGATTGTATTACTTTTGAGGTGAGTGGGAAGATGGGCGCCCTTAAACCGGTTAACCACACCAATTGAATGACGTCTGTTATTTCAATTGACCGTCCTAAGTCGGTATTTTAGCTGCCATATTGGGATCGTACTAAAATACGCCTGCGTACGCCTGCATACGTCTGCAGTAAAAAATATACGTCTACAGGTCAATAGTGGTATATTATGTCATAAAATTAACATATATCATTTGTATAATAAGTATTAATAAATTATCAAAGTTTGATGTAATTATTACAAGTGTATTACATGCCCGAACTTCTCCAAAATTTCCTCTTCTCTCTCAGAATACGAAACAAGAGATTCGGAATATAAAAGTCCAGAAATTAAAAAAAAAGTAGCCGAAATCAAATCATTCTGATCACGAAGGTTTCTTTGCGCGTTTTCTTTTAAATGTCTTGTACAGAGTATGTGCTGGGATCCTGGAAAAGTGGTTTCTATAGCATTTACCATTGCGATTTCCTCGTCACTGCCAAACTCAGTTTTATGAATAGAAATATAATACCATAAAGCTGCTCTAATTTTGGAAAGAAACCCACAATAAGGTGGGTAAGACCCATCCAAATGTACAAATACAGGACCTAACATGATGCGTGTCTGTCCGTCGTCGTTGTCTACAAGGAAAAACGTTTTCTTTGTGTACATTTGGATTTTTTTTAAATTTTGACCATATGTTGATTCTGAAATAATTTTCAATGCCTTATCAAAATCCAAAATTTTCCCATTCAAATCATTTACATAAGGATTACGAAACTGCTGCCGAATGCAAACGAAGTCATCCTCGTAAGTAGATAGGTCGTTTATATCGTCCATTTGTCATCGTCATCGTCCGTCTGAAACATGTTATCGCCCGTCTGTTGTACGTCATCGTCCGTTTGTGAACGTCATCATCCGTCTGATACATGTTATCGTCCGTCTGTTGTACGTCATCGTCCGTTTTGTGAACGTCATCATCCGTCTGAAACATGTTATCGTCCGTCTATTGTACGTCATCGTCCGTTTTGTGAACGTCATCGTCCGTCTGAAACATGTTATCGTCCGTCTGTTGTACGTCATCGTCCGTCTTATGAATGTCATCGTCCGTCTGATACATGTTTTCGTCCGTCTGTTGTCATCGTCCGTTTCTGAACGTCATCGTCCGTCTGATACATGTTATTGTCCGTCTGTTGTACGTCATACTCCGTTTTGTGGACGTCATCATCCGTCTGAAACATGTTATCGTCCGTCTGTTGTATGTCATCATCTATGTTAGAAGCATCCGTTTCGGATGTGTGTGATGTGTGGAAAATATTTAGTGTATGTGAATCTGTTTCTGTGTGTAAACTGGGTGTGTCTGTTTGGTGCCTACTGTTACTCGTCATTGGTACGTTTGACATTTGTCTGTTTACAGTGGAGTGCGGGGGAAATTCAGAAACATCAGAAATGTTCAAAATGGATTGCTTACGCAAATCGATGTGTGAGTAAAACTAAGTAATTTTGAGTCCATTTTCCAAGTCCGAGAAAAAGTTGATACTGGACCATAGAATTAAGTGAGGATTTTGCCTCGATTTTGAATTTCTTCGTGAAAAGTCTCTGTTAAGAATTCTTATTGAATTGTCAAAAATTCCATTCCAAAGTGTCGAAAGATTTTTCGAAATCCAAAAGAACTAGTATGTCAGATGAATTTATTTCTTTTCTTCTATCAACAAAGTCACTATTAAATCGGATACATTCTCCTATATTGCGACTTTTTAGAAAACCAATTTGTGCATTAGAAATAATTTATTTAGGACTGGATTTGTTTTGTTTGCTATGTAAGATGCTATTTTATAGTCGGTGTGATATGAAATTCCAGTTTTGAACCAATAATAGCTTTTTTTCGGGTTTTGGCAAACATGAAAATATCTTTAGCTTTTGAATAACCGGCATCAGTTTTGTATACGTATCAACTGTAAAATTTGAAGACTTAAACAAGATATGGTTTAATGTAATTAACAAAACAGCATCAAAACAAACAAACAGTACCTTAGAAGTGCACTGTGAATCCATGATAACCAGGCAATTTGCAATTTTGAATATTTCTAATTTTAAGACTCTTAGACATCCTGATTTCATCAGTTTCTTTATAATCCTTTTAAAACAGTTTTGATAAAAGGTTTTCTTTATAATGTACATTTTCCAAGTAACAGAAATATTTTGTATTCTTTTCTCCTTCAACTTTCCATTTAGCTGTTGATCGTTAAATAATACCCTTTATCTTTTTGTCCCTGATATTTTGTAATCCATTTCTTTTTCTGTTATTTTCAGTATAATGTCAGGTTGTGTTGTATCTTTTTTATGAATTGTAGAAAGATATTCCTCTAATTCTTTTTATATTTTTCAACTGAGGTTTTTTTTTTATCGAAGAAAAATGTATTGTTTGGTCTTCTCTTTAATTTAATTATTTCGTATAGATCTTGATCATTTAAAATAAAAGGTTCACGTGAAACTTTCTTTATTTACTCTATATTGTTATAAAACTTCGTTTATGTAGTGCTTAATTGACTGGACATAGTAAGGATCGAATGGGGGAATGTTATTAAATTTTCAGGTTTGATGACCTCGTTCTTGATTAATTAATTCCAGGCTAACATCTACCGTACCGTGATCAGATTTATAATTATATTCTATTTCAGATTTGATGACATTCGCTTTGAAATCAGATGATATTAACAAATAATCAAGACTACAACACTTTTTACTTGGTCGAAACCATGTATATTTCATTTTGTCCGACTGTCCTTCTCTCCAAACGTCTACAAAACTAAAGATACTAGCTACAGTATCGTTTCATGATTCAGAACTACATTCCAATCACCACGTAAATGATTGTGGAATTGCCAAAAGGTTCCATTTTATTTTGGATTTCTTTTTGAAAAAATAATGAATTGTCTTGATTAGGTCCATGAATCACTTATCATTCAAAGTCATTCTTTCTGTTTAAATTGCAAAGTTTATATTTCATAGGGATACATATTTCATTTCAACATTGAAAAAAATCAAACTACTGTTTGTAATATAGTAACTATTCGACCATTCAACAGTAAGTAAAATAAACTTAAAAACTGGTCATTAGAGGTAGGGTCAAATTTCAACATTAAAAACCGATCCCACGTCGAGAAAATATCCATACATGGAATACAATATCCGCATTAAGCTAAGTAAACTTGATAGTTTTGTTGAATAAAAAGTGATAGTTTGCGCAGAAAGTGCAAGGACATAGCTTGGAGAAGGGAGAGGGGGCCATATTTCAACATTAATTATTGACTCCATATGAAAAGAAAATTCGAGCTCCCTTTTATAATATGTTGTGACTATTCGATTATTCAGTAGTAAATAAAATAAACTTGAAAACTGGTCATAAGAGGTAGGGTAAAATTTCAACTTTAGAAAACGATCCCTCATCGAGAAAATCTCCATACATGGAGTACAATTCACGTATTTAGATAAGTACACTTTATGTTTTTGTTGAATAAAAAGTGGAAGATTGCGGAGACAATGCAAGGACACAGCTGGCAGAGTGGGTCAGATTTCAACATTGATTATTGACTCCATATGAGAAAAAAAATTCGGACTCCGATTTATAATTTGGTGGGACTATTCGATTATTCAATAGTAAGTTAAATAAATTTGAAAACGGGTAATTCAATTGTTCTCAACCGCGAGATTTTTCAACAAGGTAACATTTCCATTTACCATAACAATTTTAAAATATTTTCATGAAGACCAGACGTTAAAAGCAAACAGAATTCGCACGGTCGTCGCTGTAATGGCAACCGCAGAAGACATGGTAGATTAAATAGGTCATTAGACGATCTACTGCGGACAGCAAGAAATAACGGTCGCCACGAACTTCTACATGCACTTCTGTCTATTCCGGTCACCAGATTTCAACCTATCCTGGATGAGGTTGATCTAAGAAGTATACGTTATACTTATTGATATAGACTTTCAATGATTATAGCATTTTCATATTACAAACTTTACCCAGGTATACCATCGCTTCCTCCTAAATCGCAGTCTATCAAGATTGTAAATAAAGGTTTAGACCTGCTTAATATTTCTAATATTTTTTGCGTGATCATAGAGTCAAATCTAAAATTTCGCAGTATTTCGAGGACCTTGAGCCATCGCTGATTTGTTATCAGTACAAAAACTTACCGGTATCAGAAACCTTATTTTTAATTACAATGCAGTCACATTTAATTTAAATACGCTTGTCTCTATTCCATCTTCTTGTTCATGCATGCAGTAACTCTAAATATATTTATCAGCCTGCTGGTCATATTATTACAGGTTAAGTGTATTTCTGACAAATATCTACGTTCGCTTTTTAATAAAGGTCCAAAATACATACATGTATTACCTTCCAGGATACATTATACCAAATGCCGGGATATTGTTGGAGAATGACAACATAGTTATTGTAAACGATGGTGGAAAAAAGGTGTAAAGGTACATGCCTTGAATGATTGGAAATTCTAAAAAGTAATCGACGTTCGCATCGATAATTTTTCAATAAATCCTCGTTGATTCAGATAGCCACTTAAAATACCGATCCAGTACATAAAAAGGAAAATGGCTGATTTACAGAATACTTTGTCTTTGTCTTACATGCTTACAAAGCAGCTAGTGATATTATCATTTTTATCACTATACAAATATACTATATTGGAGTTCTTAAAACTGAATTGAACTCTACTATAGTCCATCAGCGATAAGTTTGCTCATCCAGGTTAAAAATAAGACTAAAACAGTCCAATATATACAAAATAGGTATAGAGATAGAAAAAAAGAATTTGTCGATAATTACATTTAAACGCCTCGGCTACGGAATGAGGGGTCGCCTATGTTCGAATACCGACAATATATTGTAGAACGTTTGAAATTGTCATTGAGGAAGTTCTATGGTTGTTATAGGGATCTATTGCAATTTTAGATTCCTCTTTCAAGAATGTTAACCGATATTTTTGGACCTGACCATACAACATAACCATCTTAACTTTTGACTATACTTGATTTGACATAATACGTATATACATGTATATACAGATAGGTGTCCACTTGCGTTTTCGACATCGGAATTTCAGACAGGCAGCATTTTTGCCTTGAATGGGAAATTTGACTTCGTGTTCATGTCTCCTTCATAATGTTCATGCGTGCATATTTATGTATTTACCTCCTCGACTTGAAAGGTTGTTGCAAGACTTTCGCGACGGGTGTTTCATGCAACCAGTTGACGCTTACTCCTCCCGGGCACCTGGTCTCACCTCGATTTTATTGGGGTTGGCATTTGTCTGAATATGACACTTAACACGATATTGTCCCCTTTATACCATGGACTATGAGATATTGTTTATCCTTCGGTACTTCTTCGTTTTTTTACTGTAATAGTGATACTCTTTTGTTTAGACTGAGGGATCAACTGAAGTCGACATAAGAAGGTTGAGGGTAGTAACTTCACATATTTTGAGCCTAAATAATAAATCACTATGTGTTTATTTCACTCACTTGATAGATCTATTACTTTCTTTCATTTTAGACATCCCTTTCTTTTCGACGTTTAGACTACCCGTTCAGTAAGACTCTCTATCTGGGTAAAGATTACGAGAAATACTTAAACAACCATTGTCAGTTTTAATAACAATTTCTGAAATAACATGTCGTCGTCAGGATACAGGATAACAGTTTGTACTTGTATAGGATACATGTGGTCCCCAGGATACAGGATAACAGTTTGTACTTGTATGGGATACATGCCGTCACCAGGATACAGGATAACAGTTTGTACTTGTATGGGATACAAACCGTCACCAGGATACAGGATAACAGTTTGTACTTGTAAAGGATACATGTCATCGCCAGGATGTAGCATAACAACTTGTACTTGTATGGGATACATGTCATCGCTAGAAAGCAGAATAACAGTTTGTACTTGCATGGAATACATGCCGTCAACAGGATACAGGATAACAGTTTGTACTTGTATGGGATACATGCCGTCACCAGGATACAGGATAACAGTTTGTACTTGTATGGGATACAAGCCGTCACCAGGATACAGGATAACAATTTGTACTTGTATAGGATACATGTCATCGCCAGGATGTAGCATAACAATATGTACTTGTATGGGATACATGTCATCGCTAGAAAGCAGGATAACAGTTTGTACTTGCATGGAATACATGCCGTCACCAGGATACAGGATAACAGTTTGTACTTGTATGGGATACAAGCCGTCACCAGGATACAGGATAACAATTTGTACTTGTATAGGATACATGTCATCGCCAGGATGTAGCATAACAATTTGTACTTGTATGGAATACATGTGCTAGAAAGAAACATGCCGTCACCAGGATACAGGATAACAGTTTGTACTTGTATGGGATACAAGCCGTCACCAGGATACAGGATAACAATTTGTACTTGTATAGGATACATGTCATCGCCAGGATGTAGCATAACAATTTGTACTTGTATGGGATACATGTCATCGCTAGAAAGCAGGATAACAGTTTGTACTTGCATGGAATACATGCCGTCACCAGGATACAGGATAACAGTTTGTACTTGTATGGGATACAAGCCGTCACCAGGATACAGGATAACAATTTGTACTTGTATAGGATACATGTCATCGCCAGGATGTAGCATAACAATTTGTACTTGTATGGAATACATGTCATTGCTAGAAAGCAGGATAACAGTTTGTACTTGCATGGAATACATGTCGTCACCAGGATACAGAATAACAGTTTGTACTTGTATGGGATACATGTCGTCGCCAGGGTACAGGATAACAGTTTATACTTGTATGAAATACATATCGTCGCCAGGATACAGGATAACAGTTTGTACTTGTATGGGATGTTTGTACTTGTATGGGATACATGCCGTCACCAGGATACAGGATAACAGTTTGTACTTATATGGGATACAAGCCGTCACCAGGATACAGGATAACAATTTGTACTTGTATAGGATACATGTCATCGCCAGGATGTAGCATAACAATTTGTACTTGTATGGGATACATGTCATCGCTAGAAAGCAGGATAACAGTTTGTACTTGCATGGAATACATGCCGTCACCAGGATACAGGATAACAGTTTGTACTTGTATGGGATACAAGCCGTCACCAGGATACAGGATAACAATTTGTACTTGTATAGGATACATGTCATCGCCAGGATGTAGCATAACAATTTGTACTTGTATGGAATACATGTCATTGCTAGAAAGCAGGATAACAGTTTGTACTTGCATGGAATACATGTCGTCACCAGGATACAGAATAACAGTTTGTACTTGTATGGGATACATGTCGTCGCCAGGGTACAGGATAACAGTTTATACTTGTATGAAATACATATCGTCGCCAGGATACAGGATAACAGTTTGTACTTGTATGGGATACACATGTCGTCACCAGGATACAGGATAACAGTTTGTACTTGTATGGAATACATGTCGTCACCAGGATACAGGATAACAGTTTGTTCTTGTATGGGAAACATGTCGTCACCAGGATACAGGATAACAGTTTGTACTTGTATAGGATACATGTCGTCACCAGGATACAGGATAACATTTTGTACTTGTATAGGATACATGTCGTCGCCAGGGTATAGGATAACAATTTGTACTTGTATGGGATACAAGTGTCCATTTATATTCTTGTCAGTTACAAGTTGTAGGGTTATGCACATTAGAAGAACACCGATACTCAGTCATGACATGAACATGTCATGCAACTGTATATATCCATGTATCAACATAGAAGCCATGTCGCCGATGCAACCGTGAAAACACAAATCTGTCCGTACTCAGATTTTACTCTTGACAATGTTCTGCCTATATTGATATTGTATAAAGAACATCAATTCTAGCCAACTTACCCATAATATGATTTCAACAAATATCAATCTAACAAGCGTTTCTGCTCTTTTAATGGTAGTAGCATGCCGAACTTTTACAAATATTCACGTTCTTCGTCTGTAAAAGGTCTACCAAGCATGTGTGAAGGTTTAAAAAGTATAAAATGGGGCACCTCTGGGCATTTCTTAACAATGTTGTGACATGTAATCTGCTAAGAGATTAACAAACGTTAGCGTACTACATAAATTTCAGATCCAGACTTTGCTTTTGCTATTTTTGGATGAATAGTGCATGGTAAGATTGTTCCTGAACCAGGAAAGTCTACAATGAAATGTATATTTTAAACTTGTAAACAGGCACATAGTGTTTAAATATCTAACAGCTGTTGTACCTTGCAATAAAATAAAATGAATTCAAAAAAATAAAAGGTAAAACAGAATCGTTTGTGCTCAACACTTTACATCCGTTACCTCGACTGATTTTACACTTTTATGAATTTATGATGGTTTGTGTAACTGTTGTTATTGACATGGACATTACCTTATAGACATAAACAAAAGTTACATGTAACATATAAAGAATATGGCAATTTACCGTTCGTGTAACTGTTGTTTTTGACATAGTCAGTACATTATCATATACACATAAACAAAAGTTACATGTAATATGTAAAGAATATGACAGTTTATGTTTCGTGATACTGTTGCTGTCGACAGTCAGTATATTATCTTATACACATAAGCAAAAATTACCTGTAAAAGAATATGGCAATTTAAATCAATATTAATAATGCATAATTATATATAATGTACATGTTATGGCAAACATCCGTTAACTCAAGTAATCGGTAATTACAATAGACAATAGGTCAATTGTTAATAACAATAGACAATAGGTCTTCTAAATAGACAATATGACATTGAGATCATCAAAAAGACTATAGGTCTTGTATTTAGCCCCTCTACAGCCTTATGCAGACTTTTACTTGAACGTTGCACGCTGACTAACAGGGCGGTGGGGACTATATGACGGGCCTTGTCCAAACCTCTTTCAGCGGAGACATGGTCCTAAACCTCGTCCCCTCTGACTGTTAATCGGGACTCCTACAGATCTAGGGTCTTAGCTGGCTTTCAGACTGGCAGAGCACGGTTTATCATGTTGATGTCGCATATATTTTTATATCATTATGTGTTTTACAATGTAAAGATGATGGATAAATCCAAACCACAAGTCTAAAAATCATGAAACCATAGGACATACAAAATCAGTGAAGTGAAGTAATCGTGGAGTGACCTAAAACAACAATAAATTAATCAAGTAGGTATCACATATATTGTCTTTGTTTAACTGAAGCTCAGGTACATATAAGAATCTGTTAGCAATATCAGGGTTATCGATATCTAAGATGTCGAGATACATGTACATGTATCTAGCTAAAGGTATCATTGAACATTTCAATAAGGCTAGAACGTTTAGATTTTTCAAATCTGCCATAAGAGGTAGGTAGTTAGTAGCCAAAGGATATCCCAACAGATATATCTGGTAATAAATCTTGCCATTAGGTTCAATTAACAAATATGGTACATGTAGGTATGCCGATGATTAGACTGATCAAGAACAAAAGATCATAATAAAATTAATTGTTTTACATGTAATTAGCTAAAGGTATCATCGAACATTTCAATAAGGTTAGAACGTTTAGATTTTTGAAGAATGCATGAAATCCCTCACATAACAATATAGAAACAAATCTGCTGTAAGAGGTACGCAGTTAGTATCCAGAAAAATACCAACAGCAGATATCTGCTGATAAATCTTGCTATTATGTTCAATTAAAATGGTACATGTAGGTTTGCCCATGATTGAACTGATCAAGAACAAAAGATCATAATAACATGTCAAAATCAAGTCATTTTTTCCAAAACATCCCAGCCTCTCCCTCTCCCACTTCGGATATCAGATAGATGGTGCCTAAAACATAGGGTATTGACGATTCGCACAATGTTTTGGGCTATGTTAGTAGAAATGAACTTATACTTTTACGTAGGCTATTTTCAATGTCATCCTGAAACAAATTATTAGTCATTTAGTTATCTCAACATGCATAGATGGACTGACTTTTAAAATAATGTTTCATTGAAAAAATAGGACACGGTTAAACTTAGATTACCTTTGATACTGGTAAAATAGTTCAGTTACTTCGGCTTAAATTGCTTGTAAGTTAATACATCCTCTTCGCGTATTCATCATTTCCATATGTTGACATCACCCTTTTCCTTTCATAAATACACTGACGACAGTTGTATTAAATATTAAGATGTGAAAATTCCTCTTCAATATGTACATCTTCATAATGTAATTCTTTTTGTACCAAATTTCATCAAAATCCATCGAAGGCTTTTGAAGAAGTTGCGAAGACAAAAAATTTTGCATAACAATTTTCAATCCAAGGACAATAACTCCTATACATTTGGGGGGGGGGGGCAGCATTCCCCTTCCAATATGGACATCCTCTTATGGTGTTCTTTCTTTGTACCAAGTTTCATCAAAATCATCAAAATAAAAGGGTTTAGGAGGAGTTGTGAAGACAAGATATTTTGCATAGAAAATTCAAAGATTCGTAACGTAACTCTTGTAATTTTTTGACAGTATTCCCCTTCCAATATGCATATCTTCATATGGTGCTCAAAATCCCTTTAAGGTTTTAGGAATAGTTGCGAAGACAAGGTATTTTAAGAAAATCCAAGTCCAAGAGCCATAACTCCCATATATTTTTGGACAGCATTCCCTTTCCAATACCTAAATCTTCAAATGGTGTTCAGACTTTGACTTGAACGTTGCACGCTGACTAACAGGGCGGTGGGGACTAAATGACGGGCCTTGTCCAAACCTCTTTCAGAGGGGACATGGCCCTGAACCTCGTCCCCTCTGACTGTTAATCGGGACTCCTACAGATCTAGGGTCTTAGCTGGCTTTCAGACTGGCAGAGCACGGTTTATCATGTTGATGTCGCATATATTTTTATACCATTATGTGTTTTTCAATACCTTACGTGTTTATATTTTTATGACCTCTCAATATGCGATACCTGTTGACCCTTGTTCTTTACATGGAGGATTATTTATAAATTTTTCAATGTACGTCCTTTGACTGTTCTGCTGTTACGGTGAGTGGGAAGGTGGGCCCGTAAACCGGTTAACCACACCATTTGTTTGGCTTTTTTCAAATTAAATGACCGTCCGATGTCGGTATCGTAATTGCACTACAATCAAATGTTTTTGTAATGTGTTCTAGTATATTATTTATATTCATGTATTATATAGCTCTATGGTGACTTCTGCCACATAACTGAGCCAGTAACTCCTCCTTTTTCTTTCATTATATGAATGTAAAGATGATGGATAAATCCAAACCACAAGTCCAAAAATCATGAAACCATAGGACATACAAAATCAGTGAAAATGAAAAACAAATGGAAAATAACAAAATATGTCTACTTGAAGAGCATATGTGAACCCCTGTGATGGAGTGAGATCAGGTGCCCGGGGAGAGTGAGCATCTCCTGCTTGCTAGCAACACCCGTCACATATACCCCGTAGAAAGAGTCAAATCGTGTGAATTCCATATGTATCTATATATGGAGAAGTAGGTAACTTTCTAGTATAGAATGTGTCAAATCTGTGTAAAGTGATCGGAATCGGTCTCAGTCCAGAATATCATTTAAAAGTCTGGATAACGAGATATCATATGGAGTAATAAGAGTCTCGTAACGACCGTAGAACTTCCTCAGTGACGATGCTAGTCTAGCACATATATAACCCTGGTTGAGCAGCTTAACTGAAAATCGCCTAGCCCTCAGAACAAAGTCATTGTAATTTGAACATGGTCTGGAATAACGTATTAACTGAGATATGAATACGCCATATGCGGGCGATGATGGAATGTTGCTACTTATGAAAGGAAAGTTTGTGATAGCGAAATTGAAATCGTCACGTTTGTCATAGAGTGAGGTGTTCAATTGACCATTAATGTCGAAAGACAACATAATATCTAAATACGAAGTAGAATTACTAGTTTCTGTGGTTTCTTTGACCTCCAGTTCACTTGGATAGATGATGCTAAGGTAATCCGCGAATGAAGGATTATTAATTGAAAGCAAGTCATCTATATATCTGTAAGTAAAATTGAATTGTTTTTTTCCTTGCGAAAGCAAAGACTGAATGAACTCAGCTTCGTATGAATAAAAGAATATGTCAGCCAGAAGCGGAGCACAGTTAGTGCCCATTGGAATGCCGACAATTTGTTGAAAAACCTTACTTCCAAACACCACAAAAATGTTATCGATAAGAAAGTTCAACATCTGAATGACAGCTTTTTCATCAACATCTCCAAGGGTTTAGGAAGAGTTGCGGAGAAAAGATAAGTGGAACAGACGGACGAGAGATGTATAGCATAACACAACCACATTATATGCGTATAAAAATAACTTCTGCTCTGCTCTGTTGCATGACAGGCGTCAGGCTACTTTGTCTTAAGATAGCTGACGGAAGAAAAGAAGATAGCTGACTTACATGCTAAATATGTCTTTGTTCCTGCTGATAAAGCAGGTAATAACATAAAAGATGTTTGAAAACTATATTATATTGAACTACTTAAAAACGAATTAAACTCCACTCATACATATGTGGAAAGCCCTACCTCAAAAGACAGCACCTTGCACGATCACCTCATGACCATGTCCTACTTCAAAATTAAAACTGATAAAGCTGATCTACCAACCATACATTGGCTCCCAATTCTAGCCACTGCTCTACGACAGTACTATCGAAGCATATTACGTCTGCTCTAACTGCTATAAAAGATCATATTATCAAATATTGTGATGTCGCATTTCATAATAGTAACATAAATTACTTTTGGTCAATTAAAAATTCTCACGAAGTTATACACAAACTTCTTTCACTAAATTTCAAAGCGACTCAAATTTCTACATTTGATTTGTCTACACTTTATACATCTCTGCCTCATGATTTGATTAAAAGCAAGTTGCTATCTCTTATACAATGGTGTTTTCAAAGAGAATCTAAAACGTACATATGTACTTCCAATAACTCCGAATTCTTTTCCACCAAACAATATGCTTCATATAAATACTGGACTTGCAAGGAATTATGTAAAGCACTAGATTTTGTCATGAATAATATTTTTGTGCAATTTGATGGCAAGACATATCAACAAATAGTTGGGATTCCTATGGGAACTAACTGCGCGCCTCTGATAGCAGATATAATTCTTTATTGTTATGAGAGGGATGTTATGGTTTCTATTCAAAAATCAAAACGTTTTGACCTCATTGACAAATTTAATAATACTTGCAGATATCTGGATGACATTTTGGTTATCGACAACCCTGAATTCGAACAATTTATATAAGAAATATATCCACCAGAGCTCACATTGAATAAAGCTAATACTTGAGATAAATCTACACCTTTCTTAGATTTAAACATCAAAATTATCAACCAACTTATATATACTAATATTTATGATAAACGTGAGGATTTTGGATTTCCTATTGTAAATTTCCCTTACTTGGAAGGCGATGTCCCTCGACTCCTATCATATGGTATCTATATATATCCATTGGTTGGATTTGTCAGAGGCTGCACCGATGTTTTGGACTTTCATTAACGAAATTAACAAATTACTACTAAACTTTTAACTCAGGGTTACAGATATCACAAGCTAAGAAAAACATTCGGCAAATTCTTCAGATCTTATTCAGAACTTCTATCTAAATTTGGAAATATTTCTTTTCTACAGTATGTATCCAATGGAATTTCCCATCCTAATTTTTACGGTGATCTCGTATATAAACTAAGGAAAGTAAAAGGCTCCGATAACGTTATTTTATCATGTAATAAAATAGTCAAACGTCTTCTAAATAGACAATATGATATTGAGATCATCAAAAAGATTATAGGTCTTGTATTTGGCCCCTCTACATCCTTATGCAGACTTTTACTTGAACGTTGCACGCTGACTAACAGGGCGGTGGGGACTATATGACGGGTCTTGTCCAAACCTCGTTCAGAGGAGACATGGTCCTGAATCTCGTCCCCTCTGACTGTTAATCGGGACTCCTACAGATCTAGGGTCTTAGCTGGCTTTCAGACTGGCAGAGCACGGTTTATCATGTTGATGTCGCATATATTTTTATATTGGTGATAACATTCGCCCCTTCCTTAAAATGAAATTTGGAAATAAGGGGATTGATGCTCTTAATTTGAGTAACATTTTGAACCATAGGTTAGTCGAGGATAAAATCCCTCCATATTTCAAACATCAGGAGTCGCGTTGTGTTTCCCACAGCTATACATCTTCTGTGCCCTCTAAAATATTTAATTATAAAAGTGTTTTTCAGTGTCTTGATTCATATAACATTACAAAAGACCTTCCACCCTGTACATGCTCCACATCAAAGTATCTTTACCCTCCATGCGGCCATGTGGTAGCTGGTGACCTCAAAATAGTCCATAACAGGAAATTACGAGACCTCCTGAAGAAAGGTCTTAAATATAGAGAGCCCCTTTCGTTCACATGGCGTGAAAATTTCCAAATTATTATAGTTGCATGCGAGGAATATGTCAGGAGATGGTCAAAAAGGGAAGAAGTGGAGCCTGACACTCTCTCCGAGTGGATAAAATCCATCGGAGAAGTACTCAAAAGAAGAATAGGGCGTCGTTAAGAACCAAACACGAGTTTATATTTAATGACCCTGATGTAGCCAGAAAACTCTCTGAACTCCACGAACAATTTATTATTATCCCAGCTGACAAAGCAGCAAACAATTATACCTTTGTTTGCAAAAGACTTTACATTAATTGTCTGTTAGAGGAACTTGGATTACAGTCTGCACCTGGAAATCCAACATACACAGAAACAAATTTATCTATTTCTGAAATACTTCAAAACCACAAATCTGTCCTCGAGTCTTTTTGGATTTACCACAACAAACTCTGACCTTGAATTACCTTATATTTATTGGATTCCAAAAATGCACAAAACCCCTTACAAACATCGTTTCATTGCTGGTTCTTCCAAGTGTACCACCAAACCTCTATCCATATTGCTAACGAAGATATTGACACACATCAAGCATGGTCTTCAAATTTACTGTGATACCGCATACTCCAGAAGCGGAATAATGGAAAGATGATGGATAAATCCAAACCACAAGTCCAAAAATCATGAAACCAGAGGACATAAAAAATCAGTGAAAATGAAAAACAAATGGAAAATAACAAAATATGTCTACTTGAAGAGCATATGTGAACCCCTGTGATGGAGTGAGATCAGGTGCCCGGGGAGAGTGAGCATCTCCTGCTTGATAGCAACACCCGTCACATATACCCAGTAGAAAGAGTCAAATCGTGTAAATTCCATATGTATTTATATATGGAGAAGTCGAAGTAGGTAACCTTCTAGTATAGAATGTGTCATATCTGTGTAAAATGATCGGAATCGGTCTAAGTCCAGAATATCATTTAAAAGTCTGGATAACGAGATATCATATGGAGTAATAAGAGTCTGGTAACGACCGTAGAACTTCCTCAGTGACGTTGCTAGTGTAACACATATATAATCCTGGTTGAGCAGCTTAACTGAAAATCGCCTAGCCCTCAGAACAAAGTCATTGTAATTTGAAATTGCTCTGGAATAACGTATTAACTGAGATATGAATACGCCGTATTCAGATGTGGATCCTCAAGAATTCTAAAGAACTTTTAGAGAATCTAAAATCTCCGAAATTTAATATTTTCAGCATCAAATCTTTTGACTTCTCCACGCTCTACACTACAATTCCGCATCAAAAGCTCAAAAACAGACTTGCTACAATTATTCGAATTTTCCATAAAAATGGAAATCGTAGATATAAATATCTTGTCATTGGGCGGGAAGATACATATTTTTTAAAAGAAAACTTTGATGCAAAACACAAGTATACCGAAGATCAAATCATCAAAATGCTGGAATTTTTAATAGACAATATTTTCAGCAAATCATTGGCATTCCCATGGGAACTAACTGCGCCCCTCTTCTTTCTGCCATTTTCTTATATTCGTATGAGGCAGAATTTATTCAAAACATGCTCTCCACAGGCAGAAAAAGCCATGCATCTCAGTTTAATTTTTCGTATAGATATATAGACGACGTATTGTCAATCAATAATCCTAACTTTAAGGATTACATACATGACATTTATCCCCATGAACTTGAGATAAAAAAGACAACCGAGAGCAATAATTGCGCTTCGTATCTGGATATATTTTTAACTTTCAACAATAATGGTCATTTGAACACCTCTCTGTATGACAAACGTGACGATTTTAACTTCCAAATAACTAACTTTCCGTTTCTTTGCAGCAATATCCCGTCCTTACCTGCTTATGGAATTTTTATATCTCAACTTATAAGGTACGCAAGAGCCTGTTCTCTATACGACGGTTTTATTCCAAGGGCCAAACGACTGGCCACTAAGTTGGTCATGCAGGGATATGTTAAAGAACGTCTGAAATCGTCACTGAGGAAGTTCTACGGTCGTTATGGGGATCTTGTACGAAAATATGATGTGCGTCTTTCTAGAATGATTGGTAATATTCTGGAATGCGACTAAATGACCTGTTCGGTGAACACCAAATATGACTTTGTATACCTGTTTTGTACTTTCGTATGTACAATTAGGAAACCAAAACTCTTGATTTTGACATGTTTCTTAAGAACTGTTGTGATGGGTGATGCATGCAAACAGGAGACGCTTACTCTCCCCGGGCACCTGGTCTCACGTCGGAATTTTTCAGTATTTCGGGGTTCACAACAGTTTCTTTTTGAAACTTACACGATTTTGTATCTGTCCTGACTTTGAGAATGATTAACGGTTTGGCACTTCTTCGATATTGATTACAACACCTTACGTGTTTATATTTTTATGACCTCTCAATATGCGATACCTGTTGACCCTTGTTCTTTGCATGGAGGATTATTTATAAATTTTTAAATGGCCATCTTTTGATTGTTCTGCTGTTACGGTGAGTGGGATGGTGGGCCCGTAAACCGGTTAACCACACCATTTCTTTGGCTTTTGTCAAATTAAATGACCGTCCGAAGTCGGTATCGTAATTGCACTACAATCAAATATTTTTGTAATGTGTTATATGTGCTAGTATATTATTGATATTCATGTATTGTATAGCTCCATGGTGACTTCTGCCACATAACTGAGCCAGTAACTCCTCTTTTTTCTTTAAAAGAAATTTCATGTTCTTGGAAATACCATATATATTACTATTATAAGACCGGTAACCGACTTAAAGTGTAACAATGTCACCGATCTTGACTTTTCTTTTCGGCAGGAGTAAATGTCAATGTTTCTAAGTATGATTGTTATTTTATAAAATCTCAGCAAAGTTCGAAAAAGCACCTTAAATTGCTTGTAAATGTATTTTCAAACTAGACGTAAAGCAAACTTGTTCATTAGTTATAACCAAATTTCCATTTAGTGGATATGTTCTTTTTTTCTTGGGATTCATATAAAACGGAGTTAATGCTAATTATTTTAACAGTTCTTTTCTTTAAACAGCAAGACGTCTTTTCATACGTGGTTTGATGAGGGACTGACAGTTGTCATACGAAGCTGAGTTCATTCAGTCTTTGCTTTCGCAAGGAAAGAAACAATTGGCTCTTGGCTTCAATTTCACTTTCAGATATACAGATGACTTGCTTTCAATTAATAATCCTTCATTCGCGGATTACCTTAGCATCATTTATCCAAGTGAACTGGAGGTCAAAGAGACCTCAGAAAGTAGTAATTCTACTTCGTATTTAGATATTATGCTATCTTTCGACATTAATGGTCAATTGAACACCTCACTCTATGACAAACGTGACGATTTCAATTTCGCTATCACAAACTTTCCTTTCATAAGTAGCAACATTCCATCATCTCCGGCATACGGCGTATTCATATCTCATTTAATACGTTATTCCAGAGCATGTTCAAATTACAGTGACTTTGTTCTGAAGGCTAGGCGACTTTCAGATAAGCTACTCAACCAGGGTTATGTATGTGCAAGACTAGCAACGTCACTGAGGAGGTTCTATGGTCGTTACGAGACTCTTATTACTCTATATGATATCTCGTTATCCAGACTTTTTAATGATATTCTGGACTGAGACCGATTCTGATCATTTTACACAGATTTGACAAATTCTATACTAGAAGGTTACGTACTTAATATAAATATATATGGAATTTACACAATTTACTCTTTCTGCTGGGTATATGTGACGGGTGTTGCTAGCAAGCAGGAGATGCTCATTCTCCCTGGCACCTAATCTCACTCCATCATAGGGGTTCACATATGCTCTTCAAGTAGACATATTCTGTTATTTTCCACTTGCTTTTCATTTTCACTGATTCTGTATGTCCTCTGGTTTCATGATTTTCGGACGTATGGTTTGGATTCATCCATCATCTTTACAATTCATTATTTTGTTACTCAAAATGAGACAAATAATCGCAGCTATCATTATCTTGATATATTGCAAGATACAGTGCAAAATCATAGCAATAGGCCGTTTAGATCTTTATATGGTCTATCTCCTACTTAAGTTAACCAATCAAACGAAGCTGTCTTATGAAAAAAAGATGTACGTAGAGGTACGGAAGCATGCAAAATTACAGAAAAATACGTCATATAAATTTAACACACGTGATATTGTCAGAATATCAAGTACGAAATGCACATTTCAAAGAGACTACAAACAGAAGTGGACCGAGGAAACATTCATCATAGCAAGGCGATTCTTTCGACACCCAGTATCCTAGTGTGTAAGGTTACGGATTACGACCATGATCCTATAGAGGGAACTTTCTACGAGAGCGAACTCCAGAAATTTAACGAAGACAGACACGGTTTGTGGAAAATCGAGAATATGGGATATCCAAATAAGTCAATGCCTGGATCATATATATATATATATATATATATATATATATATATATATATATATATATATATATATATATATATATATATATATATATATATATATATATATATATATATATATATATATATATATATATATATATATATATATATATATATATATATATATATATATATATATATATATATATATATATATATATATATATATATATATATATATATAGAGAGAGAGACAGAGAGAGAGAGAGAGAGTGTGAGAGAGAGAGAGAGAGAGAAAGAGCGATCTGAAGAACTTAATATAGGTAAAAGTGAGTAAAAGCATCGTTCCTTGACATCGTGTCCAGAATGCACTCGGGAGTTTTCACGTGCAGATAACATGAGGAGAGACAGGAGGATAGCCCGTGGAAGCAGTTAACCATATCCTCAAATCACTCAAGCGTATTCTCGAATCACTGAAGCACATCCTCAAATCACTGATGCATTTTCTCCTCATGAATTTCCTTCTCCTACTCCTAAAGACTTCACTACTCCTCCTCCTGATTTTCCTCAGGACTTCACTCCTCTGCCTCCTCATCTGGGCCATAATCGTCATTCGGCAAATCAAATCAATGAAGAGGATGTATTCAACTTTTATCATCCTTTTACAATGATAGTAGCTGGGCCTACGATGGGTGGTAAAACTACATCGGTAAAAAATTCATTATTCCTTAACCAGGTGATGATTTAACCACCAGCTAGAAGTATTTACCTATACAAGAGATGGCAACCAATGTATGATGTCTTTAGAGAAATGGTACGTCCACCGGTTGAGTTTATTCGAAGATTACCTAGCAATATTCAGCATGATCATTTAATAAACCCGAATAAACAATTTGCTTATATGATATTCAAAGAGATGCTTCGAAAAATTAAAACGCTTGCAAACTGTTTACCGAAGGAGCACATCACCGTAATCTTAGTGTAATTTGTTTGATGCAAAATATTTTTAACAAAGGCAAAGAAAACAGAACGATCAATCTGAATAGCCAATATTTATTCTCTTTAAAATTCCTAGAAATCAACTTCAGATCAGTGTGCTAGTCAGGAAAAAACAAAATATTTTGGAAGCTTATAATCGGGCGATAATTAAACCTTTGGGTTATTTGATAGCGGACTTTAAAAAACAACACAGGAATCAACGCGACCTCTGACTGACCTTTTCCAATACTATATAAAAAGTGAACCACTTTTCTTTCGTCATTTACAATCTGACCGTCAAGGTGTACACATGGGCTATTTCTCAGTTACGTCTTTATCACACGATAACATGGAGTCTAAATATTCATCCCAACAACAACAACAACAACATCAACAATAATGGTTTCAATTTCTTAATCAACTAAGTCTCTGATGAACATAGTTCCCAATACGAAAAGAAAAATAATCACTTCACAGAGATATAAAATGAGAGATTGCGCATTTGATACAAAGTAAATCTATGGACTTTGATAAGGCTTGTGTGCTTGTGATTAAACAGGATAAAAATGATTTTGACTCTTGCTCTTGGACTATAAAGTAAGCGAAGAGGATCAAGAAATTGATAGTGATGATGAAGATTAATAATGTTTTAACCACCACAGTATCATAATTATCAAAGATATATATATATATATATATATATATATATATATATATATATATATATATATATATATATATATATATATATATATATATATATATATATATATATATATATATATATATATATATATATAATAGATTTAATTTCGTATGTTTTGTAATCTTTTATGTAATGTATATCCCTGAATATGTACACAATAAATAGTAAAAATCTTTGTTATCTTTCTAACTCTATATCGATTAGAATTTCAGCTGAATTATAACACATTTAGGGTATATTGTTGGTTATCGCACCCATAATAACATGATGTAATTTGTGCATCTGTATCTTTGAGTCATAAACTCAATCTGTGAGACACTTTTGCAGACACTACCTTGGTTCCGCCTACAATTACATCCAATCAGTCGAGCATAACACTGTACCGAGGATATGGGTGTACAAAAATGTAGAAAAGAATAAGAAATATATCATAAGTTGGCTTAATTTATTCACATTTAAAAACAATGATACAAAGCCATGAAACTATTAACAAAAATATAAACATGTATATATATATATATATATATGTGTGTGTGTGTGTGTGTGTGTGTGTGTGTGTGTGTGTGTGTGTGTGTGTGTGTGTGTATGTATATATATATATATATAATATGCAATCTGGTACAATATGTGCATATTATTTATAAAATGGCTTTTAGTGACCGTGAGTCCGGAATCTAAGACATATCTTTTATCGTCATATGGAAATAAAGGAATTTTGTTGACCGTCACACTGTAAAGTTGATAATTATAACTTCGTATTATGTTCATAGAATGTTGCACTGAGCTGTGATAAAAGAGGGCTTGTTTATATGACTGATGTTTCAGATTTTTTATTAATTAAAGATTTTTTTCACACCTTTTGTGGCTTTCTTTTCCATATCATCATATAACAAACTATATCGTAGGTCTCAGACCAATGAATTCCTCTATAAAGTTTAACTCCACATTAACCCTACATTTTGCCGAGAACCTTACAATTCGATTTTGAATGTAGATAATGAAATTACTAGTATCAAACATATGTTCATGCTGAAACATATTACGATATGTCATTTATTTGAATATCATAACATAGAAAAGCTGTATCTGTAAAGAGGAGACTAGTATTTCCTGGATAAATAGATTTGATAGATCATAATGAAACTGAAACACAAGCACTTTAAAGAGATGGAAGGTACAAAATGAAGCATAGATTGGATGGTTTAGAATCATATTAGCTTTACGTAGATTAATTGCCACCACGTCTTCATTAAAATCTTAAACGACTGAAAATTAGACTTTGCACACCTTACGTAATCTTTTCTTTATGTGCACTAATTCGACATTCATTCTATTTCTTATGTTCTGGAGACATTTTCCGACCACTGCGTCTTCGAGTTCAGATTGGGAATTTTTAAAGAAGAATCGTTTTAACTTCTTTTTCAATTTGAGGGTATATGATGACAGCATTTCATCTGTTATCGTTATATTTTCCGGGGTCATGGTGTAATCACTGGTTATCATGCAGTTGGTCCGAGTATTCTAGATGCACCTCGAGTGTATAGCCCGTTCAGCGTCATCAGCGAGTATATATCCCGTTCAGCGTCATCAGCGAGTATATATCCCGTTCAGCGTCATCAGCGAGTATATATCCCGTTCAGCGTCATCAGCGACATTTATTATGTCTAGGCTATTTATCTGAGCTTGCGTACATCAAGCAAAGTCCTTTTCAGGGAGGGCATAGACATACTAGTTCCATATAGATTATTCCAATCTAAATAAGTAATTAAGCCATGTATTCGGTTTGGAGGGTCATAATCCGATATCATTGGAGTGTTTGCTTTTGCATATTTTTTGATACCATAGAAACTCATCCAATTACCTCTTGTGCTATTATCAATACCTTGTCAATGTCATTTAATAATTATAATTTCACTTTAGTCATTTCAACAGGGCTTCCCATGGTAGACCTGGGGAGGTATAAAATGTGCGGGATCCAGGTGATAGGAAGTCATACACAAGTCCCTAAAATTCTCAAACACGTCTGTCAACAATTAAACATCAGTTTTCAGATATAAATCATAATAGTCCCCATTGTTGTCATATAGAACGTGTTCCATACTCCTTGGTCAAACTCCAAGGTCAAGGACACGACGTCAAACATTTTGATACCAACAGAAAGTTCTTGTCATGAGGAATTCACAGGTAAAAGATCAAAGCCATATTACCGGTACATGCCACTCAAAAATTATGGCTAAATTTAAATTTCTTTAAAAGTAGGTCAAACTCTAAGGTTCAAGTCACGAGGTGGATTTTGAAGCTTTTGTGCACATCTACTCAAGATGGGCAACTATCTTTTTTTTCTCATGAAGTTTAGATGAGTGGTCTTCGAGAAAACGTGCTGGCAAGATTAGTGGAGAAGAAAGAAAGAAGTAATAATAATAATAATAATAATAATAATAATAATAATAATAATAATAATAATAATAATAATAATAATAATAATAATAATGATAATAACAACAACAACAACAACAATAACAACAACAACCAGAGCTGACAAATACCCCCCTCCCCGCGGCAACAAATTGAAACATGCAATAATTCATCCCAAGATACATCACTGGTATAAGTGTAATGGATGGCAAAATTGTGCATTTTGAGGTATAATCAATGAAAGAAGAATCTTTGATTTTTAACTTCTTTTTCAATTTGAGGGTATATGATGACAGCATTTCATCTGTTATCGTTATATTTTCCGGGGTCATGGTGTAATCACTGTGGTTATCATGCAGTTGGTCCGAGTATTCTAGATCCACCTGGAATATATAGCCCGTTCAGCGTCATCAGCGAGTATATAACCCGTTCAGCGTCATCAGCGAGTATATATCCCGTTCAGCGTCATCAGCGACATTTATTATGTCTAGGCTATTTATCTGAGCTTGCGCACACCAAGCAAAGTCCTTTTCAGGGAGGGCATAGACATACTAGTTCCATATAGATTATTCCAATCTAAATAAGTAATTAAGCCATGTATTCGGTTTGGAGGGTCATAATCCGATACCATTGGAGTGTTTGCTTTTGCATATTTTTTGATACCATAGAAACTCATCCCATTACCTCTTGTGCTATTATCAATACCTTGTCAATGTCATTTAATAATTATAATTTCACTTTAGTCATTTCAACAGGGCTTCCCATGGTAGACCTGGGGAGGTATAAAATGTGCGGGATCCAGGTGATAGGAAGTCATACACAAGTCCCTAAAATTCTCAAACACGTCTGTCAACAATAAAACATCAGTTTTCAGATATAAATCATAATAGTCCCCCATTGTTGTCATATAGAACGTGTTCCATACACCTTGGTCAAACTCCAAGGTCAAGGACACGACGTCAAACATTTTGATACCAACAGAAAGTTCTTGTCATGAGGAATTCACAGGTAAAAGATCAAAGCCATATTACCGGTACATGCCTTTCAAAAATTATGGCTAACTTCAAATTTCTTCAAAGTAGGTCAAACACAAAGGTCCAAGTCACGAGGTGGATTTTGAAGCTTTTGTGCACATCTACTCAAGATGGGCAACTATCTTTTTTTTTCTCATGAAGTTTAGATGAGTGGTCTTCGAGAAAACGTGCTGGCAAGATTAGTGGAGAAGAAAGAAAGAAGTAATAATAATAATAATAATAATAATAATAATAATAATAATAATAATAACAACAACAACAACTAGAACTGACAAATACCTCCCTCCCCGCGGCAACAAAAATGAAACATGCTATAATTCATCCCAAGATACATCACTGGTATAAGTGTAATGGATGTCCAAATTGTGCATTTGTGCATTTTGAGGTATAATCAATGAAAACAATCTGGTTTGTGTGCACTAAGACCTTGAATTTGTCGATATGGTCTTGGTTCAAGGTCATTACATATCCTTGGGTCATGGACAAGAATTGTGTAAAATATAGTCTTCCAGCAATGTAACAGGAATATGTTATGGCCCAGACAAGAATTATGGCTATGTGTGCCCTCTGGCATTGACACTGTAGATATCATCTTGGTTCAAGGTAATGACACATCCTTAGGCCATGGACAATAATTGTGTAAAATACTATGTTCCTCCAAATTAAAAGGAAGAATTAACGACTCGGACAATAATTCTGGCTATGTATGCACTGTGACCTTGACCTTGTAGATATGACCTTGGCTCAAGGTCATGACACACCAATTGTGTAAAATTTGATCTCCCTCATAAGTAAAAGTAAGAAGTTATGGCCCGGACAAGTTGATGGACAGGCAGACGGACAGACACACAGACAGACGATACGCTCCGTACAATGTGATACACACCTTCGGATCATGGAAAACAATGGTGTGAAATATTATCCAGATCCTACATAGCAGTCAGGAGCTATGACCCGTATAAGGATTTTGAAAATGCGTGCACTGTGACCTTGACCTTAGAAATATGATCTGGAGTCAAGGTAATTGCACATCCTTTGGTCATGAACCAAAATTGTGTGAAATATTATCCAGATCCAACCTGACAGTAAGACGTTATGGCATGTACAAGGATTTTGGCTATGTGTGCACTGTGACCTTTATCTTGAAGATATGACCTTTGGTGGAGGTCTTGAAACACCCTTGGACATGAACAACAATTGTGTGAAATGTTATCCAGATCCAACATAGCAGTAAGGAGTTATGGCCCAGACAAGGATTCTGACAACTGTGCACTTTGACCTTGACCTTGGAGATGCGACCTTGAGTCAAGGCTATGACACATTCTTGGGTCATGGACAACAATTGTGTGGTATATTGTCGAAATCTATCTAAGCAGTAAGAAGTTATGGCCCGGAGAAGGATTTTGGCTATGTGTGCACTGTGCCCTTGACCTTGAATATATTACCTTGGGTTGAGGTCATGACACACC
The DNA here is from genome assembly GCA_035048485.1 of Pteria penguin. Taxonomy (NCBI): domain Eukaryota; kingdom Metazoa; phylum Mollusca; class Bivalvia; order Pterioida; family Pteriidae; genus Pteria; species Pteria penguin. The sequence continues at coordinate 71,240,728 of CM068582.1, read as the reverse complement.
TTTGTGTCATGTACAATAATTGTGTGAAATGTTATCCAGATCCAATATAGCAGTAAGGAGTTATGGTCCGGACAAAGATTTTGGCTATGTATACACAGTGACATTGACCTTGAAGATATGATCTTGGGTTAAGGTCATGACACACCCTTTGGTCATGGACAACAATTGTGTGAAATGTCCAGATCCGACCATAGCTACTGATCTCTAACATGGCAATTCTGCAACGAATCAAACACTCAAAAGATGAAGAGGATCCAAGAAAGAGCACTGTGATTTACTTTCAATGACCATTCTTCTAATTATGAAAACCTTTTGAATAAATCAAAACTGCCCTCTCTCAGATCTAGACTTACAGAATTAAGAACAATGGCCATTGAAACATTCAAGATCATAAATAATGAATGTCCATAATCTATAAATGACCTTGTTGTTATATAAAAAATAATCGTTACAATTTTAGATACCAAAAGACAGCAGCGGCAGTACCAACAGCTAGAACAACAAGGTATGGATTACAAAGTTTCAGACATAAGGCAGCCACCATTTGAAATTCACTACCTAATGAAATAAGAAATTCAAATTCGTTAAATCGTTTTAAAAGTTACATAATTTCCTTGGGTGGTCCAGTTTGTAAATGCAGTTCCTGCAGAAATTCCAGGGGCGGTGGGGTGGTGGGGTTAAGCTGACATCTTTGATCAAACTGACTTACATTACCAGATCTGGAAGCTGAAAATTGTCTATTTCTTAGTTCTCCATTTAGTGTGCTTCTTTTTGGCTCAATTTATTTTCTTGCAGCCTTATTTCTGTGCTTCCCCCCCCCCCCTTTTTGGATTATTTATATACTCTTTCAGAATATGTGTTTCATATATATATACACACATGTATAAATATATATATATATATATATATATATATATATATATATATATATATATATATATATATATATATATATATATATATATATATATATATATATATATATATATATATATATATATATATATATATATATATATTTAAATATTTCATATGATAAGCGCAATTGCTTGGGATGGGAGGAGGGATGGACCCATCGCTGACCTAGGCATTGCTCGGGTTGGGTGCAGAGATTGGCCCATCGCTGACCTAGGCATTGCTCGGGTTGGGTGGAGGGATTGTCCCATCGCTGACCTAGACATTGCTCTGGTTGGGTGGAGGGATTTGCCTATCTCTGTCCTAGGCATTGCTCGGGTTGGGTGGAGGGATTGGCCCATCGCTGACCTAGGCATTGCTCGGGTTGGGTGGAGGAATTGGTCCATCGCTGACCTAAGCATTGCTCGGGTTGGGTACAGGGATTGGCCCATTGTTTTTAGTTTCTAAATCCTCATTCCTAAAGTTTAATGTATCTAGTTTTCCATTATTATTATTTTTTTTCATCTTCCTATTTTGTTATTTATCTTTATATTTTTCACTTATGAATAGAGCCATTGTTAGAGTTGACTGGAAGGATAGCCTGTCGCTGACCATGGCATGGTACAATTTTCTCATACTCGTCCGTTAAAGTTAAATGAATCTCGGAAAACAATTATTTGCTTATTTTAAACATTTATGTGTCTTTTATTTGCATGCTCTGTGATAGTTTTCTGCATGATGTCTATAATATTTATTGCATATGATACCATCTTTTGTAAATCTAGGTCTTTCATTTCGTCAGTTACAGTCGGTTGTAAATTAAAAGCTCCTCGATCAGAGCTTATGTTATTTGTTATGTGTACCTATTGTACTGTACCGACTTTAAATAAATATTACTAACATGTCTCTGTAAAAATTAAATACAAAGAAATATAAATTTACACATAACTTAAATGGTTTATATTTAAAGAATTTCAAATAATGTTTAACATGCGTTACATGTAGTGGCTTAATACTGATCTGTGTAGCCGGAATCATTGAAGCTTATCCCAAAAGTCGTCAGTAATGTTTTGTTTTTCATCATCATTTTGTACACGTCTTTGAAAAATGATTAATGAAAGGTAGTCAAATATACGGGGGTGGGGTGGGGGGTGGGGGCTTTGAACAAAAAATACCTCATTTTTAAATATAATATTTGATATATGATTCGAAGTTTAAACAGAAAGTACTGTTCCTTGTTGTTTCCATTAATTGTTTAATATTTCTGAATCAGCATTTAGTTGAATACAATGATCTGGAAGTCGAAATAGTAGTTAAATTAACTTCCGTTACTCCTAGTTGAGCTATCAGTGGCGGATCCCCAATTTCCGAAAAGGGTGTGGGTCTCGTGAAATTAAAGTATTAGCCACAATGCTCAGTCATTTTAGGTGCCAAATCCTCATATTTACGGCGAAACGGGGGCGGGCCACCTCTAGATCCACCACTGACTATAATATTATACAGCAAGATTGCTGGAAAACTTTAGCCATAATCAAGGTATGCGGAGCTTGATATTTTATCCTTCTTTTTATCACTTCATTTTCCAGCTTCTCCAGAATGTTAATTGTCTGTTAAAATTGAGAATGACTGTGCTGTAAAAATTTCGTAAGAACTTTCGTGAAATGGTCTCCTGGCCAGGACCTGGGTGCAGAAGGACTGAAAATAAAAACTGGCCTTATCTTGATAACATGACAAGGGCGGATAACTGCTATTTCGTGTGACGCAATTCTGATCTACATCGTCGTTTGCCATGGCAGGTAAGGTATAGAATCTTCTTAATCTTATTGGCTAGAATTGACAGGTCTGCGATTATATATATTCACACTTATTGTAGTCAATATACTGCCTTTATCGTCTATTATTTAAGAAGGGAGCAATTGCGCGATGCACGACTAGATCTAGTTTTAGTTTACATGGACCGGGCGTCTTGTGTACATTTTGGCTAATGGAGGGCATTCTTTCGTCATTTTGACACAGGTAGGCTTACTTCTTACTGTTCTAGATGTCGAGGGGACGACCAACGGAGGCGTGTAGCGCTCTCTGTCCTCGAATGACTGAGTATACCCATGTGCCGAAATTGTTATTTACCTGCACTAAAGTCTGAACATGAAAGAAATTCTATTTATAACTGAGAAAGTGACATTACGTATACCACAGTCTGTGGCACTGAAGACTAGGAGATCTATGATGATGATTGATTGATTATTGTTTTATGTCACTCAACGATTAATTCACATATATGGTGATGGCATCTACGAAGCCCAATAGCTTCACGTAAAAAAATAATTTTATTGTGAATACCGCAATACTATTTGGTTGGTATTAGGAGACATCCCATCCTAAATTTTATTGAAATAGTTATATACAAAAGTGTACTTTAATACTCTTATAACACATATTTGGAAAAGCTTAACATGCCTAGTCTGTGGTAGATAATGCAAAAGAATAGGAGAATTTGGAAGAATCCATGAAATTCATTTACCGAATCCACTGTTATGCCAAAGCTGACAAGCACTATTTGATTAGGTCAAACAAAAATATGTCTGTTTACGGTTATGTACGTCCTAAAGACAAGAGGCCCATGGGTATATGGGTGATGTTGTGGTTAAGCGCTTGACTTGCTGGGCGCAGACGATCCGGGTTCGATTCTCGGTGTTGTAGCATAGACCCCCAGCATAGACTCCCCCGTAAAAACCGACCCAGTGTAGATCTCCCCCTCTCAAGTGGAAATTCTAATTGTATGGTTTTCCCCTTCTAGTTACCAGTATAGAACCCCCCCCCTCCCCCACCTTGGCAGATAAACCGACCTTGGTTCCGGATTATTCTTGGGGAGAAATAGACAGGACAGGACAAAAACCACATATCCCAAATTTTCGATTACGGATGCATGATACCCATGCGTGGATTTAGGTGGTGGTCGGGGGGGGGGGTTAACGTCCCCCACTAAGATTGGCAAAGCATTGATAAAAAAATACAATTTTAATAACTTTAGCGCTATGTCAAATGTATGTTTGAATATTAAATCAACCCATTACTGTTAATTGAATGTAAATTATTGCACAAAACGACGAAAAGTGCTCGCAGAACGAATTATTTTTAATCATTTTTTTTGAAAAATTTTCCTGATAAGTCTCAGGGGCACGTTGATGGCCCCTCCCCCATCTCGGCGCTTCTCTCCTCGGTGAAGCCTTCATGTACCGTGAGCATATTGTTTAATTATTTTTTAATAAAAATCGAAAATGCTGACAAGTTTTAAAGGTTTTATGCCTCTTGACCTTGAATAAAACCTAATTAAACAAATTGTGTCATCCGAAGACATATCTAACCCGCCAACATGTAATTTCCTTACATGAATTCTAATGATTATGTGAAAATTATTGCGAATATTTGCATTAAATTAATTTTTTTTGTGTGAAGCTAATGGGCTTCCGTAGGCATCTGCCTAAGGCATTGCATATAAATTTAGACCTTTGCAACGGACTCACCCGAAGCAGTAAGGGACCTTTTACGTGCCACACCTACTGTGATACAGGACCTCGGTTTTTACTCTCTCATCCAAAAGACAGAACAACAGCATGCCCAGGGTGGGAGTCAAACCCGGGACCTCTCGATCATGAGCCCAGCACCTTATCCACTAGGCCATATATATAATACATATATATATATATATATATACACAAATGTTCATGAGTTTGTCATATATTTTATCACAACAACATATTTCACGGTCATAGGAACCAGAGAAGGGGGGGGGGCACCCCCACTTCTTTAGCCAACCATAATTGTTGTTACAAAGATTGTTTTCTAAAAAATTTAGTAGATTGTTTTCATTAAATTATTCTTAACAGGCAATTGGTTTGCAACCTGATAAGTTGTATTGCAAGATTTTATTACCTAACCTTGGCTAATATTTCTCTTCTTATATCACACAACTTTTACATTATATATATATTTATTGCACAACATCCATTTCCAATAGTGTTGTCTGCCCAAACTGAGCTATACTTGTCAACAAACTATAGATCGCTGAGAGGCTTTCAATTTATCTGACGTCAGGCATATTGAGAGAGGTAACTCAAAAATGTTCATTGAACATCTGTGGAAGGACTTTTTTTTGTTTATGTAGGTGGTGGTAACGAAAAGGAAAGACGGCCGACATATTATCTTAAGAAATTTTACTGACTCCCTATAGTCTCATAGGGGGTCACTTATTGTGACACATTTTTACCTAATGAAATGCGACAATTTCGTCTGAGGTTCCGTATAATATGTAATAGATGACAACATGTACTTGTTGTCATATTATATAATATAAACATAGTCAGACATAGTCTTATTTAATGTGTCTCTATTTGGGAGGACTCATTACGCATTATAAATACACATTAATATACTGTAATCTCTCTATACCATTTTTGAACTATGCATTATTTGTATATCTCTGTATTTTTGTATTTGCTGTTGGGCTCATGCCAGTATAGCATTCTATCGTTCTGTGGGCATTCTCACCAACCTTTAAATACTGTTAATTTTAACAAAGGCAGATTAATACTTTATGACACTCTATTGCCATATACGCCTTATACTGTCATATTGTTTGTTCGTTTATACTTAGGCAATAACCATTGTAAGATTAGATGTGTTACGCCAATAAAAAATTTGAATTTGAATATAATAAGAGACAACATATATTTGTTGCTGTATTATATAATATTTACATTCTGGATTTTATACTACATCGAACTCTATGTAAAGCAGATGGTTGACATTAAATGCCCATAAATTACCATCTCTGAACATACATTACCATCTGCTGGGCCAATCAAATGAAGCGAGGATAACAACATGGCTGCCCCATGTCAATATTGACGCCATAAATAATGCTATGTTGAAAATTTTTCTTCTTTTTCGTGTATTATAATGAATAAAACTAAAATCAATTCTTTTGTATCTTTGTTGTTTTTCACTAAAGAAAAGAATAAGATATTTAGTTTTCAAGTTTCCAAATATATCCATTCATTATGTTCTTGACAACAGTTTATTGATAATCATTTACGTCATTAACTATATTTATATGCAAGTCCTCTGTATGTCGCCTAATAGCTAGTGGAGAACAATTATGGTAATTTTTGCCTTCAGCTCACTGGCATGGGAGAAAGTGTCTATAGAGATTATAGATGAATGATGTCATCACATTGTTAGCAACCAGTAATATTTAGAGTTTCAGTGAATAGAGTCTGCTCTTTATTCACACACTCAACTACTTCCTTAGTAACGTCCACTTGACAACAGACACTAGGGGTAGGGCAGCAGGAAATTTGAAAAAATGTAGGAAATGAGAAAAAATGTATTTAAAAAGAGGAATGTAAATATCAGAAATGAATATTATTCAGAAGGTTGTTATGGGGAATTTATATTTCCATCTGGATTTTTTAGTAGTATGAATTGTAGTATAAATTTCCCATAACAACATATCTGAAGCACATTCATTTCTTAAATAAAAAACAGCATATTGTGTAGGAAACATATAAGCGAGTTTAACATCCTCGTCAGTGAGATAGATTTTCTTGCGATGTGGTTATATACACCCAGCTTTGTTAAGCAACGTCAAGTGCGGTCAGTGACTGGGTGGTTGACCCGCTGACACATTACATTTGGTGGCAGCGTAGTGACTCTGGTATCTGAGTAACTGGTCTCCTTGTCATTCTATGTAGATGGACAGGCAGTTGGCCTGTGGGAAAGGTGTTCCTGCACTTGTAGACTGTGTGTCTACCTAGTAGACTGGATGTCTACTATAGGTCACTTGGTTGTCCAGAGGATTCCCACAGGCCTAAATTCGGGTCGAACCTTCCCTGAAAATTGAGTTGTGTGACAGAGACATATAAGTTAGTTTAACACCCTTGCTAGTGACCTAGCTTTTCTTGCGATGTGATTGTCCTCGCCCAGCTTTGTTGCAAAGTTAAGCAACGTTGAATGCAGTCAGTGACTGGATGGATGACCAATCTGATTAAAGCTATATCTTTATTCCGCTTCTCTATTTGTTCATTGCGGATAAAGATCTGGCAAAACTCCGTAAGGGGTCATGTTCTGGTGAACTCTGATTTTCAGCCAATCAGTGGATCGGCTACAAATTCCTAGGAATGAAATTAACATCCACAGGTTGAGTAACCCACAAGGTAGATTTTGAACAGTGTTTGTTACATATTGCGTCACTATCACGTGCCTAGCCGAGTCATTGATTGGCCATAGGAAATAACAGTTTCGGTGACTGAAACGTCATCAGAGTTCACCAGAACATGACCCCTTACAGAGTTTCGCCAGATCTTTATCCGCAATGAGACAAATAGAGAAGCGGAATAAAGATATGGTTTTAATCAGATTGGATGGGTGACCCGCCAACTCGTTACATACTGGGGGTCCCTCAAGTAGTAGTTACCAGTCACAAAACATGCTGCTTGACGTTTGACCTGCTCTAACTGTTTAATTTGTTGGATTTTATGAGGGTCCCAGACTGTCGAGGCGTTGTCCAGTATTGGCCTTATTAGTATGGTACATTCCTGGGCTCACATGTTCTGTGGGCAGTTGTGGAGAATAGGTCTTAGGAATCCTAAGGATCTTGCTGCCCTGGCAGTTGTTTGTCTTATATGTTCTCACCGAGACAGATAAAGGCTAATATGGACCCTAAGATGCTTTCCCCCTTCTACAACCTCAAGAATATGGCCATAGAGGTGGTAATTGGTGTTAAATATAAGTTACTTGAATTCATAGTACATTTATTCAATTCTGCAGGTGAAAGGACATCTGCCAATCAGATTCCCACTTTTCCAGTGCTGAGAGGTCCTCCTGTAATTTGTTTGAATTGTGTAAACTGTTGATTGACAGCAAACAATCATCTGCAAATAATTTAGATTGAGAGTCCACAACTGAGGGAAGGTCGTTGATAAAGGCGAGGAACAATAGGGGGCCCAGGACAGTCTCCTTGGGTACACCGAAAGTCACCTCGGCTTCATCCTATTTGATGCCTTCAGCGAGGACATGTTGCTTCCTGTCATAGAGAAAATTCTTGATCCAAGAAAGGGTCTGGCCATGGACTCCATTAGTAATTAAGTTTGTAATGAAGATGCTGATAGGGAACCATGTCGAAAGTTTTGGTGAAATCTAATAAATCTAATAAAATGATCTGTCTGCCCTCCGATAGTTTTGGCCAACAGCTTTTTCAGTAGCCGTGCCGAGATCATGTCAGGTCCAGTGGCCTTGATTAGTATACTCGTGCCAAGGCTGGAGCAGTTTTAGCTGACAGTTGTTTTAGTAGCCGTGCTGGGATCATGTCAGGTCCAGTGGCCTTGACGGGTTGGAGGTTGCTCAGCAGTTTCTCAGCACCTTTGGATGTAATGGTAGATCTTTCGACACACAGGCTTTGACCTTCGTGGTTTAGTTAGTGTGTCCACAGGAATAGCATCGTAGTCATCTACCCCTGGAATAGACTTACACTTGTTGACCAGAGATGGATTACTTGCGAAAAAGAGGTCCAGAATGTTGTTATTCCTGGTTAGAGTTTCTATCAACTGATCCACTCCACTCTGCCCAGGTATGCTGAGGTAGTGTTATCCCTGGTTGGAGTTTCTATCAACTGATCCACTCCACTCTGCCCAGGTATGCTGAGGTAGTGTTATCCCTGGTTGGAGTTTCTATCAACTGATCCACTCTGCCCAGGTATGCTGAGGTAGTGTTATCCCTGGTGGAGTTTCTATCAACTGATCCACTCTGCCCAGGTATGCTGAGGTAGTGTTATCCTTGGTTGGAGTTTCTATCAACTGATCCACTCCACTCTGCCCAGGTATGCTGAGGTAGTGTTATCCCTGGTTGGAGATTCTATCAACTGATCCACTCCACTCTGCCCAGCTATGCTGAGGTAATGTTATCCCTGATTGGAGTTTCTATCAACTGATTCACTCCACTCTGCCCAGGTATGCTGAGGTAGTGTTATTCCTGGTTGGAGTTTCTATCAACTGATCCACTCCACTCTGCCCAGGTATGTGATCCACTCCACTCTGCCCAGGTATGCTGAGGTAATGTTATCCCTGGTTGGAGTTTCTAACAACTGATCCACTCCACTCTGCCCAGGTATGCTGAGGTGGTGTTATCCCAGGTTGGAATTTCTATCAACTGATCCACTCTGCCCAAGTATGCTGAGGTAGTGTTATCCCTGGTTGGAGTTTCTATCAACTGATCCACTCCACTCTGCCCAGGTATGCTGAGGTAGTGTTATCCCTGATTGGAGTTTCTATCAACTGATCCACTCCACTCTGCCCAGGTATGCTGAGGTAGTGTTACCCCTAGTTGGAGTTTCTATCAACTGATCCACTCCACTCTGCCCAGGTATGCTGAGGTAGTGTTATCTCGGGTTGGAGTTTCCATCAACTGATCCACTCTGCCCAGGTATGCTGAGGTAGTGTTATCCCTGGTTGGAGTTTCTATCAACTGATCCATTCCACTCTGCCCAGGTATGCTGAGGTAGTGTTATCCCTGGTTGGAGTTTCTATCAACTGATCCACTCTGCCCAGGTATGCTGAGGTAGTGTTATCCCTGATTGGAGTTTCTATCAACTGATCCACTCCACTCTGCCCAGGTATGTGATCCACTCCACTTTGCCCAGGTATGCTGAGGTAGTGTTATCCCTGGTTGGAGTTTCTATCAACTGATCCACTCTGCCCAGGTATGCTGAGGTAGTGTTATCCCTGGTTGGAGTTTCTATCAACTGATCCACTCTGCCCAGGTATGTTGAGGTAGTGTTATCCCTCGTTGGAATTTCTATCAACTGATCCACTCCATTCTGCCCAGGTATGCTGAGGTAGTGTTAGACATCTTAGCAGGATATTGATTTGATGTGACTGCCAGTGTTGGCCAGTCTATGATAGATAATCAGATACTTTAGTTACATATGATGATTGCCTAACATACGTACATTTCTATTCAGCTCCATTGGCAAGAACCACATTTAAGGTATGAACCATTCATAACCTAAACTGATTGTTGTATACAACAATCAAAAACACGATATGTCAGATATGTGTAACAGTGAAAGGTGATACATACAGGTAGCAGTCGAGTCATATGTATACTACATGTATAGTTTATGTTACATTGTATAACATTTGTAATATATTCCTTATAATAATACTTTTGATATGTTCTGGTATGGACCAGATGAAATGTAAATAACTCAAACAGTCTGTTACTGAAAAGCCACATGTAAATAATAAATAAAATTAAATATATGCTGTATCAATTTTCTGTGTTTAAAAGCTTTGATTCTTGAATTTAAGAATGACATAATCAGTAGTGTTGATAAACTCTTTAACACTTTCAGTAAGAATTGTTGTTGTGTTTTGTTCAATAATTTGCATATTTACGACACCGCACATAAAATGTATTTCCTCTTTCAAGTAACGTTACATGTCTGCAATAATAACAAAATTTGTTTTCTCTCGGAGGGGTGGTTTGGAATACCTACCCAGTCTCAATATATATTTTGTGAGCACTTATTTCTAAATCGGTTAAAGTAAAACTTATCTGTTTGGAAAACGGGAAAGTTAGACATGGCTGAATTTCTCATTTTGGTGTGTTTAAGATGCTACTATAAAAACTTTACTTATCTGTTTGATCGTCATTTATACTTTTTATTTGTTTACTTATTTTTTCAATAAAGAATTTTTTTTATTGTTTTACAAACTGTTCTCATGATATATTTAAGGATTCACTTTTACAGTTATTTTGAAAGCCTTTAAGTGATTTTAACCAACATTTACACATGTAATACTAAAGTTTGCTAAATTACAGTCTACAATAAACGCATTCTATAGGAGAGGGCTATCCTGGATAATTTTAGAATTAGTAAGTTTAGATAATGTAGATTAATAGTTAAATATCAACATATTTTTGAAATACCTTTTACTCCATTCTGATGGCTAAGTTTAAGGATTTACAATGAAAACCAATAATTACAGTCTATTTTTGTCAGCTGTGACCTTCACCTTTGACCTTTTGGCTGTAAAATCAATAGGGTTCTTCCTTTCATGATAAGTAAGCATATATCTAAGTTTAGTTTGAATATAATTAAAGATAGTTATCCATAAACCAAATGTGTTGTGAAAGCAAACACTTAATACCCCTGCCATACCAGACGGGGTCTTAACTAAAATAAGAGTAGGTTCTCACACTTTTGCAATAGAAATGGGCACAATTGTTTATCAAAAAAAAGACTGATGAAATGTTAAAAGCCTGATTGATTTATTTTGAAAGACCATGGCATTCATTTTTATACGCCCGTCATTAGACGGGACGTTTGATGTTATGGCCGTCGTGCCGTGCGTCCGTCCGTCCGGGGTCATGTTTTCTGGACTTTTTTTTGCCGTGTTTCAAGATATTGAGTTGAAATTTGGTACATAGCTTTATTTCAAGCGGCGTCAGTACCAGATTGAGTTTTGTTACAATTGACGTACTTTTAACAGATTTATGGCCCTTGGACTTATAAATTTCAAAATTTTTTTAAAAATTCATTAAAAATCTATTTTTTGTCAAAACATTATGAAATTTCTCATGAAACAAGTAAAATGTACCAACTACCACATATGTTGCAGGTTTTAATGTCTTTTTCTTCATTTTTGAGAAATTTATAATTTTAGGGGGGTGGGGACCACATGTCCTAGGTCATGTTTTCCAGACTTTTTTTTGCTGTCTTTCAAGATATTGAGTTGAAATTTGGTATATAGCTTTATTCCAAGCGGCGTCAATACCAGTTTGAGTTTGTTACGATTGACCTACTTTTGACATATTTATGACCCTTGGACTTAGAAATTTCAAGATTTTGTTTTGAAAATTCATTAAAAATCTACTTTTTGTAAAAAATTATGAAATTTACCATGAAACAAGTAAAATGTACCAACTTCCACATATTTTACAGGTATTGATATCTTTTTTTTCATTTTTGAGAAATTTATAATTTTAGGAGTGGGGGGGGGGGGGGGAGGTTTTATAGGGGGGCTAGTTCTGAAAAATTTCAAGTTTTTTTTTGCAGGTCAAGTTCCAAGATGGGTTGGATAGGACCATTCTGCAGGAGTTATTGCCCTTGGACTTATTCCTATGATAAAATGCTATGAAACACAATTAACTTCAGTAAACGTCAGATGTTTTTCATGAAAATCATGCCAAATGTGAATTGATCCTGTCCAAATTAAGCTACAGGCGTATTATGCCACGCTAGGCGTTGCTCTTGTTCAGTATATTGTCATGCCCTTTTTGCTTTTAAGACATAATATATACAATTCTACCTGAGATTAATTGTGTATATAATACAGATATTTATGTACAATATATGTATCTTATCATGATTATGTAGTGATATACACATGTCTTGTGTACATGAACTTTGGGATCAGTGATTGTACTGTTATAGGTTTTACTTTCATATACTTAGCAGAAGATTCCTGCGGTGCGAGTTGAGTGTGAGAGCGGGGAATGTTCAATATGTTCAGGTTTTGTAGCTAGCTGTCAAGAAAAGCATATACAAATTGTACGACATTCAGTTATTGGGAAAATGTCTGTAGTATATAGTCTTTTGGGTAACAAAAAAAGTGTGAAATATTGATCTCAAACTGCCAATTGTTGAAAAAGAGTTTTCAATGTAGTTAGAATGTGTCGAAATTTCTAGGAAATTTAACCACGGTGAGAGTGGGATGGGGATGGCTTGCATTTGATGCCAAGTGTCACTTCTATCAAAAATCTTATACTATTATATGTACAATTTCTTTATTATATACTTTACAAGTGTAAGAGTTTAAAAAATGATATTTAATCGTTTATACCTGAAAGGGGATTGTTTATATGTTGCTGTGATATGTGGAAATAGCTTGGGAATTTTAGGGGGGTATATTAGTGTCTGATGTCATATCTTATATATACCAAAATCTTGTCACCATTATGTGTACTATTTCTGTATAATATACTTTTATGTAGTTGAGGAATGTGAAAGAGAGAAAAAGATTTCTAATTGTCTATTCTTGAAAGAGGACAGTCAGTGTAGCTATGATACAGTGAATTTGCTGAGAAATGTTAGAGAGGGTATACCCTTGTGTTTAATGTCAGATTGTATTTATAACAAGTTTGTACTATTTAGCATTCACAGTAGCCACTGGGGAATGTCAAAGACCGATAAATCCATTCACCGGAATTTGTGATATTTGACAAAAGAATAAAAGTCATGCAGGAGACACATTTGAAAATAACACCTCAATCATATTCACATGTAAATATCTGCTCAAATAAAAAAATACTGGGATGTAAAGTGGCATCTGCAAGAATCAGTGATGATGGTAGTTGTATATATGATTATCAGTTTGACATGACAATGATTAAAAATTGTTAAAAAGATATAATAATCGGCGGTGCACGTTAGGGGAGGGTTGTCAAAAAAGTGTATATTTTCTATTTTTTTTTGAAAAGAAGAGGTGTTGGAAGCTGTCAGAGATTTTGATGGTAACCTACTACCGGCACAATAGCTTGTAGAAAAGCTTATACATGTATTTACCGGTAGTTAATTTGAAGTATGCACAGGAATGCACACGAGGCTTAAAAAACTGAAGCGAGAAAACCTATCAGAATGCATGCAAAATTATCATTCTTTGTGTACAAGTATATGTATATAGTTTGTTTCAAAAATAATTGTTTTTAGTTGCTTCAACTTTTACAACAGGTAATTAATCTCATTGAAATACATTATATATAGCCATATATTCTAAATATTCGTGCAATGATATAATGTTTCGATAATTGCTTCTTAAAGAAGTATGCAGAGTAATTATTTCTTAAGTACGACTGTAATAAAGACTACATATTCTTTGTATTGGCAGGAGTCAGGATGATTTCAAAATGTGTCTCATAATTGATTATTGAGTTAATCCCCTTTTATCACAAATTTTTAAATAGTACAAGGTTTTTTTTTCTATTATTATATATTAGGAAGGAGTCCCCAAGGACCCTTGCGTTTGATGCCAAAATTTACTGATAACAAAACTTAAGGTCATACCTTCAAGGTCAAGGTCACACTGCACACATAGCCGAAATCCTCGTCTGGGCCATTACTTCTTACTTCCAGGTTGGATCTGGATAATATTTCACACAATTTTTGTTCATGACCCAAGGGTGTGTCATGACTTTGACTCAAGATCACATCTCCAAGGTCAAGGTCACAGTGCATGCATTTTCAAAATTTTTGTACGGGTCATAGCTCCTTATTGCTATGTAAGATCTCGATAATATTTCACACCATTGTTTTTAATGATCCAAAGGTGTGTATCACATTGTACGGAACGTGTTGTCCATCTGTGTGTCTGTCCGTCTGCCTGTCCATGAAACTTGTCCGGGCCATACCGGGTAATTTCTTCCTTTTTCTTTGGGGGGAGACCAAATTTTACACAATTGTCGTTCATGACCCAAGGGTGTGTCATGACCTTGAACCAAGGTCATATCTTCAAGGTCAGTGCATACATATCCAGAATTCTTGTCCTAGTCGTAACTTCTTCCTTTCAATTTGGAGGGAGGTAATATTTTACACAATTATTGTCCATGACCTAAGGGTGTGTCATTACCTGGAACTAAGGTGATATCTAAAATGTCAATGTCACAGTGCGCACATAGCCAGAATTCTTGTCTGGGCCATAACTTCTTCCTGTTACATTGCTAGAAGACTATAGTTTACACAATTGTTGTCCATGACCCAAGGATGTGTAATGACCTTGAACCAAGGTCATATCTACAAGTTCAAGGTCAGAGTGCACAAAAACCAGATTGTTTTCATTGATTATATCTCAAAGAGCACAAGTGGGACATCCATTACACTTATGCCAGTGATGTAATTTTGGATGAATTATTGCATATTTCAACTTTATTTGTCCCATTAGGACTGCTCTAGTTGTTACTATTATTGACATGCCTTTTGATGATGTAATCATACTGTGTGCCTTTGCCGATAATTGTTTTTGTGCTTGTGCGAATAAATCATGTCAAGAATGGTAAAAACTAAAAAATAATTTTGACTTAATTTGTATCACATATTTTTGTGTCATTGTCTTGCTTTATTCAGTGTAGAGAAGGAAATATACAGTCATTTGTCACAAAAAGCAAGAGAATACATATATTTGCGAATTTCTTTAAGCAGTCAGTTGTTTATGAATGAGCAAATTGTGCTCTGGTGAGTGATAGAAGCCCTCTTGGTCCTTTTGTTTAAAGACACATTTATAATTTCTAAGTCTGTAATAAAAACAAAGTTTGACACATTGATATAAAACCTTCATTTTACTATAGGATGTGTTCGATTTTTTACCTGAAGTATTAACCTCACCAATTTTTGAAATGCTAAATCGTTTTGGAAAATTGTTAAAACTCAGGAATGGAGAATCTTGGACTTATTGTTATAGGCCTTTAAAGGTTTCTTTTGTTTTATCTACTTTACAGAAACTTTAATATGGCTTTTTTAGGGGCATTAGTGTTTCACAAACACATCTTGTTTAAATGATTACATTTCGACTGACTTGTCCTTAATGGTATTGGTAAGCAGCAGTTTCTCATAAACTTTGCTTTGTATTTTGATAGGGTAGTAACAGTATATGATAATGCCTGCTGGTGCGGTGCCTTTCCCGTTTGGTAAATGTCGAGTGTGTCAAGATCGTGCCACTGGAGTTCATTATGGAGTAGCAACATGTGAAGGATGCAAGGTAAGTCTTCAGTGGTTTTAAGAAGTAGAGTGAAATTTGCCTGAAATATGAAATTACATGTATAAGAAATGTTCAAATCATCATATTATATAGTAATATACAATGAACCTGAATGGATGTATACATGTGATACAAAACCATTAAGAGCATACATGTACCAGTGTTTGTTTTCCCATTATGACATCAGAAAAATTACATTTTTATCATATTTTGCATAACCAGGTTCAGGAGAAAAATACACTTTTTGGTGTACCTGATTCAAAAATTGAAGTAAGCTATTTTCATCACACATTTATCATCTGTCTGTTCCTTGTCATTTATTTTTAGTCTCCTGCCAGTGAAACTGGAGGGGACTATAGTGTTTGTCGTTGTCCGTCTGTCCGGATGGTTTCCAGACAATAACTTCAGTGAGGAATGACCAATTTGTTTCACACTTCATACAATGTTAGCTTATATAAAGATCTAATGTGGGATTGATTTTGGAGTTAAAAGGTCAATTCTAAAGATTACTGTTACTAAAAATAGACATTTATCACTGCATTATGGTTGCCAGGTAATAACTTGAATTAAGAATAATTGATTTCTTTATACTTCATACAATGCTTGCTTATGTATAGGTCTAGGGTGGGATAGATTTTGGGATCAAAAAGTCAACTTTAAGGGTCACTGTTACTAAAAATAGACATCAGCATATTTCAGTCGTAGACTTATCAATGAAAATAGTGATTCATCCCTGTTTCAGTTTCCAGTTGATGACTATAGTTACTGATGCCAGATAGGAATAAAACGATACTATATTTTTGCTGTCAGTTTCACTGGAACTTGATACAAACTTCACAGAATTCAATGTTATTTCTTATTAAATCATGCAAAAGGTTACCAAGCTCACATAACTGTTTCATGTTGCTAATAAGGTACAGTTTGTGGCAGGGGATGAGTGTTGCATGCAACACTGATGAGTGTTGCAGGCAACACTGACTGTAAGCTTGTTCACATAATCAACTTCTGTCTTGCAATGGTCATGGCGATTTTATTGAAATGGGTCAAGAAATTAAGTAGGGATGTGAGTTGGGATGTCTGAAACTGTATGAGCTTTTGACAAACTTCTTGAGAAATGTTTAAGTATTAAGATGAAACTGAATGAAGTATTTGAGGTCATCTGCTTTGTTTGTGTTTTTATTCAGATTGTTCTAGAGGGGTATCCAGGGTGGGACAGTTAATCAGAGAGGGTACTTTCTTTGATAATCTTCTCCTTGGGATGAACTTGCACTGGTGTAACCCATTGAATTAGGAGCTCAGCTCTGACCGAGAGCTCGCTGTTTTACTCACACTGTGGGCATCCAGTGAATGAGGAGCTCAGCTCTGATGGAGCGCTCCCTGTTTTACTCCCACTGTGGGCACCCAGTGAATGAGTAGCTCAGCTCTGACCGAGAGCTCGCTGTTTTACTCCCACTGTGGGCACCCAGTGAATGAGGAGCTCAGCTCTGATGGAGCGCTCACTGTTTTACTCCCACTGTGGGCACCCAGTGAATGAGTAGCTCAGCTCTGACGGAGCGCTCCCTGTTTTACTCCCTTTGTGGGCACCCAGTGAATGAGTAGCTCAGCTCTGATGGAGCGCTTCCTGTTTTACTCCCACTGTGGGCACCCAGTGAATGAGGAGCTCAGCTCTGATGGAGCGCTCCCTGTTTTACTCCCACTGTGGGCACCCAGTGAATGAGTAGCTCAGCTCTGACCGAGAGCTCGCTGTTTTACTCCCACTGGGCACTCAGGTGTTCTGTCTTCTGGCTGAGAACTGAAAACCAAGTTTAAATGTCATAGTAGATATGGCACGAAAAAAGATCCCTCACTGCTTCAGGTGGTTACATTGCAAAAGTATAAAGTTTTATTCAAGGCATAAGGCAGAGGCTGTCTCCATATATATGAAATAATTTTGAAGTGATGTAAACCAATAATCAACCAATCAGTCAATCAACCAATCAGTCAAATGAGCAAATAAGACTGAAAACTAAGTGTGGCATGTCAATAATTTTTGTGTTTTTAGCCAAAGGCTCAAGTTAGCTATTGTAATAATACATTGTCCATTGTCCATAAACTTTCCACATTTTTTACTTTTTCTCATTAAACCTTTGCATTGATTTGATTGAAATACTGCATCTGGATCCTTGGGGTAAGGAAATACAATCATCTTCAGATAATGTTTACTACCTGGAATCGGAGCTAAAAGTGCCAAGAAGAGAGTAAAAAAGGGGCTAATCTTTAAGAATCTTTCTCTCGGTGACTGCAAGTCCCAATTAATTCATATTTGCTAAAGAGCATCGTTGTAACATGAGAAATCAATTTTGTTAAAGGGGAAGGTGTAAGCCACGCTTCTTACTTTGTTCTATTGCAGTATTTGCCAGAATGTCATGAGTTATAGATTCTACCGTTGTAGGCTTGTACCATAGGGAAACAGGGGCGTAGCTAGAAATATGCAATGTGCACGAAAAGACAGTTTCTCACGAGGAGCGCGCAGCTCTAAGAGGGGGATGGGATCACCTTCTCTTGCAAGTGGGGATTCTAGGGTCTCCCTCGAGAAAATTTTGTAAAATTCAATGCAAAGTTGTGCTTTCTGGAGTACATCTTGATAACATTGAAACTATTTTTGTCATAAGAAATGACGTTTAATATTGAAGAATTTATGTCGAACACAATAAAAGCTGAACTTGAATCTACCTTTTAACATAAACGTCTTTTTGATTTTGAGAAAGTTGAAGATTAATGTTTTCACAAATTGATTTGACACTTACGAGTTGTCATATGATATGGATGTCTTTGAGTCACATTTTATTTTGTCCCCGTGATGTGCACGCCATGGCGTGTTGGCGTATAGGCAGTTACGTCCCTGGGAAAATACAATGTTTAAATATTGCTCTGTTTAAAACTATTTTAATAAGTCTCCATGATGACATTATGTATACTACAATTATCATACTCCTAGATATAAAGGATATAAAGTTCTTTTTGTTACTTTTTTGTGAAAGTACACTAAGATAAAGCTACAATGGTAATGTGATATTAATGAAGAAATAAAAGGCGATATTTGGCCCCACCCCATTGGCTCACAATTTCTACATAGATTTATATAGACCATTCTACTCGGCAGTTACTCAATAGCTATCTGCCTTTACCAATAGGTGTCACAATCGTATCCACCATTACGGTACTGAAAAAGTTATCGAGATAGTAAAAATGACCTATGAGGGTAGTGGTTAAAACAATATTTGTGTTTATTAACGTTTAGTTGAATGATCTGATTGGTGAATATAATTGAAAATTAATAAACGCATTTGTTTTATAGTCTGATTTGAATTTCGGTTTTAAATTTAAATATGAAAAACAGAAAAAGAAAAGGAATCTTTCTCCGGCCTTACAAAAATGTTGGTCACCAAGCTAAGTTATTTATTCAGTAATGAATGATGTATTTATGTATAAGAGATTAATTAGATAATTATTAAATAATAAAAAACTTATTAAATACATTACATATCAGAGACATAGACTACTTTCAAAATATAGTCTATGTTTCGGCAAATTTCAATCAGTATCAACACCTAGACCATTTCACAAACGAATATTTTTCGTAAAGTTTACTCAGATAGATTATCACTAAATTTCAGTATGCAGATGATTTGTTGTATTCGGGGATGAGTAATATCATCTACTTAACTATTTCCAAATTCAGGCTATCCGTATTTGCAAAACCTGGGGTTGAAAGTTTCGGAAAATCTTAAAAAAAATTCATATGTGATCTATTGGAACATGACCTACAGTTCTGTGAAAATTGAATACAACTCTACGAGACGATACTTCGCAAGCACCGAAATTAACTTGTCAAAAATAACTTAGATAAACAGTGGCGAATTTAGGGGGAGTGGAGGGGTCGCTTGTCATCCCCCTGGCAGTGACCCAAAATTTTACAAAAACCCTGTATTATGGCCCATTTTCTGTTAAGATTGACAAAATTCGCCCCTCGACCCCTGCCCTCCCCAGCAAAGGAGGTGCTGGATTCATAGCTAATAAAACATTAAGAGATTTCAAGTTGAGCCTATATTGAATAGAAATTAATACATCTTATTTATAATGTCCAGTTCATTAAAACCCGACACACTCTGCCTGTCTTTTGCTTTGTCTGTCATTAGCTAATTGTGGATAAAGATCTGGCAAAACTCTGTAAGGGATCATGTTCTGGTGAACTCATCTTTTTCTGCAGTGGGATAAACAGAGAAGCGGAATAAAGATATTGTTTTAATCAGATTGTTTTTTATATAAACGGAAAAACATTTAAATGACGTTTTAGAAATGTTTACCTGAAATATTTCCCTGAAGCATCTTCACAACATCATAGGGAAATATTTTAAAAACGTTTTAAAACATATTTACAAAATCCCTCGAAAATCAGCTATGGGTTATTTTTCAAGTTTTACTAAAATGTTTGGAAAACATTTTTAAAATGTTCTGATACAATTTGAAATGTTTAAAGACATTATTATAACATTATGCTTAAAATGTTTCAAGGAAACGTCTTTGCAACCCTTTGAAAATGTTTTGAAAATGTTTTGTGCTACCTGGGTTTTGGATGAAACAGTAAAAAACCGAGGTCCCGTGTCATGGTAGGCGTGGCACGTAAAAGATCCCTCACTGCTTGTGGTGGGTCCGTTGCAAAGGTCTAAATTTCTATGCAATGCATCAGGCAGATGCTATCACCATATAAGTGAAATAATCGTGGAGTGATGTGAAACAATATTCAATCTTTCAGTATCGATTTATACTTCATTGATTAAAAACTGCAATAGAAATTTACTTAATATATGTACATACTCATTTTTTAACATATTTATATCTGGAATAATAGTCCCTACAGAATACTCCTTTTGTCCATGCATAGATCTGCCACTAAAAAAATATAAAATAACAATAAAAAAAAGAAAACCAAAAAAAAAAAAAAAACCCCAAAAACCACATGGTTTAAAGGTAGGGTTCATCTGAGTTAACATAGGTTATCATATGTTTCATATTGCTAACGTTATATACGAGAATTCATAATAACGATTTATTTGTCTTTTGTATATATGTATTTCAAATGGATTGTTTTTTTTTTCTTATTTTGGTTTGTTTGTTTGGTGGAAGGGGAAGGGTGGGGGAATTGAAAAGGTTTAATAGATAATTTGCATGGCATGGAATTCTGTGTGGGTATCCTTTTAAATCAGTTTGTTCATTAAATGTCATTGGCTTCTGAAGCTAATATCTTTCAATGCTGGAATGTTTTGACAACACTTAACATGGCTTACACTAATTAACAATTTTCATTAGCAGTGTCTAGAACCAGGGATGCATATACGTCCCAGCTAGAATACAATGACACTCGGATAATTCATGCAATTACTATTTATAATCTGTATTTGATAAGCATAAATTCACATTCAACACAACACATGTTAATATAAAAATGTCGATAAAATATTTTCTTTCCATCACACACAAATGTACTTATGAAAAGAAAGCTATCCATTTATGTATGTAAAATTATTCATTAGTAATGTACGTATGTTTCGATGAATTCATAAATTCAAATGACAAATTGTCGTTTCATGATATCAAATCGAAGATATATGTTAAAAAAATGTGTAAAATGTTGTTTAAAAAACATTTTGACCAACATTTTGGGTACATTTTGATGGATTGGGTATGTTTTGACCAAAAAAGTGGGTAGGTTTTGGTTGGGTACGTTTTGGCATGGGTACATTTTTACCTAATCCCTGATGTAATTTATAGCATTAGAATATTCAGAACGTACTATGAATCTTTTCCAGATTATTAATTATATGTAAAATTACAAATAGAGATATATACATGTGTATATATTGTGTAGACTGAAGTTGAAGTTACCTGCTCTTGCTTGCTATTGTTGTGCGAAGATGAGACAGGTGACCACTAGTTTTATTTATAGCACAGGTGTAAGCGGCCCTCACTAAAATTAGTAGTCAGAGTCGGATTCGAGAAAAGTCAGATTCGAAACACATAATTACAGATTTCTTCTGTATCATTGCTTTGTTCATAATAAAACTTTCTGAAAACAATGTTAATGTTGTATTTTATATGATTCAATAGAAATATTGCATCACTATGTCGTTAATTCGATAATTCAGAGCATTTTGTACATTCTGCCACACTAAAATTAGTAGTCATATTTGAAGGCGGATTCGAGAGTTCTAGCTGACATATCTAGCATTATTTTCCAAATAGACGTATTCAATTGATGTTTGTAACTTAAAGTTATAGTAGAAATTCCAAACAAGTGGAATACATATTCAGAAAATGTGCATATAAATGTTTATTTAGATGCTTATATTGGGTCTAGTGTGTTTGGAATGTCAGAGTTCGAATAGTTGAATCCACACTTAAGCGATATAAGCGGCTTTGCGTAACGTGTCAAAGGTCAATGGGGAAAAAGCCCCTTACGCACATTCGCGGAAAAGCAATAACCTTGTAGTAAAAGTGAAGATGAAAATGTGCCAAATTATTAAATTAAATGCTGCAACTTTAAGAAAAAATATTATAACCATGTAGAGGTTAGTATAAATATTAATTTCAAATAGATTTTTATGTTAGTTTCATTCAGTATAATAGAAATATGTAGCACTACTGTCAAAGTAACCAGCGTCAGCATCACGTGTGGGCCGGTATGAACATTTGTATCAATGAATTATAACATTGGATATTGTTGTAATGGTGGGTCCCATTTCTTTTGAAAGAGGTTCCAACATGTTTTGATCGAGGTCCTAGGCAGTAAAGGTGGTATGTAGATGTGTATACACATGTGTCAGTGTGTGATGGAAAAGGGGGGGTGGAGGTTGTGCAATGACATGACATGAACTTTTTGGGTTAAAATTCTAGATGAAAAAGGGATTCTAGGTTTTCTCATGCTAAAACCATCTTCTGCATTTGTATATTACCTCACAATGGTGCATGCATTGAACATGCCTTGTACACCACTGGAAATGGAATGGTAATGTGAGTTGCATTTGGTTGAGCATGATGAATACCAAACCACTACACCTGTGCTTTATGAATTATATGAGCAAGCTTAGAGCTATTTTGCTTAAAATCAAATTTCATGTTACCATTTTTTTTTGCACATTTTCACAGTCTTTTGGTGATGGGTATGCCTTGAAAATGAAACTTACTCAGAAAGTAAAAACAAAAATACAAATTGAAAGTAATATTTGTTGAAGTGAAACGGGTAATGTCTGTACTTAAATCTTTTATGCATTTTGAAAAATGATTAGAAAGTAAAGTTCTATACTGGAATACCTGCATAGTACACTCCAGTCTTTAAATGATATTTCAGAGTATTGCAGGGTAGGGTTAAGCATATGAAACAATGGAAAGGGCCAATCATTTGTGCAACCCACTAAACTATAAAAGAGTGGTTTGTAAATTTGTTACTGTGTAACTTGGTTAGAAATTGACTCTGAAACATAAGTTTGTTTTAACCATGATGAAACTGATCATGTCTCCTTTTTGAAGATCTCGTAGGCAGATTTGGAATTTCCACCACACGGGCATCTACTACATTGTATTTTTACTACATTGTTAAAAGTTCTTTCTCAAACTATATACAATCATGAATAGTGCGCTTGTCTTTAATACCCTAAGGATGTACATGTAGTAAGGCCAAAGTTGCCTTGGCGATTCAAAGATTGTGTCAAGGTTTTGCGACTTCATGTCTCCACGAGACTCTTTAGTCAAAAGTCATTATTCACATAATTGGGTTGTTTTGATTGATTGATTGATTTTTGTTTAACGTCACATCACGAATATTTCACGTATATGGTGACGGCATCTGCCTGATGCAGGACATACAAATTTTGACCTTTGCAACGGAAGCAGTGAGGGATCTTTAACGTGCCATGCATACCACGACACGGGGACTCGGTTTTTACTGTCTCATCTGAAAGACAGGACACCGGCATGACCAGAGCGGGACTTGAACCCCGGCCTCCCGATTAGGAGTCCAGCGCGATACCACTAGGCCACGCCGGCTTAAATGTGTTGTTCATTGCAAACTGCTTCCTGATTGGTTACATGGTATCACATGGAACCAATCAAATAATGACAAACTACACCAACTATGGAATATTTAAACCATTTTTGTCTGGAGTTTGCATGGAGATAAGGAATCGCAAAACCCTGATACTGTGAAGACGGTTTTTCGTCATGAAAAGCTATCACAACTACCATATAAAAATCATAGTTTTACTGGAATTTATTCATCAATAACAATATAACAGTTAAATACAAGAATGCATGTAAATTCAAGTACAATTACAATATTACTTGAATATAGTGTGATACACGTACAAGTATTTAATGATATGTTTTGGAGTATCTGATTTCATACATCAAGATCATAATTATTCTATGTTAAGTTAATAAGTGTTTGGGATAAATTTTTCAGAAAAAAGTTTAATTCTGAATCCCTTACTCATGTAATATATGATTCAGGCAGAAAAAATTGTAAGAAATTATTTAGATTTTGCAACTGACACTACATTATCATCTTTAAGTCTGTAGAAATGCATTGATTGAAAAGGGAGTATTTATTTCCTTTACTATATTATAACTTGTGCACAATAATTTCCCATGAATTTGCTCATATGATTTGCTTAATATATATCTGAATAATTGTAATTAAAAAAATTACAATTCATCATGATTTTTTTTCTGCAAGAACTGAATTTATACACTATACATGTGATTGTAAATTGACTTTTAACTTTAGTCAAACTCGTAGCTAGCGAAGCCATCAGATTACAAGACTAGCACGTTTTTCACGTAACCATCTTTACTAGTCATAAATATGATAAAGGTGTTTTGCATTTCTACATAAAATCACAATTTTCAATTAAATAGATTTGAATAGAAAACTTATTAAAAAGGTGATTATTATAAACAAAGAAAAGGTAAAATATTTTGTTAAACACTACACTGCCTTTTTCATGGTGAAATTTCCCGAATTTTTCACTGGTGAAAATGCAGATGTTTGTATCATAATACACATTCAAGGTAGCGCTTAAAGTATAAACAACAAGATAAACCCTAAAAAAAAAGTCAAGTTAGCAACACTCTGCTCTTTGTATGTACTAACATCATTATCTTGAACCACAATATAATTGTAGACAGGACAAAAATAAACTTTTTTCTGTGATGCCATTTGCACTACAGACTATGTAGTTCTTCTTTTAGCTAGTCCTTTGCAAGTCCTCACCTCCCCAAATAATTGCGTAATGCATCCATTTTCCAGGATTCATTAGTAAAATATATCATCCAAACTATATGGGTACTATATGGTGTACTATATATAACGAGTAATGAGTTCAAACATGATTAAACATCGAAGATCTTCTCTGAACGATGTATGCCGCCATTGTTTTTCATTGTAAACAACACGAAAGTTTTCCCCATTGACCTTTGACCAGTGACGCCATATTGCTGATATGACGTAAGTGTGGATGGGTCTATAGAAACAGGCGGAGTTGGATCCGAGTAAATGCTCTATCACACTAAAATTAGTAGTGGAATTTGGAGTACGAGATTATCTATTAGAATATTAAATAAATGACTTTATGTCGGAAATATAGCACTTACAGTTACAAATGAATATATATATATATGTAAACAAAAGCAATATCTAATGCCATAAAGCTAGTAAAATAGTGGATGATCAACAAAAACAATATCTAATGCCGTAAAGCAAGTAAAATAGTGGATGATCAACAAAAGCAATATCTAATGCCATAAAGGAAGTAAAATAGTGGATGATCAACAAAAGCAATATCTAATGCCATAGAGCAAGTAAAATAGTGGATGATCAACAAAAACTATGTCTAATGCCATAAAGCAAGTAAAATAGTGGATGATCAACAAAAACTTATTGACGAATCCCGATCTAGAACACTTATAATGTCGGAGTTCGAATATAAAGGAATGGAGTCGGACATGAATATACATTGGGTATTCTTTCTTTTTTATCTAATTATTGTAATCAATAAATACTTTATTATGTAGCATTATTAGTACCCAATCAATGAAATATGCGTCATCAATTAAATCAAAAAAGCGATTTCACCTGTAGATCAACAGCATTCAAATTCTGTAGATTGTGGCATTTTTGCTATAGTCTTTTAAATCTAATTATGTGAAAATGATTTCAATAAATTATTGAATGTTACTTTTGATATCAATGAAATGATAAAACATTTTTATTTCTGTCAAGTAACTAGGTTATTTTATGCCATTCTCCAAAAAGACTCCGCCATTGGCAGTGCCGCAGCTTTTCTGTGGAGCAATTTACCTGAATCTATTAGAAATTGTAGCAACTTGATATTTAAAACATTCATAATAACTGCATATTTAAATAGCTGTACATTATATTTCAAGCTGTGATGATATACATGTTGTACATAAGTTATGTTTTACACACAGGACCACAATGCAAACTTGTTAATATATGTAACTAATTGTGCAGTCCTGTATAAATAGAGGATATTACTATACCCCCGCAAACGAAGTTTGGGGGGTATATAGGAATCACCTTGTCCGTCTGTCTGTCTGTCTGTGTGTCTGTCGTACCGTCTGTCTGTCTGTCCGTCCATCTTGTCTGTCCGTAAAACTTTAACCTTGACCATAACTTTTGAACCAAAAGAGACTGGGTATTCATACTATACATTTGTATTCCTTGTGGCAAGACCTTTCTTTTGGTGCCAAAATTTTTAATCTTGTGACCTTGGCCTTGACATTTGACCTACTCTTTAAAACCTTTAACCTTAGCTATAACTTTTGAACCAAAAGAGACTGGGTGTTCATACTACACATGTATATTCTTTGTGGCAAGATCTTTCTTTTGGTACCAAAATTTTTGACGTTGTGACCTTGGCCTTGACATTTGACCTACTTTTTAAAAACTTTAATCTTAGCTATAACTTTTGAACCAAAAGAGACTGGGTGTTCTTACAACATATGTATAATCTTTGTGGAAAGATCTTTCTTTTGGTACCAAAATTTTTGACGTTGTGACCTTGGCCTTGACATTTGACCTACTTTTTAAAAACTTTAATCTTAGCTATAACTTTTGAACCAAAAGAGACTGGGTGTTCATACTACACATGTATATTCCTTGTGGCAAGATCTTTCTTTTGGTACCAAAATTTTTGACGTTGTGACCTTTGCCTTGACATTTGACCTACTCTTTAAAAACTTTAAACTTAGCCATAACTTTTATACCATAAAAGACTGGGTATTCATACTACACATGTATATTCCTTGTGGAAAGATCTTTCTTTAGGTATCAACATTTTTGACATTGTGACCTTGGCCTTGACAATTGACTTATTTTTTAAAAACTTAAACCTTAGCCATAACTTTTGAAAGAAAGGAGATGGGACCTTCTTACTACACATGTGTATTCCTTGTGGCAAGACCTTTCTGTCGATACCAACATTTTCAACCTTGTGACCTTGGTCTTTTGTCCTTGGTCTATGCCCTATTTTGAATTTTAGTGCTGTGGGGGGTATTTGTCTCGTTAGGACAGTTCTGATTACATTTAGGCCAAATAAACTTAATAGGTAGATTTTCATCCAACCTCGTGAAAATATATGGGGCATGTGGGTGGAATTTATTTTTTATAATTATTTTCAAATATTGTCTTTGAATCGTTAAAATTCGAAGCAAACCAGCTTTTCTTTTGGGTTATGCCGGCAACAACTCATATGACAGCGAAAACCATTTTGTCAACTACCGGAAATGGCGATATGTATATAAACTGAAACGTATATCGGATGCGGACCCGAATTAAAATACCGGAATTCAGACGTGCCGGTTTTCTTTGAAAAATAAATAATTCTGGGTCGGGTCGATTTTTTAGGGGCGGGTGGGGATGAAAATCTACCAATTAATTTTAATTGGCCTTACATGGCTATTTTATAAGTAGCTCTCATTTTATAATGACCGCTATTCATTACACACAGATGAAGAAGACAAGGAAGGTATAATTACTAAAATGACAAGAAAATTGTTTTGGTTGGCACTGGGGTATTTATATTTTCTAAGATCAAAACTGGTATTTATTTTGTTATGGAATGAAAAAGTACATCAAAGCAAATGCTTACAGACATTTTTATGCCCCCACCAGGTATGGCAGGGGGCATTAAGTGTTTGCTTTGTCAGTCCTTCTGTCTTTTCGTCCTTCTTTCACATATTGCTTACCAGATGATATCTCAAATATCTTTTAACATATTCAAATAAAATTAGGATATATACTTTAAGTTATTAAGAGAGGAAGAATCCTATTGATTTTGGAGTCAAAAGGTCAAAGGTCAAGGTCACTGCTGATGAAAGTAGACTGTAATTATTGGTTTCTGGATGATAACTCAAATACTTTCTCAAGGAAACAGGAATGACCAGAAAATATCCTTTGATAACTATTATATTGAAATAAGTAGCTCTCTATCTATATCCATTTCATTTTGAAAGTCATTATGATCAATGAAATGAATTTCCTTTTTACAACAGAATTGTCTAGGGACACCTAGGACTTTTTTTTATTTCATAATCAAATCAGTATGATGCAGGTAGTCGCATATTGACTAAATATACCTCAACCATACAGTTTTTTTCATCAATTATAGTAATATTTATTATTAGTTTACTGCCCATTTGAATGAGCTTTGGTGTCCATTATCATCAGTTAGGCGGCGTTTGTGTACTATGAATTGAAAATAACTGTGAACGTTAGTAACCTTATTAAGTCATGTCTTTACGTCATTTTAAGGGAATACGTTTTATTAGGACCGCAGTTAATGGCGACGAGGTCCATTAGGGTTTTCTTTCTTTATTTGTTGAATCTGCAACAAGAATTTGTTGTTAAAGTACTTTTTCAAACTTGAAATTTGACTTAAGTATAATACACTGTATAAATGACTTGATGGAGGCAAATGAAATTAGAATGTAGGCAAATCCCTGGACCCCTCGGTGTGTCTGAACTTATTATATGGCTCATTTCTGATAGATACTTTCCTTAGAGAACATTCCTATACTTTTTAGGTTTCTCTTGTGCTCAGGTGCACTATATAGGCCAATCTGGGCCTCTTGTTTATGCATGCAGTCTCTGCAATGGTTAACTCTGATCAAAGAAAATTACGATAGACTTGAAAGTTTGTGATACATGAATTAATCAAGCTAAAAGAGGTCTGAGATCATGCTCGCAAAAACTTGTAAACAAATTAAGTAACTATTACCATAATTTATGCTTTCTTTGTTTTTAGGGATTTTTCAAGCGAAGTACTCTTAGAGGAGACAAATACAAATGTTTTTTCGGTGGAAGCTGTGAATTAGGTCCCCAGAACAGAAATCGTTGTAAATCTTGCCGATTCAGAAAATGTCTTGAAAATGGAATGGCAATTGATGGTAAAGTGTCTAGAATAATGTTTTATAAAATAAACATATATAAAGTAATTTTCTGATATTTTTAAAGCATCTCTAAAAATTAAAATTTTCCTTTTTCGTATCACTGTCACTAAATTGCTTTTTTCATTCTATATCATAGAATTGTCAGCCACTTTATATGTAACATGAAGAGGAAATAACACTACATTTAAATATTTCAGCTGTTAAAATGGGAAGAATTCCTAAACTGGAAAAGGAACGTGCCCTAGCTCAACAAAAAAGAGAACAGGATGATATGGAAACTTTTGATAATTGTGTTTCCTCAACAACATTACCAAATGCCAGTGCTGACATAGGTCCTAAATCATTAGTACTTGTTGAGCAGGTTCAGTCCAAAAATACAGAGAATTTCCAGGCTCCACACAAACAATCATTGGTACAGGATGTAAGGGAAAAGAGAGAAATGTCATCCTGCAATGCCATTCATCAAGAAGAACAATCTGTCAGTGCCATGGAGTATGAAGCTAATTATGTACCCTCCAGAGATTTCAGTAATCATTCTAGATTCAAAGAAGAGTCAGGTATTTGTTCCTTTTCAGGGAGTGATGCAAATGTTTGTATGGAAGACTATTCAGGGGTAAAAGACTTCGTAAAACCATGGAAGAATTTCTCTTATGGAAATCCCCAACACACCATCTCAGATACATTACCACCTCAGTCTTCTAGTAGTAATAAGATGTGTGAAAAGTGGGTTACCTCAAATTCATATCATAGAAGCCACCAACTTACACACATGGAAATTCAGCATGACAATATGAACAAAGTATTACAATCATTAAAACATGAAAGTCAGACGAGGGATTTAGACGTCTGTAATGTAGAGTCCAGCATAGAGGATATACATAAAAAATCACAGAAAGAAAACCCATATTGCTTGAAAAATAAAAGATGTAGTTATCTTGACCAGAATTCAATGGATTATCAAGAACACATTTCCAGAGAAAGGTTAGGAATGTACTCTAGACATGAAGAGGCATCAAACAATAAAATCTGCTCCTGGAGGGATTCTGAAAGTTATAGCCAGTCATTGTCTGCATCAGGAGCTAATTCTTCAACCTACCCAGAGCCTGAAGTAGTAAATCCCTGCAGTGATAGAACACAGAAAGACAAGGGTAATCAACAAGAAACTGATGATCAGAATAAGGGGTCATCTTCCCAAAGCACACTGAATGATAATTCAGTTATGACAATGCTTATCGACAACTACATGACTGTCAATAGCACAGAGACAAAAAGGTCAGATCAGTGCAATACAAATCAGGGGCCTTCTGGTACATCTGGTTTTGTACCTACAGTACCAAGAAAAAAGGATGTAGTATCTCAATGGATGAAATATGAATATGGTGAACCCCGTTTGGAACCTGAGTTCAGTGTGGAAAAGAAACCATCCAATTTAAACAAAGAGTCACATAACCAGCCATCAGCACTTCCTGAAACATTCACTGATTGTCAAAAAAGAGATGCAGAGTCAAATCATAATGAAGAGAATCTATGGGAAAATTATAACTTCTTAAAGACTATTGTACCAGATCCTATATTTGGCAATTTACCATTACATGTGCGTACCGTGGAAACAATGAAGAAACTTGGTGAAGAGGGAGTTTTGGAACAGTTGGTTGAATTTCCTATTGATATGATTGTGACTACTGCAAATAAACTTCGCAATCCTATAGCCATCAATAGACATGGGAGCATCATGGAAGAAGAAGGAGGGCTTCTTGTGAGTGAAACTATTGTTCGTCTGAAAGAGGTGGCAAAAATTCTTTTGAAACCTTTGTGGCAGAAAAGATTTTATGTCAGAGGCTATTTGAGCAACAAGGTAAGATCTAAAAATATAGTACATACACTTTTTAATATTTTGTTTTTTAAATTTACGAGTATCCACTCTCCAATTACTTATAATAATGAGGTAGATATTAGACTTTTTGAAAAGTTTAGGCTTTAACAGTTTGTTAATAAAAATTCAGTCTGATAAGAATGTCTAAGCTGATTTTTGATAATTTTGAGTAACTCTGAATAATTAAAGGTCATATGGAAGTTGTCCTGCTACTTTGTAGTGTTGCAAAAGTATTATTGTATAAGTTTGTTCGACGTAAATCTAAAATAGTATGACTCATATCCTTGTTTAATGTCAATGGCTTGTATTTATAATCTTGTAAACAACTTATTTGTGAAAACACAGTCTTCTAGTATAATACTTTCATGTAATTTTCATGAATCATTCAATTTTCATGAATCATTCCAAATTTCTTAACTGAAAAATATTCTACATATAGTATAAACATTTAAAGTGAAAATGTTCTGCATTGATATTTATGAATAAATAATAATTAACTTAAGTTCTGTATTTAGAAATATATACATATATATTTTTTATGGACAATGTCTTTATTTGTTTGTTTTCATTTTGTGTTATTTTCTTATTTTATCTAAGTTTTCACAGAAAAATATAACACTATATGTATATAGCCAGTGCACCAAGTTTGTTGTTCTCTGACATTGAGACATTCAGCTTGCTTTTTCATTTCATAATCACGCCTAATACAATTGCACTTTGTGATGTCTATGTATGTCAGTATATTGACTGATTTTATTTTTACCTTGTTTAAAGATCAAAGTAAAATTTACAACAAATAATCCTGAAGAAATAAAGGAGACTTGGGCATCCCTTATGAGTAGTGTCAATCACTATAACCAGCTTATTATTGGTAAGATATCTTTTAACATGTGAATCAGTGTACTTAACAGTTTTCATTCTGTTTTTGCATGTTGAAATCCATTTTTTGTCCTGATTTTTTGTGAATGTTCTTTATTACAGTAAATGCTAGGAGTTTAGTCCTGTAGCACTGCACTGGATTTCTGATGACTTAGGTTTGATCCTTCAGTCCTATTCACAGAGAATCCTCAGATTTCTCTTAAGTTGTCTCGTAGGATTGCACTTACGATTACTCTTAGATCATATTCACATAAAGTCGCTTAAGATTTCATGTAAACATTTCAGTCCTTTTGCACTTCTGCACATGTCTTTGATCTGATAGGGTGCTACTCATACACACTGGCTGCATTTATTAAGGAGATATATAATGTCACACACAATAAATAAACACCCACCTGGTAACTTTTGATATGTCCCTTCTGCCCTATTTTCCAGAATTGGCAAACTTTTGATTTGTTTCTAACATCTTATGGGATGTCTGGTATGACATGGTTGTGAAGCATAGATAGGTTATACAGCCTGAGGATCTTAAGCTATTGTGATCACTCTTCATCTGGCATTCGTCCGTCTGTCTGCCTGTCCACCATGAACTATCATACTTACGATTTCTTCTTCAAAATTTTTTCAAGGATTTTGATCAAACTTGATAGGGATGAAGCACTCAAGATCCCTTACAAGTATCGTTTCTTCTTGGCTAGATCAATGAAGGGATGGATTTAGGGCACAGCAACATATGCCCAAGAGGGTCTTCTTCAGACTAAATGACATGGATCATAAAATCAGGTTTTTATAACCCCCCAGCAATGAAATAGGGGGGTATATCAGAATCACCTTGTCCATCTCTCTGTCAGTTAGTCCGTCTGGCATTCATAGACATGTCCTTGTCCATAGTTTCTTTCATTTACATTTCTATAGATTCCATTTAGCTTCATCATCACATAAAGGTTTACTCCTCCCATTTTCATCTCTTGAGAGCCATTTTTCAACATTTTTGGTGTTTTACCAATTTTTGTGACATTGCCACATAATGCATTTATTTTATTTTAGGACTTTGTGTTTCTTATAAACGTGAACTTTTCATCTGGAGTTTTTTTTTTCATAGATGCATTGATATTTTAAATCTAAATTTATAATCACAGAAAGGTGTGCTATCTGACAATGAATGCATCCGCAATTTTTTGGAAGCTAGACATCAACTTGTAATTCATTTCGGGGAGCATATAGTTGCTGTCATGTCCGTGTGTCTGCTCATCGGTCTGCCTACCCATCCATCCATCCAAGCTCATTATCTCTTATACCTTTCATCAGAATTTGATTACACTTCACCAAAATGTTACTTAGGTTAAGGGATATTGGATAAAGGTCACTCAAGGTCATTACTGAAAGGTAAAGGTAATTTATTAACTATGACTTAAAATACCATGAAGTACTTTTATCTCCTACACCTTTCATCAGAATTTGATCATAATTGATTAAAAAGTTTTACGGAATGCTTTTGGACAAAGGTTAAGATCAATGTGAAATTAAGACTTAGGTCATTCATGATCATTTATGAAAGGTCAAGGCCACTCAGAAAATAGAACATTAGGTATCAAAATAGGACTTAATTTATAAAAAAGAGAATGTTTAGGAAAAATAACTGTTGTCACATGATTATGGCACTAACAACAATGTAAGTACAACTGCCATTTAGGAAGCATCCATCAGTTTCACTTACACTCGTTTCAAGAACTCAGATGTCTGTGAATGAGTAAACTGTGTTGAGGGGAGTGATATAGACCCATTTTAGCCTCTTGTTTTCTAATGTGTTAATCAGAATAAAGGCTTAATTTTTCTGTGGATGACGTCTGAAAAAAGTGACTAAGAATGATAATCAGAATGGTTTAGTAAATAAATATTTACTTATGATAATAAGGACTTCAGATGTTTCCTTCATAAAATAAAATTTATTTTGCTTGGTCTATAAAAAGAAAAGCATACAGCAAAACTTTTTTTGCATCTCGCAAAATCAAATTGATATGCACTTCATATATGCAAAACAAAAATGAAAGAACTGATAGTCCTCAAGGTCGGAATTGCATTTTCAAATACATATATAGTACACCACAAACTTGTATGTTTTCCATCGTAATATTCCTTTGAAATTGCATGACTCATTTTATGATACATTGTTATTTTCAAACTTCCCTATCCCCTTTTTTTGAACAAGAATTTCTTCAAGCTCTGGGGCAAAGGGAATTAAATTGTGATCCGCACAAAATCACATGCAGAGCGGTCGGACTAAATACTGAACTGTGTTGAACGTAGCCAAATCTAAGCTTTATTTTAGCTATTTCTTTATATATTTAATTGATTTTTAATATTTATTTTTGTAATGAGGCAATATCTAATTATTTCTACATCCCAAATAAACAAGAGTGATTTCTAGCGTGGCAAAATACGCCTGTATCATTTTGAAACTTTGGAAACATTCCCCCCTTAAATTATTCCATCCCCAATAGTTCGTTCTGTATCCTGTCTACCTACAAGACATTATAACCAAGTAGTACTATGACCTTCACCTCTGACCTTGAAAAACAATAAGCGTCTTTGTCTTGGCATGAGGAGTAAGTGTACCAAATGTGATGGTCCTAGCCCCAACGGTTTGGGTTGTATCCTGTCTACAAGGGTTTCCTACCAAGTAGTACTATGACCTTGACTTTTCACCTTGAAAAATAATAGGCGTCTTTGTCTTGGCATAAGGAGTAAAGGCATCAAGTTTGACAGTCTTAGCCCCAACAGTTTGATCTGTATTTTGCCCACAATGTCTGACGGACGAAGAGACGGACAGGCATACAGACGGATGACAGAAGACAGGTGTATAAAAATATACCATATTAACTGAAATACATATATGTCTTTATCACTTGTCAAACTAATGAGTGGGTCGAGTAGAACCAAGTACTGTGTCGAACAGAAGCTTTATTGAAGC
Organism: Pteria penguin; assembly: GCA_035048485.1. NCBI lineage: Eukaryota > Metazoa > Mollusca > Bivalvia > Pterioida > Pteriidae > Pteria > Pteria penguin. Next base: position 71,205,795 of record CM068582.1, on the reverse strand, counting down.
TATATCTGACTGTAACTTTTTTACTGTAAGACATAGGGCCTTCATATTTAGCATGTGTGTCTGTAGACATGCACAACCATGACAGTATGTCACAGATCACTGCACCCTTACTGATAGAACCCCCAAAACGGGGGGCCACAATTCTCTGAATTTGCTTGTTTCTAAAAGAGAAATATTAAATTTCCAATATCCAGGCCCTTTTTTATATACTTTGATTAAAATTTAGTAGTAATTTAAGACTTTTATGATCTGACATTCTAAATCCGTTAGAATGTGTTCCAGGAACGCATCTCAGATTTATACTCTTTGTATTAAAAACAAATGTTTTTGATAAGAAAATATAATCAATTCTACTTTGTGGTATATTACTACCATTACATCAGGTAAAACCTGTTTTGGTATTGTGTTTTTCAGTCCAGATATCACATAGATTTGCAAGATAAAAAATATTTTTAAGTATATGTACACTTTTATCATTATACCCCCCGCAAACGAAGTTTATAGGAATCCGTCCGTCTGTCGTGACGTACGTCCGTCCAAAAAACTTTAACCTTGACCATAACTTTTTGAACCAAAAGAGACTGGGTATTCATACTACACATGTATATTCCTTGTGGCAAGACCTTTCTTTTGGTATCAAAATTTTTGACCTTGTGACCTTGGCCTTGACATTTGACCTACTTTTTAAAAACTTTAACCTTAGCAGTCTCTTTGAACCAAAAGAGACTGGGTATTCATACTACAGATGTATGTTCTTTGTGGCAAGATTCTAGTTCTAGTTTGAACATATTATGTTATTATTACTACTGATTTGACAATTAAATTTCCTGCTATCAATAAGCTGTGGTAATCAATACAAAATTTATTTATCCATAAATTGAAATATTTAAAGATAATTTATTAATCAGTTCTTTTATTTTGATTATTTAGAGTATAAACATTTAGTAAAGTAATGATTTGATCTTCAAACTTTATGTTAACAAGTTATTTTCTACCATCCTGTGACCTGTGAATATTTAAAATTTCAACAAGCAGATTTTCTCTAAAAAGAATAGAAACTCCACTAGTTTTTTTTATCATGCTTACAGATATCAAGTTGAAACATGGTAGCAAACCTCCCCACGAGGAGGTACAGATCGAGCTTGACATTGGTCACATTTGACCCACTGTTTCCAGAGATATTGCCCTTGCTTCAAAATAAGTTTTCTGCACTTTTCTTGTCCATTCTAACAGATGTCAAGCTGAAACTTGGGATCAAGTTCAACTTTGATCACAGATGACCTACTTTTTCTTGAGTTACTGCCCTTTGTTCAAAATCATTGTGACACTAAATTGCTGTACATTTGAAGGTAGTTTGATGTAGAATGCTTTGATTCTCTTATTTTGTGATGGAAAAACAATTTTCTCCATCGAGAAAAAAATGACAACAATATAAGATTGATATTAAAGGTCACGCAAAATTACAAAAATCAAAACAAAACCAACAAAAAAGAAGAAGAAAGAGAACGAAAATATGTGAGTAATTCTAGTTAATAGGCACATATTAAAGCTCTCAGAATGCCTGTTACCCTTTGACTGCCACTGACCTACTTTTCAGTTGGATGACTTGTATTGCTTTAGCGATATTCTCAGAATGCTTGTTTTTCTAGGTATAGCTCCCAAATAGTAAAATTCTGTGATAAGGGATTGTGACTAGATAATAGGTCATGAATGCACAGACTGCTTTATTTGCCAAATTTGTCACCATTGCAGAAAGTGTTTACAGTTTCTTGTGTAATAAAATTTAATTCTTTTTGTATTGTATCTATAAAAATATGTTTTAGTCATCCATTGTCAAAATTTGTTTTTTTCAGGATTTTGTAAAAATGTACCAGGATTTGGAAAGTTAGAAGGAAGTTTGAAAGAATATTTAGTAGAAAGAGTATATTTTGATATTTGGCTGGTAAGTTTTTGAAACGGGGATAACAAAATTTTGAATATATTAGTAGAAAATAAAATTTGAATACCTTTGTATTTGATGTCAAAATATTAATTTACTTCTTGAGTATGAAATACTGTTTGGTTTTGAGGACATGTATGGTTGTACCGATACTACTTGCTTCCAAGTATTACATAGACACTTGACACCTCATCTACAACATTCAAAATGACATAGACACTGTGCATCTCATCTACAATACTCAAAATGACATAGACGCTGTGCACCTCATCTACAATGACATAACGAGGGAAACAGTATATCGCTAAGTTCAATGTCATTAAAGTGTTCAACTGTAGACTTTTCTATCATTTTTAGCTCGCTGGGACAAATATCCGGGGAGCTAATGTAATACCCCCAGCATCCTCCATCAGATGTCTGAAAAATTTCAACCTGGGCTATAACTTTTAACTAAGAGATAAGACTTAGATATTTCATGAGTAGATTTCTCATGATCGAAGCATTCATTTAGTGCCTGGGTTGTATGTTTTGAACCATAGAGATAGAACTTTTATATTTGACTTGTTGGTTACTCATGACCAGATGTTGTATTTGATGCCATCACTTTTGATGTTGTGACCTTGACTTTGGACTTTGACCTACCTTGTCTACATTTTTGAACTTTTAGAGATTGATGTTCAACTTGTAGATTACTAATTATCAGAACCTTTAGGTTATACCTTGACCTACTATTTAAAAACTTTAACTTTTTATACCCCCTGCAAACAAAGTTTTCTTTTTTTGGGGGGAGGGGGGGAGTATATAGGAATCACCCCGGGTGTCTGGCTTTCTGTCTGTCTGTCTATCAATTTTGTCCAGGCCATAACTTCTTCCTTTTACTTTGGAGGGAGATAATATTTTAGATACTTGTTGTCCATGATCCAAGGGTGTGTCATGACTTTGAACCAGGTCATATCTACAAGGTCAAGGTCACAGTGCACACACAGCCAGAATTCTTGTCCAGACCATAACTTCTTCCTGCTATGTTTGAGGGAGATTATATTTTGCACAACTCTTGTGAATGACCCAAGGGTTTGTCACGACTATGAACCAAGATCATATCTACAAGGTCAAGGTTATGTTTACAAGGTCAAGGTCACAGTGCACACACAGCCAGAATTCTTGTCCTGCCTGTTCTGTCGGTAGGAGATTATATTTACACAATTGTTGTCCATGACCCAAGGGTATGTCATGAACTTGAACAAGGTCATATCTACAAGGTCAAGGTCACAGTGAACACTTAGTCAGAATTCTTGTCTGAGCTATAACTTCTTCATGTTATGTTGGAGGGAGATTATACGAGGGCAGATTGATATGTTGCAAGCCTCGTACTGAAGGGGGTATTCAGGGATGTTATTTTTAAGTCATACTATTCTCTGACTATACAAGGCCATTTACCCAAGAACTGGTCTCATTTGGTCAGTTTATATCGACGAGGTAGCACTCTAAAGATAACAAGACAAGTGGCTTTTGCAAAATGACAAAATCAGTGAAAGAGCAGTGATCCAATATTTGCATATTAAAAGTTTAATACCTAAGGATATCCATACTGATATGGTAGCAACACTAGGGAAAGATGTCCCTTCATATGCTACAGTGAAAAGGTGGGTGGTGGAATTTAAACATGGTAGACAGAGCCTTGAGGATGACCCCGTCCTAGAAGGTCTGTCACTGTTGCATCCCCAGAAATGGTCAATAAAGTCCATGATATTGTTATGATTGACAGACGAGTTACAGAAATATATATAGCCAGTACAGTTGACATTTCACAGGAAAGAGTACATTCCATTCTGACAAAGGATCTTGCATTTTGAAAGCTTTTGACCCGTTAGGTATCAAGACTTCTGAAGTTGATCAGAGGGACATCAAGCGCAGATTATCGTGTTCTAATCTTAACCTTTTTGAGGAAGATCCTGCCAACTTTCTTCAGAGAGTTGTCACTATGGATGAAACATGGGTCCATCATTTTATCCCAGAGGCCAAACAACAATGGAAACAATGGAAGGTCCCTGGCTCACCCCCGCCAAAGAGGGCAAAGATGGTTGGGAAGACAGCTGGGAAGATTATGGCCTTAGTTTTCTGGGATGCAGATGTTATTCTGCTGATAAATTATCTAAAAAAGGGATAGACAATCAAAAGCACATACTATGCTTCACTTCTGACACAGTTACGGGAAAAATTAAACTTCAGTGCCACAGAAAGCTCACTAAAAGGGTGTTGTTCCATCAGGACAATGCTCCTTTTCACAAGTCTGTCATTGCCATGACTGCTATTCATGATTGTGCCTTTAAATTGATTGAGCATCCGCCTTATTCACCTGATTTCACTCCATCAGACTTTCATTATTTCCAAAACTGAAAACAGCTATTCCCGGCACTCACTTTCAGTCTGATGATGACATCATACATGCAGTAGATTATTTCTGAACAGCTAAGAAAAGGAGTTCTTTAAAAGTGGCATTGAGGCCTTTGAACACTGCTGGCAAAAGTGAAGGTGATTATTTTGAAAAATAATGGAATACAAATCCTTCAATATTCGACTCACAACATATCAATTAGCCCTCGTATTTTACACAGTCATTGTCCATGACTCAAAGGTGTGTCATGACCTGAACCAAGGTCATATCTACAAGATCAAGGTCATAGTGCACACATAGCCAGAATTATCGTCCAGGCTATAACTTCCTTCTGTTTCATTGCATGGAGATTATATTTCACACAGTGTCGTCTGTGACCCAAGGGTGTGTCGTGAGCTTCAACCAGCTGTTCATATCTACAAGGTCAAGCTCAGAGTGCACACATAGCCAGAATTTTTGTCCAGGCCATAACTTCTTCCTGTTATGTTGGAGGGAGATTACATTTTACACAATTGTTGTCCATGACCCAAGGGTGTGTCATGACCTTGAACCAAAGTCATATCTACAAAGGTCACAGTGTACACACAGCCAGAATTTTTGATTGTGCCATAACTGCTTCCTTTTATGTTGGAGGGAAATTTTACACCATTGTTGTCCATGACTCAAGGTTGTATCATGGCCCTAAACCAAGGCCCTATCTATAGGGTCAAGGTCACAGTAAACACTTAGCCAGAATTCTTGTCTGGGCTGTAATTTTTTGAGGGAGATTGTATTTTATACAGTTGTTGTACTTGGCCCAAAATTGTGTCATGAACTATTTTATGCAGTTGTTGTCCTTGGCCCAAAATTGTGTCATGAACTTGAACCAAGGTCATATCTTCAAGGTCACAGTCACAGTACATAAAAGAACAGAATTCCTGTTTAGGCCATAGCTTCTAACTTGTACGTTGCAGGAAGAGTATATTTTACACAATTGTTGTCCATGACCCAAGGGTTTGAACCAAGATCAAATCTACAAGGTAAAGGTCGGAGTGCATACATCCCAGAATTTATGTTTTCATTGATTATACCTCAATATGTACAAGTGGGACAGCCATTACACTTATACCAGTGATGTATCTTGGATCTTGAATTATTGCATGTTTCAACTATGTTACCATGGGGGGTATTTGTCCCGTTATGACAGCTCTAGTTAATTTTGGCTATTCAACCCTTAGAAATGGATCTTTTCTTTTCAACCTTTGGAAATGGGCCTTTGATATTTCACATGTAGATTCCTTATGACAAGAACTTTTATTTGGTGCCATTTCTTTTGATCTTGGACTTTTCAAAAACTTTGTTCTGGGTTTTTCATCCTCTGAACTGTTATAGGTAGGGCTTTAATGATACATTCCAGTGTAAATTCCTTATGACCAAAGCTTTCATTTGGTGACATCTCTTTTGACTTGGTGATATTGACCTTGATCTTAAACTTTGAATTACTTTCAAAACATGTTACAGATTTATAAATTTTGCATTTAATGTCTATGAGATGATTATGACCCCCACCGGCAAGCTATGTTGTTTTATGACAACTATTGTTAATATCTAAAAGTGAAATTAGAGTCCAAAATATTTGTTCAATCTTTGATCCTGTCATGTATAGGCTGTTTTATTTTAATTCTGTAAATGAAAAACATCATTTTTTAAAAATATTTTCAGTTGAATTCTGCAGAGTTTATGTTTGAAGGAGTGAGTTTCCAAGTAATGCCTAATGGTTGGTTCTACTCCAAGGAAACTATGATATATATTCTCAAGGAAGAGAGGGTGAGAGAGTTGTTCAGCGTGTCTGAGGACATGAACAGTATACATCTGACTGATCTAGAGCTCACTCTCCTCTGTGTCATACAACTCACATCTCCAGGTAAGAAAACAAGAATATTTGTTAACGTTTACCTGAAATAATTCATCCACTCAATGAAGTTTGTTAGTACAGTTAAATCTTAGAGACTGTAATTTACATAAAAATTCCTTTAAGTTTGAGGGCATTACTTCACATACATTTTTAGCTCACTTGGACCATATGTGCCTGTGAGCTTTTGCCATCACTTGACGTCCTTCATTGTCCGTCTGTGTTAACATTTTTCAAAAATATTCTCTGACATTGCTGAATGGGTTGACACTAAACTTGGTCACAGTCATCCTTAATGATCCTAGATAAAAAAGATTGTCAGTGTTGAATATTGTCCCATAAACTTGGCTGCCTTAGCTAAAAAGAGCATGTCAAGACTATAGTTTTTGGCTTATATCTCAAATACTATTATATTCTTTTTATTGTTATAGTGTGTTGTCTGTTGTCGTAAACTTTATCACATTTTCAGCTTCTTCTCTGCAACTGCTTTACAGACTTCTTCAAAACTGTTGCACAGAATTTCACCAAAACTTACAGGAAGTAAGTATTCAAAGCCAAGTTTGTGTTTATTGACCCAATCCATAAGATTGACGCAAGGGCTCTGATTGGTTGACACATTTTCAACCTTTCCTCTGCAAACGCTTTACAGAATTTCACCAAATCTTACAGGAAGTAAGTACTCAAAATCCTCTACCAAGTTTGTGTTTTTTTACCCAATTTGTAATCCAAGGTGGCTGCCATAGGCTCTGATTGGGTGACCTATTTTTCACTTCTCCTCTGCAAATGCTTAACAAAATTTTACCAAACCTTACAGGAAGTAAGTACTTAAGCTCCTCTACCAAGTTTGTGTATTTGACCCAATCCATAATCCAAGATGGCTGCCATGGGCCCTGATTGTTTGACACATTTTCCATGACTTCTCCTCAAATGCTTCATAAAATTTTTCCAGACATTACAAGCAGTAAGTTATCAAGGTGCTCTACCAAGTTTGTGTTTTAAGTCCTGATCCGTAATCTTGGATGACTGCTATGAGCTCTGATTTGTTGATATTGCTGCACAGAATTTCACCAAAGCTTATGGGAAGTTAGTAGATCCTTTATCAAGTATGTGTTTTTGACCCGATCCGTAGTCCAAGATGACTGCCTTGATTGATTTACACATTTTCAGCTTTCCACTTGAGCTTTTTGCTTTTTTTACATTCCCATTTTTACCTATTTTCAGGATGTTTCTTGTATTTTTTCCTAGCAGATTGCTTTGATTGCATTGTTTTTGTATATTTTTTACAGATTTTATTGTTACAGTAATAAATGTCATTGAAAAAAATAATTTGTAGAAAGTTTTGCAGTTTATTGAATATGAAAAAAAAGGAAGGGGTGAATATACTATTAGCAAATGTAATTTGAAAAAAGTGGAATACATAAATATTTTGTAGGAAGTTTTGCAATTTTTAAGATGAAAAAAGGTGAGGGGATGAATATATTATTAGTATATAATTATAAGCTTTGATTGATTTCTCCTTGACAACTGACAGATGTTGATCAAATTTGGTAGATATGTAATACTGAAGGTTCTCATCATATTGTTGTTTTTGACCAGATCTGTCAAAGGATGGATCCTTAGTGGGGCAAAATAGGCCCCAGAGGATACCCTCCTTCACAAAATTTGTCTTCAGATTTGCTGAATAGATCATCAGACTAAATGCATCAGAGTGATCTAGAAGTGTGTCATAAGATAATAAGAAGTGAAGTTTATTTTGATTCTGTATTAGTTTCGGCGTCTTTGGCTCATACTCACATGCTTAAGGTTAATAATAAATACCAATTTAAGTCATTCGCCCATAGTAGGTTATCAAATAAGAAAGAGAATATATTTAAATTCAAATTTGTTAAAGCATTTATTTGTTTTCAAATTAACAAGTTGTGCTCAATTGAGCAGTGTAGGCCCACTTTGGCCCCTTGTTTTGATATTGGCCAGTTCTGGCATGCTGAAGGGCGGCACTTTAAACCCCACTAAATGTAAAAAGTGTTTTCTTTCATTTTATTCCAAAACAAGATTTGATATTATTTAAGTAAAAAAGAATTAAACAAGAATCATTGTTTTGATTTATTCAATGTAGAGAAGCAAGTTTACAGTCTTTCATCAGTTGTCAAAATCACATCAAGCAAGAGAATATAATTATGTATTAGCAAATTTCCTTGAGCAGTTTGTTGTTTGTAAATGAGCAAATTGTGTTCGCGAGAGTGATGTACACCTACTTGGGCCTCTTGCCTGTTTGAAGTCTCAGTACTTATTCGTCTTCATTTGTCATAACAGTAGAGTTGAGTGTCACTGTGCATTTGCATGGATAGGTATCTGTTCCTTAAAACACAAAAAAGAATATATACAAGTATTTGCAAATCAGCAGCCATATGTATAGGTATAGATAATTATATTCAAGCAAATAAGTGCAATCCTGTTGTAACACTCATGTAAACATGAAAAGTAGTTGGGAAGACTACTTTAGCACATGTAGTAGGACTGCTTGACCGTTCAAGAGTGTGCTTATTACTATTTATTCCTGCATACCCTTTTTCTTTTACCACATTAACATGCTTTGATAATTCACTTAGAGATTTCTAATGACCAGAGATTTCTTTTAGGATCATAATGTTCTACCTAATGACCTCAGACTTTAACATACTTTCAAAGAACTTAAAATTGATCTACATCATTTGTACCATAAGGATAAGTCTTTGGTATTTCAGGTGTAGCTCCTCATTACCAGAGCTTTCATTTGGACCTAGAAATGGCTTACTACAACATAAGTTGTACATATCTTATTAAGTGTAAGAGATATGGCTTTCATATTTCATGTATAAATTACTCAAGATCAGAAGTGTCAATTGGTACCATGACTTTGACTTTGAACTCTTGAACTTTGTTCTGCTTCCATTTTTTCATGTTATCTGTTAGCTTAATTATGACCAAAATTGTTATCGTATGATTTAGTTGCTACAGGAGGTATTTGTCTAATTAGGGCAGTTCTGGTTTATCTGATTAATTATTTCAGTAGAATAGATCAACAACACAGTATTGACAGTCTTTGTCATGGCTTTACTCTAGTTATATAAATTCAATTCATTTTTGACAATCGGTATATCAATCCACTATATTATTGTAAATACATAATATGTCGTTAAACTAAAATGCATGATCTACATCGACTTTGGGTAGTTATGACGTAAGATCAGCGCTCAATAAATTGATCAATCAATCAATATTTCAAACAAACAATACCTCAATCAAACAAAACAACAAACGGCATATGAATCAATGTTTTCAATCAATGTTTCAATCACTCAATATATTCCATCATTGTTTCAATCAAAATAAGCCTAATTATTGGCCACGGACCTGGAAGAAAACAGAATCCAGGGCAGGCTTTATCAAAATTCGGCCTTATGTCTTCATGTATGACAATGAAATGTGATACATGAAGACATCTGCCACAAGCGGACAAAATTTTGCCCTATTACCATGACAGGGAGACTGAATTTACCATTTACAAGGAAGAAGGTTGGGGATAAGCTTTGGCATTACTATGCACAATGCTGAGTAATCCCTGGCGTATAGTATTTAAGAATATAAACTGAGCAGTATTGGACAAATCTGTTCCATCACGAAATAAATTTGGTGTACATTGCTGGAGATCAGGATATTTTATATATGCACCATTACGTGTTACTATGAATGGTGCTGATGCTTTGTTTATTCTTATCCAGGCTTTCTCTGCTGCAATGTTTGATATCATGTGTCTATAGTAACATTTTGGAAGTATTTGTGACCAAATAAAGTGAGTGTTTGGCAGCTGGACTTGCAAGTTTACAATTGTTAATTTCATAAATTTTTGAAGTCTATGTAACAGCATAGTGCCTATACTGTTGCCCCCACCGTGTATGAATACAAAGTCTGGATGTCCCTTTTAACTAACAATATGTTTGACCATGGGCTCTACATCCTCCCAAACCATGCCTCTCTTACCAAAATACTGTGATATTGTGGTGATGCAGATTTAGATGAGAGTTTCCAAATTGCTAGTCAGTGTAAAGGGCAGCATGATGAATTATTGAGGATCTAATAATCCAAACAGTAGTATGACCTGCAAACTCGGTACTCAGTTAGAATACAATAATGTTGCAGGCATAAGCATTATGATTAAAATCTAATATAAGAATTGAATGCGTTAGATTTCCATCTTCCTTTAGACTTGATGTCTTCATTGGAAGCCCCTTGCAAGTACAAATGAGTTGCCCCGCCTATTCTGAATGAGTGATTTAAATATTGATGTGTCTAAACCAATAAATTTGACAGCTTTGTGCAGTATTGATGTGAATTGATATTAGGTGAGAGGCATAGCATTAAGGTGGCAGAAAAAAAGGACCTTGTATTTGAGGTCTAATTGACAAAAAACTGTTCAAGTGCTTGAATAAAAACTCAGTTTCCGAATTGAATGCAATTTGTAAAGTGGCGCCCCTGTGATATTGATCGGTTTTTTGAAACTTTGATGAACAAGCTAATTTTTTCTTCATCAATGGTGACCTCTTAGAAAGATGGTACAGGTGTAAAGTTACTGGTGAACGTGAATTAACAATAGTGCCAAAAATGCCATTTGAAAGGCAGTTGAAAACATTGCCACTTCGTATGTGTTTGAGCATACGGAAGGTAGAATAGATATCAGCTGATGCAGCATTGGTAGGGAAATTGGGGATCGTAGGTCTTTTGCGGGATTATGTCTATGGAAACCTTCCAACATTTTCTTAACTATGAAGGTTTTTGTGTAGTCAGTACCCCCTCTAACTGGATTTTGTAACTTATATCTTGTGGTTGAATATGATACTTGACTTGCATGGAGGTATGCAATATAGTTAATTATTGGGTGGACTGGTGGAGGCCAACATAAACCGAAACGGAAGGTATGGAAAGAGTTTATGCCTTTTTGGTAAGTTGAAGCTATGTTTTTTGATATTGCCGCATCAAGCAAAATTTCTACATGGGGTCTAAGAGAGCCAGTAATGCCAGAGGTATACTGGCTGGGTTCTTGTTTGCTCCAGGAGCCAATGCTTTGAATCTTTCTCACTGAAATCGAGAAATCGAGTCTGCTGTAGAGTTTTGATAACCTGGAATATGTACAGTTTTAATCTGAATGTTATGTATGATGCACAACAATATTAATGGCCTTAAAAGTGTCATGATCCTCTGAGACTTGCTAGTCTGGGAATTTAATATATGGACCAGCGCTATGTTTTCAGTATTGATCAGTAATTTCTTTGCCGTAAACTGATCAGCCTAAACCCAAATAGCCAAGAGAATAGGCACCAATTGTAAAAAGGTGATATCCTTGTGAAAGTCTGGACCCCATGATGATGGCCAGGAAATGACTGCCTAGTGATTAAGAAAAATTGCACCTCCACCGTAGGAACCACAACTATCGGTGAAAAGTTTTAGGGCTTCGTTAGTAGACCAAGGAGAACTCCCATTGTATTTTTTAGGAATGTGAGCCAAACCATAGTATCCTCTTTAATGGCTTGTATAACCCTTATCAAGAAGTAATATTTCTTAATGCCAATTGCTGTATTGTAAAACCTACGATTAAATGCCCTACTGCATGGGTTTGCTTTTGCAAAAAAGTCTAGGGATCCGCAAAGTAATTCAATTTCTTTGAGGTTACTTTTTTGGAGGAAATGAGTGATGTAAGCTTACACTGAAGTTCTATAATCTTATTGTCGGGGATAAAGATAATCTGTTGTACGGTGTCAATCCCTAAACCTAGAAAGGTTAATCTTGTACAAGGGCCTTCTGTTTTTTTGTCATTTATTGGGATGCCTAACTCACTACAAGTTAACTGAAATATTTTGGCAAGTCCAGAACAATCTGAAGTGTTTTGTCTCCAGCAAACAAGAAATCATCGAGATAATGAATGATGTTTTGATTTTGAGCCTTCTGTGCTTCTAGCCAGTGCAGGAATGACAAGAATTTTTCTAATGTTGAACATGCTATAGAACAACCGTAGCGCATGCACATGTCGATATAATATTTGTCTTGTATACACATACCCAACAATGAAAAATCTGTTGGGTGAATTGGTAAAAGTCGAAATGCACTAGACAAATCCATTTTACGAAGTAAAGCCCCTTTTCCATTTTTTTGAATCATAGTGATTGCTTGGTCAAATGAGCTATAGGAAACTGAACATAAAATTGGGTCAATATGCTCATTGATGCTATTACCTATTTGTGCTGACAGGTTTGAAATCAACCTCCATCCGCCATCTTTTTTAGGTAATACTCCAATAGGGTTACACCTAATGTTTGGAAAAGGGGGGCTAGAAAAAGGGCCTGCTATGTGACCCAACTCTATTTCTTTTTTAATAATTGTTAATTATTTATGTACATGCTCACTGGCGGACTTTTTTATGATTGCAAATAGTCTCTTGGGCCTGCATAATTCAGATAAAAACCAGATGTGAATCCATTAAGTAACAATTGGGCATCATGAATTTGAGGATACTGAGCAAGGTATTTTTACAAGTACAAGGAGCTTAATTGGAATCGAACCTAGGCGAGTTAAATCTTGGTCTTTGTGACTGATACTGCCCGGAGCGAAAGGGGCGAAAATTGGGTTGCTGGGTATAATTATGCTGGCCTGACATAGGATGGGTATGGGTCTGACAAACTGAGTTTGAGATGACTGGTATGACCAACAGTGTATGCGCGAGTGGGACTTGTTACAATACATGCATGCATGTTGGAAGAAACACTGGGGTTTGGAGCATGAACCTTTAAAGTTATAATCAAAACATTTCAATGATGCTTTTGGTTGTTGTGCAGTGTGATGAGGTTGCGCCTGTATGTATATTAACCATAACTCTACATCCACAGACCCGAAAGAAATGGAAGTTTTTTTCAACATTTTGAGACGAAACTGGTTGTCATATTCGAGCCAGTTACCATTGACATTTCAGCTATAGCCTAGGCGCACTGTGTGCATATATTGTAATATGCCTTAGATGTCTGAGGGGTGTCTAGCAAGATATATGCTAGAAAATATCAAAAAGGCATCTACCCAACTTTGAATTGTGGTGATTTTGTTAGGTTTGGTTTTTGGTTCGATGACCAATTGACCCTCTACAATTGAAAATCTATGCAAGTCGTGATTGTCCGTTTCTGAGTAAAGGACTTTAGCCAAATCAATGTATTGCTTAGACCATATTTTATTTTTGATGGCCTGAGGGACATGAACCCCAAGCTCATCAGATATGCTTTAGATTTTCACCTGGGTTTGTTGGTGGCATACAGGATGTAGCCACTGCTGCAATCGTTGACAAAGGTAGGTCTGGTGTTGTGCCGTCTTGAAGGGTCTGGTCCCTTGTTACAGGAGGGTCAAGGGTAGCTACCAGCATAGGACGATTATGATTATTTGATAAGGGAACTTCTGCCGGATGCGAAGATGACTGTACCACTGTGGTGGATGTGGGAAAGGTCTTTCGGCCGGAGTCCCGATTGGCCTGGCATAGGGAGATTTTGATTTGCTCTTCCTGCACCGCAACATTCCCTAAGAAGTTGTACAACTAATTATATTTAATCTTACTACTGCATGTTATCATGCAGGTTAGTTATGCAGGCCTAAAGAGCCCTGACAAAACTATAAAATTTTTATTTGTAAATTATTTCTAATTCAGACTTATCTCATGTATCTGTGTTTTAAAAATATTTTAACACAAAAAGTTACTACGGGATTCGAACCAAAGACCCTTCCTATAAGAGACCAGTGTGTTAACCATTACACCCTGGAATTTACCAGTGAATGTAATTACTATTTCATATTATTGACGAACAGAAGTTTATTCCTCAGTTTATATAAACAAGCCATGCAACGATGGCGGAATGATGTCAAGAAGCAGTTCGAGCTGGCGATAAAATTGAAAATCTGTTAGATCTACTAAATTATACAGTATATGAAATTAAACAATTAAGATAAATGGAAGTAAATACGTACCGCAGCTACAACGTTTATATACGTTACCAGAGGAATAGGTTGGCTAGGCAATTTAGAGTAATCGCTCGATTGTGATGAGGAAGCTGTTGAAGTTTTGAAGAGTTGAATTCCAAACGGATTTGTTATTAATGCGTGTGTGATACATAAATGCATTTACAAGGGGTAGTGTCAATGGTTATACAATGTAAAGGGGTTGTGTCAAAGTTTAAAAATATTAGATTGCGAGTTAAGAGTTATGCCTCTCTTGATATGTTGCAAATAATTGATCTATTCATTTCCATAATCAAGTAAATGTAGCTGTCAACCTGATTTTTCAAGGTCATTTCCTTATGAATTCTATTAGGTTGTGCATAAGAATTGTTGTATGACTTTGCTTGGGGAGGGAATGGTATTAGTCCCATTAGAAGAGTTCTAATTTATCTAATCAATGTGATTTTGGTATATAATGTGGAACCAGAACACACCGAAGTTTATCTGACCAAATGCATAAAGCAAATGGGCACCAGATCAGGCAGTCCAGCTGTGTGTGCCATAGCAATCGTCACTATGACTTGCCACAAAAGGTGAATGTCACTATACCCAACTGTATGCAAAATGTATGCAAAGGCAAAAATTGATATGACTTTAAATGCTGTAGACTAATGCATACTGTAACAGTCAGTTTTTTTATAACTTATTAAGATGATGCAAGACATTAAACTTTTAATGTAATCAAGATTTGTAGTATTGTAGCATGTCCTTACTAAAAGAAAATAATGTAAGATTTATGAGACGGTTTTGCCTTCATAGGATTAGGAAGACTTATCGCTTGCTGATGGCTTTACAAACTAGGCCTTAAGTTCATGCCAGACTTAAGACTCCAAGTCAAACTGACTTGATAGTTCAAGTCAGATCATTGATTAGTAAAAAGCAAATTTTGTTGACTTTAAGGTTTTGAACATGTACATTTGTACATGTATATTAATACAATCAGTTCAAAAGCTGCAGACTAAGTCTGTAGATTACTAAATATTATATAGTTGTTGACTGGGGTTGAGGGCAACAGCTGATCTGTTGGACCCAAGGATGAACTATTGCCCAAGGCTGAAGGCTGGTGCCCCGAAAATCCCAGCTGACAACTGTTTTGTTATACCACTTGTCAGCTGATGAATGTAATATATATCACACCATATATAGACCTATGATCACACATTTCCTCCACTGATATATCACGAAGCTCTTCTACTGACCTTCCCATTGCCTCTAGGTACTCATTAAACAAATTCACTGCTATCTTGATTACATTCTTAGTATTTTTACTGTCCCTATCATCGAGTATCCTCTGAATTTGCATTTTGGATGCATTGGCAAATTTTTGAGCCAGGATACCCGCTGCCATATTTTAAAAAAAATTTAAACGACGTTTTAATGTCATGACAACACGATGACGTCATCAGTCCAATAATTTTTACTGTTGGCCCTAGAAATATCAGACCAGTAATCACTGAATTATATAGGGATACTGTGTCAAGGGTATAACAAATACTATTGCTTGCTTCAGCAAATAGTTGATAAAGATAATAAACTTTCCTTTTTTTCAGATAACATTCCAGAAGAAAAGTGCTTCAATCTAGAACCTCTCCGTGTATTAAATATACATTACCTAGATATTTTAGCCAATGTGGTCGCTCAAAACTATGGGATGAAATGCAATATGAGACTGAGTAAAATATTCCAGTTTTTGCCTTCACTAACTAGACTAGCAACAAAACTTAGAAAACAGGTTAATAGTTATGAAGTCATGGATCTACCAAATGAAGGTAAGGGACTTCGCTTCTTCCATGTGCGTCCTTGCAAGTTCTGTATGCTAAAATGATACAGAATGATACTAAAGTATGTAGTGTCCAATCATTTCTTGGTCTGCCCCATTGTTTATTTGAGCAGAGTTGTGTGGTTATTAGCTAGTAGTTGATTCTTACAGAATGCAGTATCCTTGGAAAACACCATTATGTTCAGAGGGTTGGCACATAGAGTGTTTAGCTATAACTAAAAAGAAAAAAACATCTGTGCCATAAACTCATGATATAAGAGAAAGTTTGTAATCTGAACTTAGTATAATTTTATTCATTTGTAATCTTAACTCAGTATATTCATTTGCATCTTACTTCCCATGAGGTAGGAAAGTTTTGTAGGTCATAATTTGTTTAATTCTTCGGTACTTACATGATAAATAAAAAATTGCAAAAAGTTTTACAGTAAAAAAAAATATTTTGCAAAACTTTTTAAAAATAAAGTCCCATAACTCCATTATAAAAAAATCAAAATTTAACCAACAAGAAGACATATAGTGAAGTTATCACAGCAAATAACTGTGCTACGTTTGAAGTAATTCACAGCATGCAATCCTGAGATACAGTGCAATATGTAAAATTTTGGCCAAAATTTGATGACTGAAATCCCATAACTTTAGAAGTAAATATTGAAATTAACCAAACAGTACACAGATAGGAGTGTTATCTCTACAGATAGCTGTGTGAAGCTTTGAAGTGAATCACAGCAAGCAGTTCCAAGAAATAATGTGATATATGAAAAGTTTCCAGCATTTTTCATGTAAAGTCCCATTACTCCAGAATAAAATACTGAAATTTTACTGAAAGGTATAGATCCTGAGGCTATCACAACAAACAATTGTGCGGATATTGAAGTAATTCACAGCTACCTTTCTCATGATACTGTGTGACTTGTGGAATACCGACATGCGTGTAAAAATTATTGACAGTGATGTGAAACCCTCACATAGTTATTCTTTGTTATCAGTTTGATCAAATTCAGTTGACTAATTCCATGGAATAAGTCATTCAGCTATTGAGAGGATTACCAAGAATGTAAATTTTTAAACATATAGTTACTTAATACTTACTTAATACTTAGATACTTACTGAAGGTCAGGACTGCACTGTGGATACTTGCTGAAGGTCATGGCTGTACTGTAGATACTTACTGAAGGTCATGGCTATACTACATATTCTTGCTGAAGGTCATGGCTGTACTGTAGATGCTTGCTGAAGGTCATGGCTGTATTGTAAATACTTGCTGAAGGTCATGACTGTACTGTTGATGCTTGCTGAAGGTAATGGCTATACTATAGATACTTGCTGAAGGTCATGGCTGTACTGTGGATACTTACGTAAGGTCATGGCTGAATTGTAGATGCTTGCTGAAGGTCATGGCTGTGTTGTGGATACCTGCTGAAGGTCATGACTGTACTATTGATGCTTGCCAAAGGTCATGGCTATACTATAGATATTTGCTGAAGGTCATGGCTGTACTGTGGATACTTGGTTTAAGTCATGGCTGTATTGTAGATGCTTGCTGAAGGTCATTGCAGTACTTTAGATACTTGCTGAAGGTCATGGTTGTACTGTAGATACTTGCTGAAGGTCATGGCAGTACTATAGATACTGCTGAAGGTCATGACTGTACTGTTAGTACTTGCTGAAGGTCATGGCAGTACTATGGTGAAGGTCATGGCTATACTGTAAATACTTGCTGCAGGTCATAGCTGTACTGTAAATATTTGCTGCTGGTCATGGCTTTATTGTAGATACTTAGTTTTCTCTTTTAGGTAGACTTCATTTATAGAGGTAAAACAATCTGGAATATAATGTTTAGTAAAAATTGTCAAGTTAAGACTTTTCAGGAGTACATATTATACATAATATATTCTTTTTACAGAAAAGTTGGAGACCATATTTCAGGAGTCGGACATCATGTAATGTAGTGGAAAATAAGGCAAGATTAGAGAACAATACAGCACAAGATAGATAGATATTCAGCAAAAATATCCAGTTTCAGTTTGGGTCAATTATCCATAAAGCATCGTATGGCATTTACTATTTCTGAATGTTTACTTAATGGATGAGCTGTAGAGTCACCTATCAACTCCAGTGTAAAACATTTCTTCAGAGGTACAGGTTGTACCTTGTCTGATGTCGCATTGTCTTACCATTCCATAACAACTCCAGTGTAAAACATTTCTCCAGAGGTACATGTCATACCCTGTCTGATGTGGCATTGTTATACCATTCCATAACAACTCCAGTGTAAAACATTTCTCCAGAGGTACAAGTTGTACCTTGTCTGATGTCGCATTGTCATACCATTCCATAACAACTCCAGTGAAACACATTTCTCCAGAGGTACAGGTTGTACCTTGTCTGGTGTGGCATTGTCATATCATTCCATAACAACTCCAGTGAAACACATTTCTCCAGAGGTACAGGTTGTACCTTGTCTGATGTCGCATTGTCATACCATTCCATAACAACTCCAGTGAAACACATTTCTCCAGAGGTATAAGTTGTACCTTGTCTGGTGTGGCATTGTCATACCATTCCATAACAACTCCATCGTAACACGTTTTCCCAGAGGTACAGGTTGTACCTTGTCTGATGTGGCATTGTCATATCATTCCATAACAACTCCAGTGAAACACATTTCTCAAGAGGTACATGTTGTACCTTGTCTGATGTCGCATTGTCATACCATTCCATAACAACTCCAGTGAAACACATTTCTCTAGAGGTACAGGTTGTACCTTGTCTGATGTGGCTCTGTCATACCATTCAATAACAACTCCATCGTAACACGTTTTTCCAGAGGTACAGGTTGTACCTTGTCTGATGTGGCATTGTCATACCATTACATAAGAGTGAAATCCAAGTTTTATGTTTACAATCAGCACTTTTATAGACACATATGTAGTTATTGTTAATATTTGTTGTGATTCATCATTTTACGATAATCACTGCATAGTTTTTGTAAGATAATCACTGCATATTTTTTGTGTTTATTTGAACGTGACATATAGAATAGTTCACATGGCATTTCAGCATTACATTGTGTTTCTTGTATTATACACTTTATTTAATATGTAGAAGCAGCCCTTTGAGATAAGATGTAACTTTGAACTGTTCGGGTCATAATTGCATAAAGGATATATTTTTTTACCATATACATAAATAGTTTGTAGATTTGGTTCACCAATTAGTTTGTTGTGATACAGTTTATTCGCTATCTTCTCAAAAGTTTTAGCATAAAGTGGAATCTGAACACTTTATGATCTGGATCGATACATTAGGATTGATAGATCAGAGGCATAATTGTTTATGACCTGTCTGTGTGTTTGTTTGTTTGTCTGTTTATAGTAACCTTTTATCTTTTTATACACCCGCATTTAAAAATGTGGGCATATAATGCTATACCGCTGTTGTCCGTCTGTCCGTCCATCCATCCTTGTCCGGTCTTCTCCTTCTTAACGAAAGGGGGAACAAAACTTTTGTCGGTGTCATATTAAAAGGATGTGGCTTGTAGTTGTGCATGTCGGTTTCAAAGTTGGGGTCAGGCCCCTAGGTTGGGGGAAAATGGATATGGTCGGAAAGGTTT
This sequence comes from Pteria penguin, assembly GCA_035048485.1. NCBI lineage: Eukaryota > Metazoa > Mollusca > Bivalvia > Pterioida > Pteriidae > Pteria > Pteria penguin. Next base: position 71,186,112 of record CM068582.1, on the reverse strand, counting down.
TCCGGGCTTCTGCTCCTTAACTAAAGGGGGAATAAAACTTTTGATGGTATCATATGAAAGGATGTGGCTTGTAGTTGTGCATTTGGGTTTCAAAATTGGGGTCAGGCCCCTGGGGTGGGGGAAAATGGGCATGGTTGGAAAGGTTTTCCATGCTTCTCCTCCTTAACTAAAGGGGAACAAAACTTTTGATGGTGTCATATGAAAGGATGTGGTTAGTTTGAAAACTTAATTCTTCTTTCACACATCCATTACCACCACATTAAAACATGATGCGGGCCTATCAGGCACCCGTTGGCGGTGCCCTATTTTTAATGTAGTAATAGATTTATATTATTCTTGATTTGATTTAGCATAACTCAATTAGTAATGGTTTAACTATGGGTTAAAAGGTTATGGGGTCCAAGTCCTATCGATGCTGGTAAGGTTCCTGTCTTTCAGATTAAACATTAAAATCCCCCATTTACTATGCTTTATTAGGCACTTGAAAGACCCTTAACGAGTCATTGTAATTCCATGTTCAGTATCACAGTAGGCAACTAGTAGATCCCTCACGAGACTATGACAATCTAGAATCACCTCTAGTCCCAGATCGAAAGATACCAGTCGAAGGTGACATACTTTGATATAATCCCAACCGAGGCATTAGCTGAGGTTGGGATGTCAAAGTATGTCGCTTGAGACTGATATCTTTCGATCTGGAACGAGAGGTGATTCTTGATTCTTTTTTTCACCAAATAAACCCCCTTTTTACCCCCTTTCAGTGCTTCTTCATTCCTGACACTTTACACATCTTTGTTCTAGTTTCAATACTACGCTGAAAAAGTTCCAGAGAGGAAACTTATTTTAATAACAATAATAGTGTGTAACAAGAACATGAAAGCAGTCAGCATAAGTAAACAAACATATAAATATAAAAAGAGTTAATTAAAACTTTTTTTGTACATGGATCTCAATATGTATAGTAATAATTACGTAGTAATACACCATGCTAGATCGATGTTCCAGATCAATTGATCTAGAACCCCACTTCCGGTGGAATTCTTCAGTCTCGTATGCGAGAACTTACAATCCTAGGTTCTCTGTCACAGTTAGCACCTAGAAGAGCCCTCATGAGACATTACAAACCCAGGTTCTCCGTCACAGTTGGCACCTAGAGAAGTGTTCATGAGACATCGCAAACCCATGTACTATGTCCTCATTAGATATACAAACCCATGCACTATGTCACAGTAGGCACCTAGAAGAGCCTTCAAGAGACATCTCAAACCCATGTTCTATGCCCTCATGAGACATTACAAACTTGGGTTCTCTGTCACATTAGGCACCTGGAAGAGCCCTCACGAGACATTAAAAACCCATGCACTATGTCACAGTAGGCTCCTAGAAAAGCTGTCATGAGACATCTCAAACCCATGTACTATGCCCTCATGAGACATTAAAAACCCAAGTTCTCTGTCACTTTAGGCACCTAGAAGAGCCCTCACGAAACATTACAAACCCATGCACTATGTCACAGTAGGCTCCTAGAAGAGCTGTCATTAGACATCTCAAACCCATGTTTTATGCTCTCATGAAACATTACAAACCCATGTAGTAGGGACTTGGAAGATCCATAACGAAGCACTACAATGCCAGGCTCTTTGTCACAGTACACAGCTAAAAGATCCTGCATGAGATATTACAATCCCTTGTATTGTGTCACAATAGGCACTTGAAAGATCCTTAATGATTCATTACAGTCTCAGGTTCTGTGTCACAGTAGGCAAATAAAAGGTTCTTGTTATGAGACATTACAATCCCAGGTTCTGTGTCAAAACCTAGGAGATCCCTTATAAGAAACTACAAACCTAGGCTCTATATCACAGTAGGGACCAAGAGGATACTTTATGAGACATTATGATTCCAGGTTTTATATCACAGTAGGCACTTAAAATATCCTTTATTAGACAGTACTATCCCACATTCTGTGTCACAGCAATGGGTGGGTTACTTACATATGTGACATTCTGTGCAATGCATTATTCAGATTCTGTCACGTAATAGTGAAAAATATTGTGTTATGTAAAACAATAAGGAATGAAACAGTTAAATGGCATCGATAACTCAGAAGTGGACGCTGACTTCATGAACATTTTCCTGTCCAAATTTTGTATTGGTATCCTCAGTTTCTACCATAATAGTGTGTGAAAGAGGTGGTTTTGCAAATTTTTGTTATCTGATGATCCAAAAAGGAAGGGGTTTTAATGTGGCAGTAGGTGAACTTTCAAGTCTTTCTAGTGAAACCTATATTAGCGTTGTTGAGAGTTGATTTATTGCCATTTCGTATTACAAAATTCTATAAATACTTGTATTATTGAAATACTTAATGAAAAAAAATTGAATTTCATGTTTAATTGATGTGTCTGATATAATAGATATATGTATTTAAAATCTGTCTTCACTTTACTGTTGTGAGATATGGGAAAATGATATTGAAATGATTAGAGATAATGAGTCGGATCTTTATGAACTACAGAACTCTGAATTTATTATAGAAACCCTTGGAAACCTCTTCAAAAACACTGACTGCTACTGCATGCAGAGCAGAGCTCTATAGACTGCCATCAAATAACATATTATGTTACTATCCTTTAAGTTTGTGAACCACCTGATTGATTGAAATAATTCCCAAAATAACAAAAGACCACAATACAAGTGTACTCATATCTTTACCAATTATATGGATGTAATCATATCTGATACATTTGTCTCTGTGTTATATCTATACAAATGTGCATGGTCAGTTCCTAATGCATTGTAGTACATGTATTATTCTTCACTGGAAGATTATCCATGCATTCAACGTCTCAATCTCGTTAAGTATGATAGGTGTCTGTACCATTGTTATTCCATGTGCCTTTCTCAATTATTGTTATTGCACTTGAGCAAATAATTTATTCCTCATTGTCATTGTAAAGTATGGCAAAATTTATTGTAAAGTAATGAATTACATAATACACATCATTAGTACAGGTCATGCTAAGTATTGGTACCTTCCACCTTTCTTACCATGACAATAATGTTATTGCCAGAGTCACACATATGTCTAATTTTGTATATATTACACAATTTTTCATATGTATCACATTCTAAAATGACCTATTTAATATGAAAGTGGATCCAACAAGAGGAATTCTTTAGTAAAGCACTGTGTTTTGTTGTTGATGTGACAACTAACTACTAAGATCCAGGAGCACAAATTCTTTGAGCTGAGTGGTTTTGTAATTAAGAAACAAGCTATTTCTTTAAACCACTTTGATATATTTTAAATTTATTTAAAATTCATTTATAATGAGTTTCATTTTGAACATATTTATTTGTTAATACCATTTAAAGGGTTTTCTATTTTATAATCTTGCTCATGTTTTACAGTGTGTAATAGAACCAAGAAATAAAGTCCTGTAAAAGTTTGCTCAATGATCAAGTGTAGTTATGACACTTTGATTTAAAATAAAAATTGTGTGATGTAATTTACTGTTTTCAGTAAACTGTTCAGGGATATGGTGACTATAAAATATAGTGACTCTGAATGATTATCATAAATACAGTGACTCTCAGGGAATGACAGTGTAATAAAGCATCCGAAATCATGCCTTATAAACAAACAGCCTAGATATACTTTCCGTGGTGCTGTGAGATAAACAGTGATGAGTATTCATCTATATTTCTCATTAAGCAGTACACCTGGTAGACTGTATACCTGGTAACTTTTCACCTGGTAGACAGTATATCCGGTAGACTGTACACCTGGGGCCATTTGTTCGAAACTTTAACCACTGGTTAAGCTAACCAGTAGTTAAAGTTTGAAGAACAATAAATTTATTTTATAAGATTTTTGTATAAAAATCTGAATTACTTTTACAAAGCATGTTTCGTATGCTACATATCAGTACACAGACTATGACTTAAAGTCGTCTCATTTCGAAAATGTAGTCAGATGAAATTTAACCATTGGTTAGCTAAACCAGTGGTTAAAGTTTTTAACAACTAGCCCCTGATAGACAGTATATCTGGTAGACTGTATACCTGGTAGACTGTATACCCAGCAGATTGTATATCTGGTAGACTGTATACCTGGTAGACTGTATACCCAGCAAATTGTATACCTGGTAGACTGTATACCCAGCAGAATGTATACCTGGTAGACTGTATATCCAGCAAATTGTATACCTTGTAGACTGTACACCTGGTAGACAGTATACCTTGTAGACTGTATACCCAGTAGACAGATTTTCAAACTTGTTTTACACTTATAGATGTGATCATAGTGTTTTCATATTTATTTATCCTGGAGTCTTTGATATGGTCATCAGGTGCAAAATTTCTTAACTAAAATCAATGCAGTAGTATATTTTTGTCTATTATTTGATGTAATATGAAATAAGGATTTTACTTAAAACTTTAAAACTTTGGAATGATCAATTTTAGAATTGAGTTGAATCTTGTTATAAATGAAATTCAGATAACTGTTTCATGATTATGATATTTTATTGTATTTGAAGTGATCACTTATTTTGGGGCTGTGCACAGTTTTTATAGTAATGCTTCAGACCCATTTGCTGTAAAAAAAATATTTTAAAAAGTTAATTATAAACTTTAAAAACATTGTCTTATTATTTAAATATTTGTAGCAATTTTTTAATCATTGAATCATGACATGATCTTATATTTTGATACCACATTAAGGGGGTAGTCTGATGAGCTAAAACAAAAAGAAAGAAAATTCTATTTTATGTGCTTTATATAAAAATATGTAAAGATAAAAATTACACGTTTGTCCCATGTGATATGGGACAAATTGTCACGTTATTTTGGGGCATATTTCTCAATTTTGGGTAGGAACACAATGAATGACATTATTATCACATATTTTACATAGAAACGTGCCAATAGATTACTGTTGTCATGGATGTTATATGTCCTCGATCTTGCATTTTAAGATAAAATTATTTCTGTGTTTTTGCCTTATATTTTGAATTAAAAATGGCCCCTTTAATGTCATTTTCACATTCATGTATTTGGGAAATTATCGTTTTTATGATACTTAAGAAATGTAATATGCAACATCCTAGCTGTTCATAAGAAATTTTAAAAGTATATGAAATTTAGCAAAATCTACACAATATGACCTCATTCTGATGCCTGTCACCCTTTACCTTATAGTTTGTTCGTTGACAATAAGGTGACTTGAATTGGAAAGTCAAGGTCACTAAGCATTACCCACATTAACAATCAGTATTTATGATATTAATTATAATATGCACCAAACATTTAATTGTTATAATCTTGAAATTTGTTTCACAAAATTGTCCAGAATAGGAATATTTTACTAAATATTGGCCAGAATAGGAACATTTTACTAGATGTTGTCTAAAATGGGAACATTTAGCAGAAATTGTCCAGAATTAGAAGATTTTGCCTGATGTTGTCTAGAATGGGAATACTTTACCAGATACTGTCTAGAATGGAAATATTTTACCAGAAATTTGAAAGACTTAATTATGTTTGCATTTATGACAAAGTTTAATTGGTGTATCATTAATGTACTTTTTATGCTCCCCAAAAACTTTCTGGGGAGCATATATTTTCTGTCATGTCCGTGTGTCTGTCCGTCTGAGCTCATATCTCCTATACCTTTCATCAGAATTTGATCATACTTCACCAAAATATTATTTAGGATAAGGGCTTTGGGACAAAGGTTTTTCAAGGTCATTTCTGAAACGTCAAGGTCACTTATTAACAATGACTTAAAGTAACATGAAGTACTTATATCTCCTATACCTTTCATCAGCATTTGATCATACTTCACCAAAATGTTCTTTAGATTAAGGGCTTTTGGACAAAGGTCACTCAAGGTGGTTTTTGGAGGGCCAAAGTCACTTATCAACTATGACTTTAAATACCATGAAGTACATATATTTCCTACAACTTTCATCAGAATTTGATCATACTTCACCAAAATATTATTTACGTTAAGGGCTTTTGGACAAAGGTCACTCAAGGTCATTTCTGAAAGGTCAAGGTCACGATAAAAAGTTTTATTTCAGAAATAATCAAGGTCAAGCTTACTAAGTTTAGTTTAAGATACTGTGATCACTTTCTGTTCTACAGTTGACTCGATTGGATATACATATGATACATTGAGATTTAAAATTGTCATCAATTACCGTAATACACTGATTTTCTATATACTGAGTCATTAATTTTCTTCATTACTGCTGTGCTTCTTGGAGCATCCATTAATTTTACTGACTTTTTGTATATGAATCGAGTCATCAATTTTCTGCATTATAACTACCGTTTGGGGAGCATACATTAGCTTTACTGATACTTTTGTATTAGAATGTTAATGAATTATGCTGAACCAGTTATAAATGAATACTACATCTAGATGTGATATTCAAAAAGTGCACCATATCCTTTAAAAAATAAAATTCAAAAGATTGTTAAATAACTCTTGTATGTAGTATTTATAAACATTGTGTAATATTTGTTATTGTATGATGCTATTAAGTGATTAAATATTATATATGGATCATATGATATCAGTATCTTGTTGAGGATGTTATAGGTGAGTAGAAGAACAGTTGTCCCTATACCAGTTAGTGTTTACGATGTGGTATATGGAAAGGATCTGACACCATTAACTGAGAAATTTACAAATTCTTCATTTTGACAATGAATTAATAACTAGGATTTTGATTTTATTGAATTTTATTTTATTCATGAAATTAAACTATGAAAATAACAAATAATTTAAATGTTTGAAAATTGAATAAAATAGAATTAAAGAAATGAATGAGGCATTTTCTCACTTTATGTTGTAGATCTCAAAAGATTATCTGGCAGGGAATGTATTTAGTATGTGATTCATTACCTGAGTAGCATGTGGTATTTAGCCTACATACAATGTAATATAAAACTTGAACATCGTATTGATAATATGTCTACATGCTATGTAATATGTATGACCTGCACACCACATGGTTTTATGCCTGCATGGTGTGTGATATATATGACATGCATACCATGTGGTGTTATGCCAGTATGCCATGTAATACATATGACATGCATACCATGTGATATTATGCCAGTATGCCATGTGATATACATGACTTGCACACCATGTGGTGTTATGCCAGTATGCCATGTGATATGTATGACTTGCACACCATGTGGTGTTATGCTAGCATGCCATGTGATATATGTGATTTGCACCCCATGTGGTGTTATGCCAGTATGCCATGTGATATATATGACTTGCACACCATGTGGTGTTATGCTAGCATGCCATGTGATATATATGACTTGCACACCATGTGATGTTATGCCAGTATGCCATGTGATACATATGACATGCATACCATGTGATATTATGCCAGTATGCCATGTGATATACATGACTTGCACACCATGTGGTGTTATGCCAGTATGCCATGTGATATGTATGACTTGCACACCATGTGGTGTTATGCTAGCATGCCATGTGATATATGTGATTTGCACCCCATGTGGTGTTATGCCAGTATGCCATGTGATATATATGACTTGCACACCATGTGGTGTTATGCTAGCATGCCATGTGATATATGTGATTTGCACCCGATGTGGTGTTATGCCAGTATGCCATGTGATATATATGACTTGCACACCATGTGGTGTTATGCTAGCATGCCATGTGATATATGTGACTTGCACGCCATGCGGTGTTATGCCAGTATGCCATGTGATACATATGACATGCATACCATGTGATATTATGCCAGTATGCCATGTGATATACATGACTTGCACACCATGTGGTGTTATGCCAGTATGCCATGTGATATATGTGACTTGCACACCATGTGGTGTTATGCTAGCATGCCATGTGATATATGTGACTTGCACGCCATGCGATGTTATGCCAGTATGCCTTGTGATATATATGACATGCATACCATGTGATATTATGCCAGTATGCCATGTGATATACATGACTTGCACACCATGTGGTGTTATGCTAGCATGCCATGTGATATATGTGACTTGCACGCCATGCGATGTTATGCCAGTATGCCTTGTGATATATATGACATGCATACCATGTGATATTATGCCAGTATGCCATGTGATATACATGACTTGCACACCATGTGGTGTTATGCTAGCATGCCATGTGATATATGTGACTTGCATGCCATGTGTTGTTATACCAGTATGCCATGTGATATATATGACATGCATATTATGTGATATTATGCCAGCATGCCATGTGATATACATGACTTGTACACCATGTGGTGTTATGCCAGCATGCCATGTGATATATATGACTTGCACACCATGTGGTGTTATGCCAGTATGCCATGTGATATATATGACATGCATACTATGTGATATTATGCCAGTATGCCATGTGATATACATGACTTGCACAGCATGTGGTGTTATGCCAGTATGCCATATGATAAATGACTTGCACACCATATGGTGTTATGCTAGCATGCCATGTGATATATGTGACTTGTAAGCCATGTGGTGTTATGCCAGTATGCCATGTGATATATATGACTTGCACACCATGTGGTGTTATGCCTGCATACCATGTGATATATGTAACCTGCACATTATGTGGTATTATGCCAGCATGCCATGTGATATATATGACTTGCACGCTACGTGATATTATACTTACCATGTGGTTTTATGGTTGCATTCCTTGTGAGATATATATGACTTGCATACATGATAGGTGATTTCCACCCGCTGTGTCTGTACCACCGGATGTGTTTGTACCATTTGATAACCTATGTATAATCCCATTTCTGTTTTGTGTGTACTTCATGGTAGCTCACGTGTGTCAATTTATTTATTAGTGTACTATTACATTTGCAGTCTGTGCCGCTTCAGAGCTGGTTATTACTTTGACGTGTGTGCCATTTGACTATTTAACACTTGGGCTTGTATATATACCATTTGGGCTATGTAACACTATGGCCTGTAGTTCTTTTAGACTAGTTACACTTGGGTTCATGTATCACTTATGGCTGTGTACTGTGTATATTTCTGTTTAGTGATTTATCATTATATTTGAGCATTGACTATCATTTGATAAATATATCTTGTTATGTGTATGTACATGTGCCTCAATAGACTATTTCCGAGTTTTCCATTTCAAAATTTTTGAAATATTACTTAAAGCATGTGACTATTGACTAACTTTGACGTTCAATGATAAAATTTCAGTCATTACAAATCGAAGAGTATATTTGTATAGCTGTTTCTGAAAAGATACCACTGGTTTTTCCTTGTAATGCCTCCTTTGAATTAATTATAAAGTATTTCGTTCATATTATGTGCCTATCAGGCAAACACTTCCACTTAGATTTCATATTTTTTATAAGAATTGAAATGAAACTCAGAAATGACCTATCATTGTGTCTTATCTGTTCAGTATGACAATCTTATCTATTGTTGAATTAAGTATGTTATCTATTGTTAACATAAGTATCTTATCTATTGTTAAAATAAGTATAACATGTTGCAAAACAGTGTTTTTGTTATCCTTTTATTCTGTCCGTCAAGGAAGTTTATCGTAATAGTATGGTAGTAGAAAGTGTGTTTCCCCTTCTTCCATCACACAAAGTTTATCATAACTGAATGGTGGTGGAGATTGTGTGTTTTCTTATTCCTTCACAGAACGATGTTTATCGCAACTATATGATGGTGTGGATTGTTTGTTGTCCATTAATTCCATTAGTTAAGGAAGCTTATCTAAACTATAATGGTGAAGAGAGTACGTTATCCTCTTATTCCATCTGACAAGAAAGCTTATTGTAGCTATGGTGGTGGAGCTTATTGTAGCTATGGTGGTGGAGCTTATTGTAGCTATGGTGGTGGAGCTTATTGTAGCTATGGTGGTGGAGCTTATTGTAGCTATGGTGGTGGAGCTTATTGTAGCTATGGTGGTGGAGCTTATTGTAGCTATGGTGGTGGAGCTTATTGTAGCTATGGTGGTGGAGCTTATTGTAGCTATGGTGGTGGAGCTTATTGTAACTGTATCTTATTTTAGTTTTAGTTGCTGAACTTGATTGGATTAACATTTACAAACTCCATATCTTCTTGATCTCAATGACCATATTTTTCCACAAGGTCCTTTTACCATAACAAAACTGATTTATTTCACAGAAGACATCTTCTTTTCCACTTCTTCCATTAAAGTGAAGGACCGCTTATGCGGCATCATCTCATTATGATAAAACGTGTGCGTGAGGGGAAGTCCACGTAAGTAGTTAAAAAGCTGCTACAGTATGTGCTATATATCTTCTGGCACTGTGAAAAACTGGATCCTGGTTTTGAAAATCTCGAAAGACTCTGCTTTTGTGAACTGTGCTGGCAGATGGTTCCATAGTCTGATGGTGGTGGGAAAGAAGGACTCTCTGTAGATGGTAGTTCGGATTTATGGGATCCTATACCGGTGTTCATGTCCTCATGTGGCTGCTCCTATCTTGGTGAATTGAGGAGGCATTGGGATGGCAACTAAGCAGTGGACAATGCGGTACATCATAGTGGCTTTGGCTCAAATTCTTCGTTGTCGCAGACTTTTCCATCTGAGCCGGTCCATCATGGATGTGACACTACTGGCGGGATTGTAGTCGTTACTGGTGAATCTTGCTGCTCTTAGTTGTACTACTTCGATCTTGTCGATGTTCTTTTTTGTATGAGAGTCCCAACTGTAGATGCATATTCTACCTGGGGTCTGATGAAGGTCTTGTAGTATCTGTCCTTGATGGTTGTTGGACATGAAGACAGGTTCCTTCGTAAAATGCTGTGGTGTTGTTTGCCTTCTTACATATGGTATCGATGTGGTGGTTCCATGACAAGTTGTTTGTAAAGTTGACCCCAAGTTGACATGGTAAATTAAATAAATCATAGCCAGAAACAATAATCGTCACGAACTTTTCTACGTGAACTAACTAACGTCTATTTCGGTCATCAGATTGAAACCTATCCTGGAGGAGGCTGATCTAAGAAGTTTACGTTACACGGATTGATTTAGACTTAAAATAATTATAGCATTTTCATGTAACAAACTTTATCCACGTATACGATCGCTTCCTTCTAAATTGCAATTTGTAAATAAAGATGTAGATCTGCTTAATATTTCTAGTATTTTTCGTGATCATAGAGTCGGATCTAACATTCCGCAATATTTCGAGAATCTTGAGCATCGCTGATTTGCTATCAGTACAAAAACCTTGCGTACATCTAACCTTGCTTAGTCATCCCTCGGCTATCTCGGTGGAATTCGAAGTACACTGAAATCTTAATCATGTAGAGATTGTGCATCAGTATATAGAAAAGAAGGAACATCTGGATCTGCTCAGTTAACGTGTAACTCGTGTTGTTTAAGTTAATATAGGATAAATCTGATCAGATATGAAAAAGATGATCGTTATTACAACGATAAGCATGAATAGTATTTGTAATGGTACGGATACGATCTGATGATGCCGGTGTAACATTAGAAAGTGACCTCGTTGAAAACTGACCCGCGGTCAGTTTTTAACGCTCAATTTTGCCAAAAAGTCGTTGAAAATTGACACAAGCCAGCATGGGGTCATTTTTCAACGATTTTAAATTTTATGTATAGCATTGAAACACAAGTTTCTATGGAAGTGGGGTAGACATAGGGATGTTTCTCACCATTCCATCTCAATCCCCTTGCCATATAACCTTTGCCTCCTCTTTCCATATCGGAGCGAATCGGGCTTCACAACTGACACATATTGTGCATACAGAAAAAATTTAATATATACAAAAGGGAAAGATTTGTGGTTATTGATGATTTTAAACTCGAATTGCATTTCTTAAATATATGTATACTTTTTAGCTCTACTGGTGTCGACCAGTCGAGCTCATGCGATGGTCCTTCGTCCGTTGTCCGGTCGTCCGGACGTCCGTCCGTAAACAATTTATTTGTTCCCTCATCTTCTCTGCAGGTATATGTCCCAGAGACTTCATTATGGTTTCATCTGGTTCGATTGGTGGTCTAGTTGTGCATGTGTAATTTTGGTCCAGTTCGGACCCCCTGAGGTCCCACAAAGGGGCGTGGTTCCAAAATCTTGTTCCATCTTCTTCTCTAAAGGTATTTGCCTCAGAGACTTAATTATTGTCTCATCTTGTAAAGTAGATGGTTTAGTTATGCATGTGCCATTTTGGTCCGGTCCGGACCACTTGGGGTCCTAACAAAGGGGCGTGGTCCCAAAATTTTGTTCCCTCTTCTTCTCTGAAGGTATATGTTTCAGAGAGCTAATTAGGATCTGATCTTGCTGGGTAGGCGGTCTAGTTGTGCATGTGCAATTTTGGTCCAGTTCGGACCCCTTGGGGTCCCACAAAGGGTGTGGTCCCAAAATTGTGTTATGTCTTCTACTATAAAGGTATATGTTCCCGGGACCCAATAACATTCTCATCTTGTTTGGTATGTGGTTTAGTGGTACATGTGCAATTTTGGTCCAATTCGGACCCCCTGGGTTCCACAAAAGGGGTGTGGTCCCAAGATGTTGTTCCCTCTTCTTCTCTAACAATATATGTCCCACAGACTAAATTATAGTCTAATCCTGTTTGGTAGGATGTCTAGTTGTACATGTGCAATTTTTGTCCAGTCTGGACCACTTTGGACCCCCCAAAGGGGTGTGGTCCCAAGATTCTGTGCCTTCTTTTTCCCTGAGGGTATAAATCCCAGAGACCTCTTTGTGGTTTCTTCTTGTTTGGGTGGTCTAGTTGTGCATGTGCAATTTTTGGTCTAGTCTGGACCCCTGGGCCCCTCAAAGGGCGTGAGTTACCCATATAGAAATGACCCCAATTGTTATTTCACTACAGTGTACTGTAATTTGAAAGGGGGGTTATAGCTTTGTAGACATATGTGCAACACCTCAACATTTGTATTTCATGTATGTATTTTTATCTTTCAACTATCTTCAATTTCCTCTCTTAATTATTTCCTGTATGGTTGACTTAAGATCGCAGTGTTTGTATGCTAGTCAGAATTGATTTTGGGCGAGTTGTCTTCTAATGTTTATATAACAGCCGCCATTTTGAATAAATTATTGAGAAAAGATCATAGTCCTAGAAAAGAAATAAGCACTAGATAAGAATGGAACAGTGTGAATAAAACCACCAAAAAGATAAATTGTGTATATTTGTAAATAAAATAAACACATTAGCCTACAGTGCGTTTATTATACTATGTCAAGTAATCTCCAGAATTTCCTCTGACTCATGAACTTTATGGCCATATATATATATATATATATATATATATATATATATATATATATATATATATATATATATATATATATATATATATATATATATATATATATATATATAGCAGCATGTGATAAAAATTTTTACGACACTTTTACAACCAGATATTGCCAAAAAAGAAAACGGACAAAAGACATTATTAAACATATAAGAGTGCCGTAAACTCCTCTTGAAATAGTATGAAGTCATTTCTCTAAAGCATTGACGGGCAATGAAAAAAAAAAATAGGATAATGATTTATATATAAATGTATATATGGCTAGCAAAAAAAAAAAAAAAATTAAGCTAGTCGGAAGAAAAACTAGTGTTTGCATACTTTGTTTCTACACTTGAACCGACATTGGAAAATATCGAAAAGGGGGGGGGGGGTGTTACAAAAATACTTCATCCCATCCCCTGTTTTGAAAAAAGAGGGGATGGGGCTCATGCCCCTTTTGCTACCAGAAGAAAAACTAGCGTTTTACTGCTTTGTTTCCACACTTTAACTGATATTCTAACTACTTGAAGATAAAAAATCTTAAAGATTAAAGGGGGCGGAACATAACCCCCCCCCCCCCTTCATTTGAAAGAGGGGCACATTCCCCCGCTGCTGCCCCACCCTTTTAAAAGATAATAAGAGGAAACCAGTAGAGCTTCAGTCTCGATAGAGACTTCTGGTTTTTCTTGGGAGAAAATTTATTCATAGGGCAGATTTTCCCAGGGGTGCGGGCTATTTTGGGAAAATTCTATACTATATTACAGTTTTGTTTGTCTTTAACCAATTATGCATATGGTCACTGGATCAAGTTAAAAGCATCCACATCAAAGGAATCAGCAGACTTAGAACAGGCGAGGATCGTAATTATGTGGGTCTGGACTTATGATCAGCCTCTCTCATTTTTACTTAATACATACTTATTTTTTCATAGAAGGATGATTTGTTTTACATATTGCACATATTCAGGGACTAGAAACCCTCACGACAAACGTATAGCATTTGGCATCGTGATTCAACTCCTTTTTTATTTCAAAAATAACTTCAACATTTATAATATACATATCTGTATCAGAAATTAACTGGTTCTCTTGATTTATGTCACTGGATAGTAATGCAAGTATTTCATACAGTTGCAAAACATACTTGTATTCGACTGTGATTTAAATTCCTTGACAGACTTTATGCCATCTTTGAACAATTAATTACTGAATTTGTACGCTACCTAGTTTTCACCAAAATGTTGATGATAAGGGTTTAGATATACACTCTATTAGCATATTCATGAATTAGCGTGATCTGTGATTGTCCTTCACAAACATTTTATTAGCGAAATCATTAATCAAAACACAAAGATCAGCACTTACTCCGCTTAATATGAATCCCGAGAAAATAAGTACAATTCAGTAAATATGAATTTATAACTACGAGTTATGACGTCGAGTTTGAACATACTTTTACAGGTAATTTAAAGTGCTTTATTCGAACTTTACTGGGATTTCTAAAATGACAGATCATAGTTAGATACAAACATTTTACTCCCATCGGAAAGAAAAATCAGGATCGGTGATACTGTTACACTTTAAGTCGGTTACCGAACTTTTGGGGAACCGAGTGCTGTTTCTAAATTATCTTTTTTGAAAAATTATCATTAGCATCATCTATCCAAGTGAACTTGAGGTCAAAGAAACCACGGAAAGTAGTAAATCTACTTCGTATTTACATATTATGTTTTCTTTCGACATTAATGGTCAATTGAACACCTCACTCTATGACAAACGTGACGATTTCAATTTCGCTATCACAAACTTTCCTTTCATAAGTAGCAACATTCCATCATCGCCCGCATACGGCGTATTCATATCTCAGTTAATACGTTATTCCAGAGCATGTTCAAATGACAGTGACTTTGTTCTGAGGGCTAGGCGACTTTCAATTAAGCTGCTCAACCAGGGTTATATATGTGCTAGACTAGCAACGTCACTGAGGAAATTCTATGGTCGTTACGAGAATCTTATTACTCCATATGATATCTCGTTATCCAGACTTTTAAATGATATTCTGGACTGAGACCGATTCCGATCATTTTACACAGATTTGACACCTTCTATACTAGAAGGTTACCTACTTCGACTTCTCCACATATAAATACATATGGAATTTACACGATCTGACTCTTTCTACTGGGTATATGTGACGGGTGTTGCTAGCAAGCAGAGATGCTCAATCTCCCCGGGCACCTGATCTCACTCCATCACAGGGGTTCACATATGCTCTTCAAGTAGACATATTTTGTTATTTTCCATTTGTTTTTCATTTTCACTGATTTTGTATGTCCGCTGGTTTTATGAGTTTTGGTCTTGTGCTTTGGATTTATCCATCACCTCTACACATCATTATGCACATGGACAGGTATATGTCATCTTTCAGAAAATTTGATAATTTGCGAATGTAGCGAATGCAAAGTGTTAATGGAAAACAAATTCATAAATATTACGTTAGAAAGTGGAAAATGGAATATTTATACTCTAGATTGATTGATTCTTGTTTAATTAACACCACTAAACGATCATTGCACGTAGCTGTCGACGTCATCTACCTGATGAACATCTTCACTAGCCGAGGCTGCTGGGAAAAGAGAGAATCAATTAGAGTCTTGGCTAGCGGAGATACCTGCTGCATTGCATAGAAAAGTATACCTTTGCAACGGACTAATCCCGAAGCAGTGAGGGATCTTTTACACGCCACGCCTACCGTAACACGGGGCATCGGTTTTCATAGTTTCATCCGAAAGACAGAAACCAGTATGACCAGGGCGGGAATCGAACCCGGGACCTTTCGATCCATTAAGAGACCCTTAACCACTAGGCCACACGGGCTCTAAATTCTAGATATTGACAAAAGCAAAAAAAAAAAGTAGTAATATTAATAAAATAAAATAACTAAAATAACAACCCCCCCCAAAAAAACCAAACAAACAATCGCTCCACACACCCCTCCCCCAAATTTATTGATATATTGATATTTGATTTTCTTGTGAATATCATACAGTTATTGACTGGAAGTGAGGGCAATAGATTAATAGTTTGAGTCGAAGACAAACAGTTGTCAGAGGCAGTAGTTTTAAACAATTCCTTGGCCGCCTGATATCTACAGTAACTTTTTTTCTACAGAATTCATATGCATATTCTACCATGGGGTCTGATGAAGGTCTTGTAGCATCTGTCCTTGATGGTTGTTGGACATGAAGACAGGTTCCTTCGTAAAATGCTGTGGTGTTGTTTGCCTTCTTACATATAGTATCGATGTGGTGGTTCCATGACAAGTTGTTGGTAAAGTTGACCCCAAGTTGACATGGTAAATTAAATAAATCATTGGACGATCTACTGCGGATAGCCAGAAACAATAATCGTCACGAACTTTTCTACGTGAACTAACTAACGTCTATTTCGGTCATCAGATTGAACCCTATCCTGGATGAGGCTGATCTAAGAAGTTTACGTTACACGGATTGATTTAGACTTAAAATAATTATAGCATTTTCATATAACAATATACAGTTATTGACTGGAATTGAGGGCAATAGATTAACAGTTTGAGTCGAAGACAAACAGTTGTCAGAGGCAGTAGTTTTAAACAATTCCTTGGCCGCTTGATATCTACAGTAACTTTTTTCAATAGAATTCATTAAAAACTTTTCATAGGGGTATAACAACACAGCATATTTACCTTGTAAAAAGTTCATAATTGTATCAAGTGTCATAAATGACGAAACAAAATATAACGGACGAATCTGCTACCGTATAATTAAATCTACGTGCATTGATTGTCCAGATATTTCCTGAAAGTTTATAGGCTATCAAAGTGATCCTTTCTTAACGTTAAAATATTACCTCATTGAAAGTGTACCTAGCTAAGTATGTAACGTGCCGAGCTACATATATAACACGTGGTTCGCCTCTGATTTACGCAGAAAAAAAATATTCAGTCGCAAAATATACAGATAAACAAAGTAGACTGCCTGTCTATTAACACGAATCAAATAGGAATTACAAATGTACATGAAATGATTCAAAAGATTAAAACACAATTTTAATATCCTATCTTATTTACAAACTACATGTATTCAAAATGTTTTGCCAAAATAACGATGTGCTACAATGTATATATAAATAAGCACTACTAGTCAGCCAGCCCCTATGTGAAAACGTTCACTTGGTTAAATGTGGCGTACCAAATTATGGCATGCCACACTCCACACGGCGTGTCGTATACTGCTGCTATGCCTTGGTAGCTTGGCTTATCTACCTAATCTGAAATACTTGGCTCTATGCGGGCCACGGCTCTATTCGGGCCTGTATTTCCAATAAGGTTTAGCTTACCGATTTAGTCCTAAATCTTTTATGCTTTATTCGTTGAGATCCATTTTTAAGCCTGGAATTTGCTTATATAGCATCGGTCGAGTCTAATTAGAAAAGGGTGGATAGATAGTTGGAATATTCCATGCTTAAAGGAAGTGTAAACAACAAACGATAACTGTAACTAAAATTCCGGTCACCATTACATTACCCAAGCCTCCAGGTTCATTCGCCCCCGAATGTAACAATGCTTTTAAATGTAAATTTTCTGTTTATTAATCTCATATGGCAATGAAAAGAAAGCAAAACATAAACTTAAGTATAACAATATAAAATCAAAATACAGGAGGTAGCTAAGGATGAGTATATCTTTGAGGGCTGCTTGTCAAAGAATAAAAACCGGGCAACAACAAACGAAAACAATAAACATACAAGTAATTACAGCTTTGGTGTTTGTCAGTGTGTGTGTGTGCTTCACCACTAGTATATTTACATGTTACACAACTTTTCACATTCCTTAAGGAC
This sequence comes from Pteria penguin, assembly GCA_035048485.1. NCBI lineage: Eukaryota > Metazoa > Mollusca > Bivalvia > Pterioida > Pteriidae > Pteria > Pteria penguin. Next base: position 71,167,902 of record CM068582.1, on the reverse strand, counting down.
AGATCCCGGTTATTCAATTTTCAGATATCTTTCTATCAATTTTGAGGTGTTGTATTAAACTTGAGCATTATTGAGTTTCATTGTAACCTTTGATATGGCTATCAATAAACATTTTGAGATTTTCCAACTTCCTGAATTGACAGAACGTGGAATTTCTTCATTGTCTCATATAGGCAGAAATACACAATTCACAATAAAAAATTTTCTAGCTGATATTTTCTGTTCAAAATTCAAATACAAGATCTCTGAAATACATATTTCTAAATAAAGACAGGAACTTGGCACCTCTCCCTTGTACCTTTTACGAAATTGGCATTAGGAAAGTGACACTTACATTTATTCTGTAAACCTTGAATAAGAGTTATCTCTCTTGATGATATACTCTTGCCAGCACAATGCTCAGTACTTACAATATGCATTGCAGTCTTTGCAAAAACGCATAAAAGAGTATTTATGAAGAATATAGAATACCTATCAGACAATTCCAAGAAAATGATTGGAAATATTTGCCTCACTGGAAATATATTGTGCAAAACGGTATATCATAATACATGCAGGTTTTGCACTAGACTCTTTGACAATTTTCTTGTAATAATGATTGTATCTATTTGATATTGCTTTCATGTCATAGAATGCAAAATATATATAATCATTGGTAAACACCGTCAAATTTGAAAAGAGGTCCTGGACAAGGGAGGGAGGTCATGCAAGTATACCCTTCCGAAAACATATATTACAAAATTACCTTTCTTCTTCAGAACGTTTTCCAGTGTAACTTGCGATCGTGATAGTGTTTTTGTCTTGTCATGGACTGCTCGATATATGCACGTATATGTCTATGGGCAGTCTCTAACCGCTCTTGTATCAACCAACACCAGTTGCTTTGTGGTGTGCATTTCAAAGAAGATGGTAACTCAAACATGATACTAAGAGGAGTACTAACCTCTCTACCTAGCATCAGAGCATTGGGCGTACACCCATTTGTTTCGTGCATAGATGAACGATACGCCATCATGACGTATTGCAACTGTTCATCCCAGTCATTGTGGTTCTCATTAACAAATGCACTGAGCATCGCAGTTAGGGTGCGATTAAAACGTTCAACAATTCCATCTGATTGTGGATGGTATGGCGTGGTGTGAGTTTTGTGTATGTCTATTGGCACATTTCTTTGAAGAGCTTACTTTCAAATTGAGGACCCTGATCAGAGTGTATGGTTGCTGGTACACCAAATCTAGTGACAACTTGCTCAACAATTATCAGCAGCTGTTTGTGCCTCCATGTTTGGCATAGCAAAACTCCGGTATTATAGTCATCCTTCTGATGAATCGTATTCGGTATTACGACCGGAAGCATCGGAATCGGAAGCAGCGCGTAACTCTCTTAGCATTTTAGCTATATCTCTCTGATTGGTGGTTTCCTTTGGCAGTTGCTTTTGTTTTGGTTTGCTCCACTTTTCTTTCGTTTGCGCACTTTCTTAGCCACTTTCCCTAGAATTTCACCAAGCGCATTTTGACCTGGCCAGTGATCTTTCTTTGTATTTTCAGTGCCGCCTCGGTCGAGTCCTGATCCCCATTCGTTGTTATAGGTGGATTCCACAAAAACAGTATTCCTCTTAGCAGAGCGTAGTTTTTCTTTAAAGGCAGGAACTTGAACGCATTTATTTTCAATCACCGCCTCCATGATCTTGAGTTTTGTTGAATTCCATTGTTCGTTTGGTTTGATCTTATCTCCTAAGCGTTTGGCTGCAAGAGCATCATGGGCCTCCTGAATATTGCTGGCGGAGTTGAGGTCACCACATCGAACAGCCTTCGTGTATTGAAAGGCATGTTCTGCAGACTTATGCTTGACGCCGAAAAGTTCAATGTTGCAGGGGTAGAAATTGGATAAAATGTCCTGAGCGCCGTTGAATGCAGTTATATCCTTCTGGACTTCATAGAAGGGGCATAACTCATCTCCAGGTTTATGTCCTGGGTTTTTGCAAACTTTGCAACATGGTTCATTATTGCATCTTGAACGGGTGTGATCAGACTTCCAGCAGCAAGTACACAATAGTTTCTTCTCTTCTTTCGGTTGGCCATAATGAAATATCAAACATCGCAAGCCAGCATAGGTGTTAAACACGAGGTAGACTTTCTCCCTCGGGTAATGATTCTATATACATGAAACGATTACCGTTTAAAACACTTGTCATTTTAAAGGTAACAGGATTTCTAATTTTTTCATATAATATTTTGCTCGACAATTTCACTTTCAATTTGTTCAGCAATTCATGAATCGCAGAATCATCCACTGACAACGGTAACCCACATAGCCTAATTTTCAAAATTTGTTGGTTCGAATCTGTTGTACCCGACGAATATGGATTAGTATCATAGAATGAAACTGCAACACTGTGAATATCTATACCTTCATTCAAAAGCTTAGTCCTGCTTTCTTTGTCTTTTACATATATCCGCCAGAGATTGCGGTCTAACTGTAAGCAATGTAAAGAATCTCCAATTCGTTTCATAACATGGTCCATAAGATCAAAATCAGTGATGCGTTTCTTATCATTGACCTGAATATCGCTGTCTTTTAAATATAAAGGTTTAAGTGTCCGATCATCCATACCTGTATTCACTGAGGCGTCCATATTTACATTCTCATGAGTAGTCATCACAAGGAACGAAAACAGGTATGAAAAAATGATCCAAAGGCATCTAAATCCACTTCTTTTGACATGTTTATACACGAACATATGTACAAAGTTAGTAGAAGAAATACATAATCCAGAACTGAAATCACAATCATAGATAAATCCGCATAAATGTCCTTAAACGAGAGAGCGAGGGAAACGACACCCTTTCGCGTTCTCGACAACCTATGCTTTACATAGTTCTGTATAATTCTTACGGGATTCACCAGGCAAATTCCTTAATACTGCCTGAGCCCCTTTTCGTAAAGATACTGCTACATGCATCCCCTTTTCATACTCGGTCCAGCCATCCAGCATATTTCAAAATGTGATTTGAAATCTATCCATGACGTTTTCCCGTCATGAATCTCCTAAGAATTATACAGAACTATGTAAAACATTAGAAGATAGGTATTCACCGTGTGTAGAGATTTAAGCTTGTTTCTATGGCGGTCATCCCTATTAACATCAGTGTAATCCCTTCTATTACGCACTGAATTTGCTCTATGTGAGCCTGTTTGTACGTCAATTGAACCCCCAACCTGAGATCTAATGTTTATACTGGCAGGGAGGCTACTGTCATGTATCTCAATGTCGTAAAACCTATCACCATGCTGTGTTGTAGTACGAGTAAGTACATTGCTTGTTAGGCCTGGCACGACAGTTGTACTACCCTGACGTGCCATCGGCGAGGATTGCCTCGACACTTGATATTACTAAAGAGACATAAGTTGTCGAAATGCGCATATGGTGTACAAAACGTAAAGGTATATATGTTCTATATTTATTATAACCACTAGGCCGGTGTCACTACTGGTTGATTATAGTACCCGAGGGCATCATAAGTGTCATTTTCAGTGCTTTTGTACTGACATGAATATATACTTTAAATTTTCAGTCATCAAATTAAGTAAATCACTCTAAAACCTAAGAGTATCTCCCTCATGCATAGCTCTGTTCTTAGATAGATTCTTTGGTTCACTTTTCGGTCATTTTGGTTTCTACACTGCTCTTCTAATATTATATATATAATAAGAATTTTAATCATTTGGCCACGAGCATCACCGAAGAGACATAAGTTGTCGAAATGCGCATCTGGTGTACAAAATTTAAAGGTATATATATATTATATATTTATTCGAATGTAGCGATGTAGTGCTGAAGTTGAGTGATCTCATATGTCAAGTCCCTATGTCTACTCATTTTGTAAAGTTCATAAAATAAACAAATAGCAAATAAAGATTTAATCTAAACAAAACAAATTATCAAGCGTACTGAATAAAAATAATACAATGCCAGCGCTAGCCACCAAATTATGTAACATGCCAAGCTACATATATAAGCAGAAAAAATATTCAGTCGCAAAATATACAGATAAACAAAGTAGACTGCCTATCTATTAACACGAATCAAATAAGAATTACAAATGTACATGAAATGATTCATGGCGTACCAAAACTATGGCATGCCACACTCCACACGGCGTGTCGTACACTGCTGCCGCTGTACAATATGTTGAAGTCATAATTTGATAATTCTTTTTTTTTTTTTTTTAAACTTTATTTATTTTACAACGATTAAGAAACAAGTTAACAACTTATATAAATCTTGCTCGTTGGCACAGATCTTGGCGTAAGGGTGTCGTTTGTGTGGGAGGAAACCGGAGTACTCGGAGAAAACCCACGAAGCCAGGTTGGTGACAGCCCCACCATCTCACGTACCACTAATTCCGACGACCATCGATGACCGGTTGCATCCAACTTAGCCGTTGTCAAAACATATGTCAGTGGATTGTTATCCGTATAAACTGTGAATGAATTTCCATAAAGGTAGTCTCAGAATTTTTCAGTAACTGCCCATTTAAGAGCTAAAAACTCCATCTTGTGCGCAGGGTAATTCTTTTCCGATTTCGTTAAACCTCTGCTCTCATAACTGATTACCCTTTTCTTTCCTTCTTGCATCTGATAAATGACTGCTCCAAGTCCATGTATGCTGGCATCCGTATGTAATTCAAATGGCATGGAGTAATTTGGAAATCCGAGGATAGGTGGTGTTGACAATAATTCCTTTAACTTTTGAAATGCCTCTTCTTGTTCTAGTCCCCAAACCCATTTCTGCTTGGCTATTTGTTTCCCTTTTTTGAAATAATTAATGTTGGCTATAGTCGAAACTGTTGAACCTGTATCTAAAAGAGCTTTTGTGTTGACATCATCTATGACTAAATCAATCTCGCATGCTTCACCTACTATTGTGACGCTGTTGGTGAACTTGATCTATCGTCCGCGTCTTGAAATAGGTCTTCTCTAGTTTAAAGGTGGATTTTTCAGATGATCTAATCTAACTCTACAGCCGATTTGCTAAATGTCCCTCCTGTCCACATCTGTAACAAATAGGTCCATTATCTCCCTGTGTTCTTTGTTGTTGTTCACTCTGATTGTAATGTTGATGTTGTTTTGGTTGCTGATTGTAATGTTGACGTTGTTGTTGCTGCTGCTGTTGTTGATAATACTGTTGTTGATAATATTGCTGTTGCTGTCCGTTGTTCCATCTTCGGCGATTTCCCCGTCCTCTATTACCTTTATATCCATTTCCTCTATTAAAGGCACCTTGTGTTGCAGTTTCATTTAAATTAGAAGATAGCTTTACTTCTTGTATATCTTTCTGTAATTTAGTCATATCCTGTGAAAGTTTCTGTACCATTGTTCTTAATTCATCAAAGTTGGAATTATCCTCCACTGTTTTAACTGATTTAACATGTCCTGAGGGTGACGTTCTTTTCAGTATTCCTCCTCCTTTTTCCGTATTGCCTTCCGCAACTCATCAAAATCATGTATTTTGTCAAATATATGGTCTGTTATATCACGTAGTGATGATTTCAATCCCTCATGAAACATATTTCTCAATATCAATATCTTGTTGGCTTCCGAGGGTTTCACTTGCTTCAGATGGATAGCCTTTGTCATGAGATCCTCCAATCTACATCCCCAACTTGCCACATCCTCTTCATCTCTCTGCTTGGCACTGAAGAAATCTGCAAGCACACTTGACTCGGTGTCGATGGTTCCAAATATTCTGTCCATTTTATTCATAATATCCGAGACTGTAGCATTAGATCCTAACCTCATGATGACACGAGCTGCCTCCCCTTTTACTGATCTTCTAATAGCGTGGGCTATTATTATAGATTATTATAGATACCTTGACTTATCTACCTAATCTGAAATACTTGGATCTATTCGGGCCACGGCTCTATTCGGGCCTGTATTTCCAATAAGGTTTAGCTTACCGATTTAGTCCTAACAGCGTTAAGAGCGATTTGTAAGCCCGGAATTGGCATATATAGCATCGGTCGAGTCTAATTAGGAAAGGGTGGATAAATATGCCCCCCCCCCTTTCCAAGCTATGTCAATGCATTGTCTCCAAAAACTATCACTCTTTATTCAACAAAAACATAAAGTGTACTTATCTAAATACGTGTGTTATAGTATAGGTACGGAAATTTTATCGATATGGGGTGTTTTATTATGTTGAAATTTGACCCTACCCTACCTCTGATAACTAGTTTTGATATCTGTTTTACTTACTACTGAATGATCGAATAGTCACACTGTAACAGGAGTTCAAAGCTTTTTTCATATGAAGACATTAATTTATGTTGAAATATGAGCCATTTAAAGCATTAGTTCTCTTAAACAATACTTCTAATGAGATCGAAATTTGTATAATACTCTACATAAGATGTCATTGTCCAACGTAAAATTTAGACCAATCTGTAACTGACCTGCTTGCAAACAGAAAGTACACAGTATGAATTGCATTTTAGTAGTACAAGGGAGCATTATACACAATGGTAATTTTTTCATGAGCTTTTATCAAATGACGACGGTTACGCCTAAAGGTGCCACCATATTGTGATGTCGCGATATAAGAATGATCATCTTCTCTTCCAGTGATAATTTTTTATTTATAATTATGATATATTTATGTAAATTTATTATCATCTTTTTGAAATCTGACTTTGTGTCCAATATCAAGGGGTGGTAGGTGTTTTTATGAAACACTGTAGTATTTTGATTGTTTTTCCTGATTAAGTTTCATGGACTGTTTTGCAGGATAAGATTTAATGACCTTAGGTTTGAGCTGGTTGGTTAGTGTATGTAAATTGATCTTAGGTGTCTACCCTGAAGTAAATCGGAAGGAGATTAACCGGTATTTATAGGGGAGTGTTATGGTATTCCAGAAGACCAAGATATGAGTCATTTTTTAGATTAGATTTAGCTTTCTCAAATAAGTGCTTTATTGTTTGGACAATGCGCTTGGCTAAACCGTTTAACTCAGTGTATCTAGGACTAGAGTTGGAGTGGACAAAATCATAGGCTGATGAATATTCTGCAAATTCACGGGAACTATACTGGGGACTATTATCAGATATACATCTTTTTCTGGAATGCGAAATCTAGCAAAGATAGCCTTCATGTGGTTTATGATGGCTTTGCTACTAGTGCTAGTTAGCTGAACAACTTCGAAAAATTTACTGTAATAGTCCATAGTTGCTAGAACGTCTTTGTCATTCCACTGAAATAGATCAGTGCCTATGACTTCCCATTTGGTACTCTGGAATGGAATGTAAGGTAAGAGGTTATTTTGATTTGAGTTCCTATGGATCATACACTGAGGTCATTTAGAGACTAAATCTTTAACATCGGCGCTCAGTCCAGGCCAAAGTAGACAGGATCGGGCTCTTTGGAGAGTTTTGTCTACTACCATGTGACCAACATGTAATATCTCAAGAATATTCTCTTGTAAAGAGGGGGATGACGATCTTGTGACCTTTAAGAATAAGGCCTTAGTATATGGTTTATTCATGTATTGTATAGCTTCATGGTGACTTCTGCCATACAACTGAGTCAGTAACTCCTCTTTTTTTATGGTGGTTCCAATACTTTAGTACAGATGGAGGCAATGGTTTCTGGAATCAGACCGTCCATTGATAATGACCTTGACAAGTGACTGGATGGAGGGATCAGATTCTGTAGCTTTGCGAATTTCTTCTAATTTGTGGTTACTGGCAGGTAGCTGAGTGACTATATGATGAATATGAGCATCAAGACCTTCAGAGTACTTGGGATAAGTCTTGAGTAAGGACTTTCTAGATAAGGTGTCTGCGACAGGTATCTGGGTACCAGGGATGTAGGTGACTTTTAGGTCATAATTTTGTAACTGTAGGATCATCCTCTGCAAGCGAGGGGGTTGCGTGCAAAGAGTGTCTTAAATATAAGGGCTAGGGGCTTCTGATTTGACTGTACCAAGACTTCCTTGCCGTACAGATATTGGTGAAGCCTTCGACAGCCAGATAAAATAGCAAATAATTCCTTTTCTATCTGAGTATATTGTGCTTCATTAGGAGCCAAGTGTTTTGATGCATAAGCTACTGGCTTACCATTTCGCATGATAGTAGCTCCAATGCCATATTTTGATGCATCCACTTGTAAAGTAGTGGCTTTTTAGGATCATATTATGATAACACAGGTACTGGGCTAGAGGTAAGTAAGGCCTTGACCTTGTTAAATGTGTCAATTTGGGGTTTGTCCCATGTGAGTGTTGCATCTTTAGCAAGGTCTGGAGTAAAGATCTGGTTATTTCAGATAGGATGGGTGCAAACTTTGACAAGTATGTGACCATGCCTAAGAATGTTTCTAGTTCCGACCTGTTGGCCGGGAGTACCACGTCCTGTATGGCTGAGACCTGTCTGGGTCAGGTTTCATACCTTTGAACGTTATAACATGTCCAAAGTAATTAACACCAGAGAGACCAACTTGAAGTTTGTCTTTGCTTAATTTGAAACAAGATTCTTATGCTTTATTGAGAGCACCAGGTAGGGATTGGTTATACTCACTAGCGGTCTTACCAAAGACTGGAATATCATCAACCAAAGCGATAACTCTAGGTAAGTCGTTGAATGCTTCGTCGACTTTCCTCTGGAATAAGTCCTGAGAACAATTAAGGCTAAAATGGAAGCCTCAGGTACCTGTACCTTCCCATGTGTGTATTAAAGGTAGTGAGGTATGATGACCGTTCATTAAGATTAAAGATCCAGTGGCCAGTTCTTGCGTCTAGTGTAGAAACGTAATTGGCACCACTAAGATCTGGAAGGACATCTAATGTTTTCATAGGATGATAGGGTCTAAGTAATGCCCTATTAAGGTCTTTGGAGTCCAGACACACTCTGAGTTAACCAGAATCAGGTTTCTCAACCACTACTAGCGAGTTAACACATTCTGTGGGTCAGGTGACCTTTGTAATTATACCTTGACTTTCCATTTTGTCAAGTTCAGCATCGAGTTTAGTTTGTAAGGCTACGGGGATTCTGCGGGGTGAATGTATGACGGGGGTACATTCGGGTCGTCCCCTGGGAATAAACCAATTACCTCAAAGTATCTGAGAATTCTGAAAGAACTTGGTCCTAAGTCATGAGGTACTATTTTTTACTATTTTTTGACAGACGAGTCACACTTGTACACTAGTTTAATCAGACCGAACTTGATACAATCTCTCATGTAAAGATGATAGATAAATCCAAACCATAAGTCTGAAAATCATGAAACCAGAGTACATACAAAATCAGTGAAAATGAAAAACAAGTGGAAAATAACAAAGTATGTCTACTTGCATAGCATATGTGAAACCCTATATTGAGTGAGAACATCTCCTGCTGGCTAGCAACACCCGTCACATATACCCAGTAGAAAGAGTCAAATCGTGTAATTTCCATATATATTTATATATGAAGAAGTCAAAGTTGGTAACCTTCTAGTGTAGAAGGTGTCAAATCTGTGTAAAATGATCAGAATCGGTCTCAGTCCAGAATATCATATAAAAGTCTGGATAACGAGATATCATATGGAGTAATAAGACTCTCGTAACGACCATAGAACTTCCTCAGTGACGTTGCTAGTCTAGCACATATATAGCCCTGGTTGAGTAGCTTATCTGAAAGTCGCCTTGCCCCCAGATCAAAGTCATTGTAATATGAACATGCTCTGGAACAACGTATTAACTGAGATATGAATACGCCGTATGCAGGCGATGATGGAATTTTGCTACTTATGAAAGGAAAGTTTGTGATAGCGAAATTAAAATCGTCACGTTTGTCATAGAGTGAGGTGTTCAATTGACCATTAATGTCGAAAGACAACATAATATCTAAATGCGAAGTAGAATTACTACTTACTGTGGTTTCTTTGACCTCCAGTTCACTTGAATAGATGATGCTAAGGTAATCCGCGAATGAAAGATAATTATTTAAAAGCAAGTCATTTATATATCTGAAAGTGAAATTAAAGCCAAGAGCCAATTGTTTTTTTCCTTGCGAAAGCAGATACTGAGTTCAGCTTCGTATGAGTAAAGGAATATGTCAGCCAGAAGCGGAGCACAGTTAGTGCCCAATGGAATGTCGACAATTTGTTGAAAAACCTTTCCCTCAAACACCACAAAAATGTTATCGATAAGAAAGTTCAACATCTGGATGACATCTGTTTCAGTGTATTTATTTTTGGAATCAGAATTTTCCCTAATAAAGGAAGTTTTATCATGGCCTATAACTATATATTTGAATTTGCGGCTTTTTACTAGTAAATACAATTTGAATAATTTCCGCTAATGTGTCTTTTAATTTCTAATGACGGATCGTTGTGTTAGGAGTCAAAAAGTCAAAAGACTTGAGTGAGTGAATTTTAGTAAAACTTTTTTTTTTATTTTAGATGTTTGAACAACTCTTTTGAATTGTTTAGGATCCACATTTGATTAATTCCACTTCTGAAATATACTGTTTCGCAATACCTATGAAGGCCAGATTTAATTTCTGATAATATTTTTGTGAGTAGCATCGATACAGATTTTGTGGAACACTTCGAGGAACCAGCGATAAAGCGTTGTTTGTGAGGATTTTTGTGCATTTTTGGAATGCAGTACAAATATGGAAGTTCTGAATTTAATTTAGCTGTGTCAATACCAAACGTATTGAGGACATACTTATGATTCTCAAGTACTTCCGAAACCGAAAAATTCGTGAGAGTATAAGTAGGATTTCCTGGAGCTGTATTTAATCCTAATTCTTTCACTAGGCTGCCAAAGTAATATTTCTTAAAAATAAATGTATACAGTTCGGTGCAGTCCTAACCTTACATTCAAGTGCACTTGGCAAGTGCACTTCAAGTTTAGTTTTTCGTTCTGAATGCCAGTCATAAAGTTTAGTCAAGTATACTTGATATCAAGTTTACTTTAAAGTAATTCCGTCTTCGAGTTTACTATCACGTGACACCAAGTTTACTTTTCACGTTTATTCATTACAATTATCCAGTTTCGTATAACACGATAGAAATAATTGTCTTATTATGTACAATTGCATATTTCATATAAAAAAAGATTGTTTAATAGAAAAATATAGTAAATCAACATGTATATAGAAAGTAAAGTAAACTTGAAGTGCACTTAGAGTAAACTTGAAAAGCAGTCATAAAGTTAACTTGATTGCACTTTATGTAAGGTTAGGACTACACCTAACTGTAATTATTAGACGTGTTATCTGCTGATATAATGATATAATGTTCATGGAAGAAGGTAAGTTCTTTGACAACATCAGGATCTTTAAAAATAGATTTATTCGAATCTGGTGTTTACTTTGTAATTTTAAAATTTTTGACCTCAGCAGTACTGCAATAGATGTTTTCCATTCCGAAAGAGTGTCGATCTGTACTTCCTCTCTTTTTGCCCATCGTGTAGCATATTCCTCGCAGGAGTTGATAATATTCTCAAAATTTTGGCTTCATGTGACCTTTTGTCTTTATGTGAGAACTTGAACTCACAATGACCTAGTGTGGTTAATCTTTGACCTCAATACGCATGCAACCTTGCATAACTTGGGCTAATGGGAACAGACAACGCCATACTATCGTATAAATTCTTATGTAAAATGCTTACCTGTGAACCAGTATCTAATTTAAGTTTTACAGAATTAGTACCAATCTGCATATTACAGAATGCTTGATCAACAATATTTTGGTTTGCATCGTCTTCCATAGGTCTTAAACTTTTTTCTCGGATTGCTGCTCCGGACAGTGTGAACTTCTTGGGAGCCCATAGTTTTTAACCGTCTTGCGAGTATTCGTAAGTTTGGGCAATTTGGATTGCCTTGTCGAGGGTGAGCGTTTCACCATCATTGATGAGCTTCTCTCTCACATTTTGCGAGGAGATTCCAAACACAATTTGGTCTCTATAAACCATTTCATCTTGATTAATGTACGCACAGTCTTTAAACATAGATTTCAACTTCGTTACGAACTGATACTGAGTTTCTGCCTTGCATTTCTTTGTTAAGTTTAAATTAATGTGGCAAAGATCGGATTTAGTTTGGGTTGTACGCATTAACGTGAAGTTCGCTTTCCTCGTGCGCTCAGGACTGCTCAGCACACGCGCTTGCGTTAACGCAAATTTCGTCGTGAACTTAATTTCGAGACTGCGTTAACGCGCTTGACTGCCGTGTTCACGCGCTTGGCTGCTCGTGAACGTGCTTGACACCCACGTTCGCTTGCTTACAACTTAAAACTTACATTAACATGTACATAGAGAAGGATTTGAAGGAGATTCGATATATACACTTTATATTTAAATAATAATAATAATAATAATAGTAATAATAATAATAATGATAATAATAATAATAATAATATAATAATAATAATAATAAAATAATAATGATAAAATTGATAAAATTGATAGAAAAAAATAATGATGATGATCATGATTTTCATATATCATAAAAAAAATAGCTTAATTAAAAAAAAAAAGAAAATATTAAATACATAAATAAGAATAGATACATAGATAAGTTATAAATAAATAAACGAATAAAAAATAAAGACATACAAAAGAATTAGAATGTAATTACCCCAGATTCTTTATATCATAAACTGCCAGAGTTTTTCATAAATACCTTAGTACATGTCTAGGGAAAATAGCTAAATTAAAAAAATAATAATAAATAAACACATCAATAAGAATAGATACATAAATAAGTTATGAATAAATAAACAAATAAAAAATAAATACATACAAAAGAATTAGAATGTTATTATCCCAGATTCTTTATAGTATTAACTGCCAGAGTTTTTCATAAATACCTTAGTACATGTCTACGAGGTAATTTCCATTATTATATTACATATGAAACCCTTTATGCGGGGTGTCATTTTAACATTACATTTAATACACGTATATATGGCGACATTTGCGGTAATTTAATTAGATACCTTTTATTTTTTCAATTCGTACCACTGCATAGAGAATTACAAATGTAGGCATGTAAACATGCAACTGGACCAAGCGCACGCGCGAACAAATCGCGTTAACGCGAGAGGCGCACGCGCGTCCAGTCGAGCAGTCCTAGCACGTGTGCTAAGGCAGTCCTCGTGACCGCTTATCGCGTTAACGTGTATGTTACGTTAGGATTGTGCCCATCTGTACGACGAGTTAAGGTACTAATCAGTCGGAATATTAAACATTACGTTGATGTTCTAAAATAGCAGAGACATATGTAGGTATACATGTCTCTGAAAATAGCAATGAAACAAAAGCATCTATCGGTTTGCTTTTGATTATCATTTTAATTAAACAATTAATTTGCAAACTGTTAGTCAAACATTGTATATATATCGAGAGAGAGAGAGAGAGTCATATCAATGCAATCCTCATCAGCTTGACCCGAACATCTTGGCACGTTCCCGTTGAAAATTAGATATGGATATCACGTTTTGGTCCAGATGGTTCCACAGCTCATAGATAGTTTCGTTGGCTCGCATCAGTGCTTTTGTACTGACAAAAGTTGTCGAAATGCGCATTTGGTGCACAAAATGAAAAGGTATTTATGTTCTATATTTATAATAACCACTAGGCCGGTGTCACTGCTGGTAGACTGATAGCTCCCGAGGGCATCAGTCTAGTTTTCAGTGTTTTTGTACTGACATGAAATATATACTTCAAATTTTCCGTCATAATATTATGTAAATCATCTAAAACTAAGGAGTATCTCCCTCATGCATAGCTCTGTCCTTAGATTGATTCTTTGGTTTTCATTTTGGTTTCAATATTGCTCTTCAAATATTTATGTAATAAGAGAATTCCTACCATTCGGTCACAAGCATCACTGAAGAGGCATAAGTTGTCGAATTGCGCATCTGGTGCACAAAATTAAAAGGTATATATGTGCTATATTAATTAATATACCCAGAGCAATGCCAGCGCCGGAGGAGATCGTTGTTGACCAAATAAGATCTGAATGTCCACTCATCCAGCCTTCTCCTTTCGCAGTGGAACCAGTACTTAAAAAGAAGAGGTGGACCAATAGACTCAGTAGTTGTCACGGACAAAAGAGCAGCGATCACCAATGTTAACAGAGGCTAATTATAGTATTTTAAACTGTTATTTTCGTATTTTAAACTATTCTAAAAATGATCGATAAATACAAATATTATTACACCGTTTACTACTTTACAAAAGCATACATAAATCAATGTCAAGTAATAACGTACAACAGTCAATGGTTACATATGGAACTTTAGCGGGTACACAAGGAAAGATGGCGGATTCACATGGAATGTAATCTTTCACATCCAGGAAATGATGATTACTTTAGCAAAGAATACATCAGCACAGGTAGTAATACCTTGGTCTTGCGAGTATGAGCTATAGATTTAAGTATGAAACTGCATAGCAAAATAGCCAAGGATACTGGATAAGAGTAAAGTACAACCTCTCAATACGAGAGACACCGCTTAACTGAAGTGGTCAAAACACGGACCTCCAGCAAGTAAACTTTAAAAATGGAAATCCGGTTAGACCACTACACGGTAAATTGAAGCAAGGTACTTTAAGGTATATTAAAATAAACACAATGTGAACACAAATGATGACGGGTAAATACTAACATTGGATTACTAGTCAAGACAGAACATACATGACATAAATGAAATAAGATAAATTTAATGTGATTTGTATTTAGATAAACAACGAAAAGATATGACATGGAAAGAAGTGCGTATCTGCGTAGTATTGTCAAATAATGTAGACCCTATGTGCATCTCGGCCCTTTATAAAATGGGTCGAAAAGTCGGCATTGCAGGCTGAAATGTCACCTATGGTAGGCCGAAGTTGCAAAATGCCAAAGTGGGAAAAGGCCGAAGTGGGAAAAGGCCGAAGTGACTGGCACCCCGGCTAGTTCTGACCACGTTGCAAATATTTCTCTGCCCCGATCACCTACCCACACTAGTAGATACTTGACTTTGATTTCTTCATCGTTGTCCAACAGAGGCCCTTCGAATAGCAAAGTCACATGGCCGTGGAACTTTTTCAAAGCTTCCGGGAGATTTATCAACTCCCAGTTCGTTCTTGGTATCGATAGGCCTGTAAGATCCATCTCTGAAAAATTGCAGTGCTTTCTGACACCATGTAATGGTATGGATACGATCTGATGAGGCCGGCAACCAGGACACAATAATAAGTCAATCAGATACAAGAAGGATAACTCTGATATAAAAGTGATACTTCAACAGTATTCATGCGCTGGTCTGTTGTTGACATGTGATATTTCGTTCTGGGGGCTAGGCGACTTTCAGTTAAGCTGCTCAACCAGGGTTATATATGTGCTATACTAGCAACGTCACTGAGGAAATTCTATGGTCGTTACGAGACTCTTATTACTCCATATGATATCTCGTTATCCAGACTTTTAAATGATATTCTGGACTGAGACCGATTCCGATCTTTTTACACAGATTTGACACCTTCTATACTAGAAGGCTACCTACTTCGACTTCTCCATATATAAATACATATGGAATTTACACGATCTGACTCTTTCTACTGGGTATATGTGACGGGTGTTGCTAGCAAGCAGGGGATGCTCACTCTCCCCGGGCACCTGATCTCACTCCATCACAGGGGTTCACATATGCTCTTCAAGTAGACATATTTTGTTATTTTCCATTTGTTTTTCATTTTCAATGATTTTGTATGTCCTCTGGTTTTATGATTTTTGGACTTGTGCTTTGGATTTATCCATCATCTTTACATATTACTAAGAATAGCCAGTTCTATATAGACGTCGTATTTCCGAGTGTACGTAGGAAAGGCCCGCAAATTTGCGATTGTCTAGTCATACCGTAATGAAAAGTAGTTCATAGTATACGTCGTAATGTAATCAATAAAAGGTGATGGCACAATATTTTCAGCAATATTGCTGATAAACATGGATTTATTTTGATAATGAAATGAGGAAAATATAGAAACAAAAAATCTAGTATTTACATAACTCATACGTAGTTGTGCATTAATTTCTTTATGTAATATTACTAAGAATAGCCAGTTAGAGGGTAAGACTCGAGAATATGAAAATGCCTAGAAATCATGCCGTAAGATGAAATAAAGAAAATGTAGAAACATTTAAATCTATTTTAAACCTGGGCGTGGTAAGCCTAACACAAGTATGAGAATTCTGGAAGTTTGTGCACAACCTGAGTCCCTCCTCCATGCAAAAGTTTATGGAACGCGAAAGCTAGAAAATTTATTTTCATTTTATGTATTTCACTTTCTAGACTGCTATATATGGTCTCCATCCCAAAGTTACAAGAAATTCTCATTCAAAAAAGGGGGATGGGAAGGTTTGAAAATAACGATTTATTATCAAAAGAGTCATGCAGTTTCAAAACCTTTATAGAGGAATATAACACTTGAAGACATACTAGTCTGTGGTGTGATATATGTATCTGAACATGCTATTATTATCACTGCAGTAGCAGCTAACCACATCCAGGCAAATTATAAGATACGCAGCAGGCTAAAGATTACGTGTTTATTCCCTGATGTAATGTGGTAAAAAGCTGAAAAATACAGAAAGCACTTCTGTAACACAAATTATCAATAGAATCATACAAAAGTGAAAATAAACATAATATTTCACCTGATTTATACAATAATTCGAGTATTAACTTGTTAAAACAATATAACCTTGAAATAATTGAAAATCACACAATTTCTAAGACAGACAGACTGACTGTGTGTACGGACGGACGCACACTTACTAAAAATAACTCTTAACATAAATTAAAGAGTTTTCTATCAACTGCCCAAAATCATATAATATCATGTACTTAATCAAATATATAGATCACACATGCATAAATTGACAATTCAAAATTCTGGCACTCCAATAATTCACCAAACAATGCACATGTTCAACATCCAAAATTAGTATTTCTCATACTTTCGTTTTATAGCCAATTCTATTTTTAACCACACAATCTCAAAAATAGATCTAACTGAATTAGGCTTAATAATACAAATGCATAGTTGACAAATTGCAATAATTCAAAGAATTGTATACAAAATATTATTAAATGATTTAAATAACATTACATAAGCTGTTCGCCACTGCTTCCAGAAGATATCAGAAAGGATTTGCACTTGTTTCCACTGAGCCGTGTACATGTCTTTCAAGGTCAAATTTTTGGACAAACGAGCGACATCACCTTGTTTCCCAGTCAATAAAATATTAGGCGACAATATCATCGGAGTGTTTGGGTCAGACTCTACAGCAGTGATTGGACGCGGGTTGAGGACTGCAGTCACTTCAGCCATAAGAGTAACTAGAACCTCATGTGTCAGGTCTTTATTTCCTTCCTTTAGTAGCAGATCCTATGGCTCTTTCCCATACTCCACCCATATGGGACGCATGCGGAGCATTGAACAACCACCTAGCACCATTGTCCTGCAAGTACGACTGAAGACCTTTATCTTCTACATTGACAGCATGAACCCTCAGATGATCTACTGCACCGATGAAGTTACTTCCTCGATCTGATCTGAACAGTTGAACTGGTCCGCGCAATGCAATGAACCTTCGTAGAGCATTGATGAAACAAGAAGTGGACATGTCTTCCAACACTTCCACATGTACTGCCCTCGACGCAAGACAGGTAAACAACACTGCCCATCTCTTACTCTGCGCTGAACCACCACGAGTCCGTCTGGTAACTACAGACCATGGTCCAAAAACATCCATGCCTACACTGCTAAATGGTGGACCTGGAGTGAGTCTGTCCAAGGGAAGATCTGCCATTTTCTGTTCATGGGGTTGTCCTCTCAGCCTCCTACACACAATGCACTGATTGATCACAGATGAAATGAGTCGTTTCGCGCCAATAATCCAAAAACCTTCTGAGCGCAGCACACCTTCTGTAATAGTACGTCCTTGATGTGAACCCTTCAATGAATGACAGTGCCTTATGATTAAGGTAGCTAAATGTCCCTTCGGTAATATCACTGGGTTAAGAGATGCTAAGCCTACCATATCCTTCATCTGGTTAAGCCGTCCACCAACTCTCATGATGTCATCACTGTCTAGATATGGCGACAAAGACAAAAGACAACTGTCTTTGGGTAGCTTATTTCCTTTTTTCAGTGCTTCGAGTTCCTTAGAGAACGCTTCCTGTTGCACAAGACGGAAAATAAGGTTCTCGGTGGCCTTCTTAAATGTGGGCGAGATTACGGCCCGACATCCATAATGCCATCCTGAGCAGTCATTTGAAGAGTGGAATGAACTGGCAATGTGACGTAGCATGGATATAACATTAACTAGGTTCGACCAAGAAGAAAACACTGAAAATCTGTCTACCATAGACGCAAAATGAGGAACAACCTCTGCCTTGAGCACTGTTGCAGTATGTCTAATCTCCTTGTCTTCATCTGGATTAACAAGTGGAAAGTTCTTGTCACTATTCCCGGCAATCTCACATAGATACCGTGGTCCTTCCAACCAGGTTTCAAGCTTCTCCCTGCTATAGTTTCTGGTGGCGTTATCAGCAGGATTAAGTTCACTCGTCACATATTTCCACTGAGTCGAAGATGAAACTGCCAATATACGAGAGACCCTGTTGCTAACATAAGTATAAAATCTCCTTGTCCGGTTCGCAATATATCCGAGAACCACCCTGCTGTCTGTGTAGTAATAAATGGAAGATGGTGCAACCTTGAGGTGATCAGATACGAACTCTCCAATTTCTGTTGCAAGCACCGCACCGCAGAGTTCCAGGCGAGGCACACTGTGTCCGAATGGGGGAGCAAGTTTTGCCTTTCCCATGATAAATCCTAACTGGTCATCCATCTTGACGTATGCAACAGCCGCGATAGCTTTTTCTGACGCATCAGAAAAGACAAGTATCCGAGGGTCTTGAAGTAGACTTAGAGACGAATTAAGGTACATTCTTGGTATTTGCACAGTTCTAAGATCTTCAAGAGAATGCACCCAACTGGTCCAACGATCGCGAAACTGATCTGAAATAGGTTCATCCCAATCAACACCTTGAGGGCATATTTCACGCAATAAGGCTTTTCCAGCGATGGTTATCGGTGCAAGCATGCCGATTGGATCAAAGATACTATTAACTTTGGACAGAATGCCTCTACGGGTAAAGGTCACTTCATTCTCAGGCACAGTAAATATAAATGAGTCTGATTTAAGGTTCCATGACAGACCTAAACTATGCTGGACAAGAGTTTTGTCTTCATCAATCGATAAACTAGAAATGTCTTTCCCGAGTTCCTCGGGAGGGAAGGCAGCCATAACACTCTGGTCATTCGAAACAATTTTATGCAAACGTATACCACCCTCTGTCAGTAGCACTGTACGAGTTCTTTTCACAAGATCGATAGCAGCGTCTGCAGTAGGTCTCGAAACCAAAGCATCGTCAACATAAAACTCATTGTTCACAAATTCGACAACATCAGGGTCCGCATTCTGGACAGCGCGTCGTAAGCCATACGTGGCAACAGCTGGTGATGGCCGATTGCCAAACACATGAACGGTCATTCTGAAGTCTACCATAGGTCGATTTGGGTCATTATTCTCGTACCAATAGAAACGCAAATAATCCCGATGTTTCTTGTCAACATGAAACTGGTAGAACATAAGTTGGATATCGGCAGCTATCGCATACTGATCTCGGCGAAAACGTAATAAGATGCCTAGCAAACTGTTTGTTAAATTAGGTCCCGAGAGTAAAGAGTCATTCAACGAACATCCTCGGTACACAATAGACGAATCAAAAACCCCGCGAATCTTCTCTGGTTTCTTAGGGTGCAATACTCCAAAGATTGGAATGTAGCAAGCTTCATGTCCATCCTTAATTGGTTCTGCTCTTTCAGCAGCTCCATTCTTAAATATTCCATCCATGAAATCGAGCATTTTGTGCAACTTTTCAGGGTTTCGTTTCAGACTCGCATCAAGACTGAGCGCACGATTGTAAACCTGAGCACGGTTATCTGGTAAGTACTGTCTTGGGTTCTTAAATGGTAGCGGAGCAGTCCATTTACCATCTTTGCCTTTTCTGAACCCCTTATCCATAAGTGTCACAAATTCACGATCCTCAACTGATGTTCCAGTTTTGTTGTCATTGCGATCAGTGTAGAACACATTATCTCCTTTGAACGATAAGTCTGTTGGAGTTTGCGTCTTAACTACTTTAACGTGTAAACTATTATCGCATGGCTCAAAAATAGTTCCCCTGCCATTCTCCATCACATGAGTTTTCAAAACGTTAAACTCTTTCGGCCTGTGTCGACCATCAAGGCATACTTCTCCTATGATGACCCATCCTAAACTTAGTCTTTGCGCGAACGGCGATCCAGGAGGGCCAATAATCTGATCATGAATGTGATGCACGTCAATTACATCTCTACCAAGAAGTATCTGAATGTCAATGTCAGTACGCAAGGGATGTAACTCGTGAGCGATAGGCTTGAGATGATCATGTGCATTAGCAGCCTCTGGGGTCGGAATCTCGGCGGTATTGTTCGGTATTCTGTCACACTCGATAACAGGTGGTAAATTATAAACAAAGGTTCCATCCATAGACTGAATAACAAGGTCCTTAACAGTCCTGCCTGATAACTCTGATTCTCCAGAACACGATTTTAAACGGTAAGTGACGAGCTCACTATCGACTCTCAGCTTGTCTATAAGTTCGGATCGAGCCAAAGTTTGATCACTTTGATCATCAATGATTGCGTACACTGTAACTACAGACTCCAGGTGTCCGTTCGGATAAACATTTAGAGGCACGAGTTTTGCACACGAGCGTCCTTTAAACGTTGAGCCACATATAGTTGTACACAGCTGAGTAGTAGTTCGCTCCCCGCCATGCGCTTGTGTATCTTCAGAAGATTGTTGTCGGCCATTTTTCGACGGTAAGTACAAATGCATTGCTGTTGCATGTAAGTCACTATCACAAACTGTACAGTTTGAGAAACATCTTACAATCCTCAGCCTTATGGTCACATGATGCGCAACACTTAAAACATATTTTGTGTTTACGTATAAATGCACGCCGACTGTCTAGTCTCCATCTCCTGAACTTGTGACAAGCATTAAGTGAATGGTTCATGTTATGTAACGGGCACTTTTTAGCAGGATCCATTTCACTGACTGGTGATGACTTGTTATCCGATTCGTTTGAAACTTGAGTCTTTTTTGCGAAAACCGGATTGTTGTTGTTATGCGAATTCTGCACACGCTCATAGACAAAATTCGGGTCATTACACATTGTCGCCATCTCGGTAACGAACGATAAGAAGAACGAAAATGGTGGAAACGCAACCTCTTTGTGTTGCTGCTTATAACCGAAAGCACGTGACGTCCACTTATCCTGAATCCTTCTTGGTAGTTTAGCAACAATAGGAGATACCCCTTTTGCAGAGTCATAATAAGATAATAGGACCTTAAATTTGTTATCTGATTTCAAGGCCTTAAGTGGCTTAAACTCATCGAGTTTCCTTCGGACGGATGCCTCGACTAGGGACGGAGCACCATACCTCTCTTCTAATCTATCCCAAATCTTACGACGTCCTTCCAATGGGTTGTGTGTGTAGCACGCTCTGATATTACGGGCTTCTATGCAAGAACTTGGACCCAGCCACTTGATCAAAAGGTCCATTTCCTCTTGAGAGTTAATACAAAGTTCACGAACCACCCTCACGAAGCTAGTCTTCCATGCTAGATAATGTTCCGGTTTGTCGTCAAACTGGTCGCATTTCGTGATCAAGTCCTTCTTAAACCAGAATCTTGCAAATTCAGAAAATTCCCCATGTGAGTTTTCATTATGGTGAGATACATTTTGAGCTGAGCCTCTTTGAGCATAAATTGTAGTAGATGGAGGGGGTGCCACTGTTGTATCAACTTGATGTACCGGCACGTTATTGTCATTCACTACAGAATGATGTGGCTGACTGATATGACTAAGAGGCTGAGCAAACATAGCATTCGGATAAAACGCTGGTGCATTAGGATTCATTGATATGTTTGAACTAGTAGTCTTCAAATAATTTTCAACACCTTCCTCTGGATGCACAGAATTCTTATCGACATCTGACTCGGACTCTTCGACAGCGGCCAATTCGGCTTCACAAACTGGTAAGTCTTTAAACGCGTTCAGTTCTTGCATTTCAGCGTCTAACAAAGCTTGACTATGCTTTATCTCAGTCTCTTTCTTTATAAAACGGACCTTTGCCCTAGCGGCCTCTGCTTTAATTTTCTTATCAAGAATAGTGTCATAAGAAGCAGATGAAGTGTGAGAACTAGAACGAGAGCGTTTTATACTGGACGACTTAACACTTTTATCACATTGATCACCTTTGAATTTTTTAATTAAATGTAATTGTACTTCTCATATTCTGTACGCATTGTGAACAGTCCATCATCATCTCGGAATGTTTTGACTGCATATCCGCACTTTCTTTTGTGTTGGTTCGTGATAAGAAGTTGAGAAAGTCATTACTCAAAACACTGTACTCATCGAAATATTTTGCAATCTCACTGTCTATTTTGCTTAATTTCGGCAGAGCATATGAGTTTATATCTTTTGATAAACCAATATTTATTTCTTTTTCAACAGAAGAAAGTTTACGAAAGTGTTTATCGCACATGTCTTTAAAATTCTGTTCACCCTTTTCTGTGTGTTTAATTATCCGCTTCCCTGGATCCATAAGAATGTCAGAACCTTTAGCGGCAGGAACCTCCTCCGACTTGTCAATGTCCTTCTTGTTGTCTGTGTTCATCTCCGACATCTTGAAATTAGTCAATCAGAATCTTTTTACTATCACTGCAGTAGCAGCTAACCACTTCCAGGCAAATAATAAGATACGCAGCAGGCTAAAGATTACGTGTTTATTCCCTGATGTAATGTGGTAAAAAGCTGAAAAATACAGAAAGCACTTCTGTAACACAAATTATCAATAGAATCATACAAAAGTGAAAATAAACATAATATTTCACCTGATTTATACAATAATTCGAGTATTAACTTGTTAAAACAATATAACCTTAAAATAATTGAAAATCACACAATTTCTAAGACAGACAGACTGACTGTGTGTACGGACGGACGCACACTTACTAAAAATAACTCTTAACATAAATTAAAGAGCTTTCTATCAACTGCCCAAAATCATATAATATCATGTACTTAATCAAATATATAGATCACACATACATAAATTGACAATTCAAAATTCTGGCACTCCAATAATTCACCAAACAATGCACATGTTCAACATCCAAAATTAGTATTTCTCATACTTTCGTTTTATAGCCAATTCTATTTTTAACCACACAATCTCAAAAATAGATCTAACTGAATTAGGCTTAATAATACAAATGCATAGTTGACAAATTGCAATAATTCAAAGAATTGTATACAAAATATTATTAAATGATTTAAATAACTTACATTGTGGTTTAACCAAGAGAAAAATTGGAGCAAAAACTGTCAAAACTAAAGTTCGGCTTACAGCCATAGCGAAGGAAGCCCGGACACAAAAGAGAAAACCAAAATCGGATTTCATAATCCGGAACACGACAATTATGACCTTGGGGACTATCAGTCCTTTCATTAAATACAATGCAGTCAATTTAATCCCAATACACTTGACTCTATTCCATCTTCCTGTCCATACAGTAACTCTTAATATATAAATAAGTCTGTGGGTCATATTATTACGATATAAAAAAGAACGGAAAACTTATGCATCATGCACGATGCAGTTTTCCGTCCTTTTTTCCCTTGGTATATCTACATCCAACGAACAAAAATTAGATTGATTTCTCAATTAATTTATCTCTTTTTTCATAATAGAATTGACATACAAGATTAGATAATATAATTATTGTGTAGTTGTTTATTTTCAATACTTATATACCGGTATGGGGCCGATTCAACCTGAATCTAGATCAACATGCGTACTGTTAGCAGATCTACTATAAAGCCACATCCACAAAGTCTGCTGCTCCATATTTGTCCTGAATATTTTGTGATTTTAAGTCACCACCACGAAGTAAGTGTTCTAAGTAGGGTACCGAGTCCCGATAAGGCATTTTGCACTCATTTGAATCCTGAGTGTACTGAGATGACCTAAACGTACGTTAAAGGTGAACACTCTCAAGTGCCCATGACCTCGGAGTGAATGTCGTTAATGCACCGAATAGCATTGAATGTACTTTTCTAAAGAAATGGATTGCTCTTAAAAGGGCCGTTGTTGTCAATCAGTCCCTTGCAAATATAAGGGGCAGTGACGAATTGGTCTTCTCCTTTCGTTTCTACTTGGTTGTACAATTAACAGCCTATAGACTAAGTGTTCACCCGGCAGCATGGTGATCTTCTTCTGCCGGGTGGTTCTTGTCTCTCTTCAGGTTCTCTCTTAACTTCTGGTTCTTGTATCTCTTTATATTGTTCTCTCTTGACTTCTAGTTCTTGTCTCTCTTCTGACTCCCTCTCTTTTATAATCACTCTACTGATGGCTGGTTCGTGGATGGTAAAGATCATCCTCCTCTCCCAATCTATTGTAATCTTAATTGTTGCATCCATGTTGTCGAAAAACAAATTTATGTTAAAGAAAAAAGAGGAGTTACTGGCTCAGTTATGTGGCAGAAGTCACCATGGAGCTATACAATACATGAATATAAATAATATACTAGAACATATAACACATTACAAAAATATTTGATTGTAGGGCAATTACGACACCGACTTAGGACCATCATTTAATTTGACAAAATCCGGTTTACGGGCCCACCTTCCCACTCACCGTAATAGCAGAACAATCAAAGGACGTACATTTAAAAATTTATAAATAATCCTCCATGTAAAGAACAAGGGTCAACAGGTATCGCATATTGAGAGGTCATAAAAATATAAACACGTAAGGTATTGTAAAACACATAATGGTATAAAAATATATGCGACATCAACATGATGAACCGTGCTCTGCCAGTCTGAAAGCGAGCTAAGACCCTAGATCTGTAGGAGTCCCGACTAACAGTCAGAGGGGACGAGGTTCGGGACCATGTCTCCTCTGAAAGAGGTTTGGATAAGGCCCGTCATATAGTCCCCACCGCCCTGTTAGTCAGCGTGCAACCTTCAAGTAAAAGTCTGCATAAGGCTGTATAGGGGCCAAATACAAGACCTATAGTTTTTTTTGATGATCTCAATATCATATTGTCTATTTAGAAGACGTTTGACTATTTTATTACATGATGAAATAACGTTATCGGAGCGTTTTACTTTCCTTAGTTTATATACGAGATCACCGTAAAAATTAGGATGGGAAATTCCATTGGATACATACTGTTGAAAAGAAATATTTCCAAATTTAGATAGAAGTTCTGAATAAGATCTGAAGAATTTGCCGAATGTTTTTCTTAGCTTGTGATATCTGTAACCCTGAGTTAAAAGTGTAGTAGTAATTTGTAAATTTCGTTTATGAAAGTCCAAAACATCGGTGCAGCATCTGACAAATCGAACTAATTGAGATATATAGATACCATATGATGGGAGTCGAGGGACATCGCCATCCAAGTAAGGGAAAAACTTTAGTTTACGTTTAGTAAAGTACTAAACGTATTCTGAAGTATATATACCCTTGAGAACGCGTACGTCTAAGGAAACACTCACCCTCATAAAATAAACGCACTCTTGAAAAGTTCACAATACGTTTAGTAAAGTACTAAACGTATTCTGAAGTATATATAACCTTGAGAACGCGTACGTCTAGGGAAACACTCACCCTCATAAAATAAACACACTCTTGAAAAAGCAGACGTCGAAGGAAGCACTCACCCTTATAAAATAAACAAACTCTTGAAAACGCGGACGTCTATTTAGGAAATACTCACCCTCATAAAATAAACACACTCTTGAAAAACGTCTAAGGAAGCACCCATTCGTCACTTATAAGTGTACTAAGATTGCCTGTTTGCAAACGGACGTGCAAGAAAACACCCAGACATCACTTAGTTATGCCTAGGTGAAAATATTGAAGACGATGTATGTTTTTAAATGATTTATATAAATAGCAATGGCAGTTTATTTTACATCCATGAATTTTGATATCAAATGATTACACAGTCACTGGTCTTAATCTCATGAGTCTATCTTTCACTCTATCGAACGAGTCTTTGAACACATTGTTTCCAAATTTACGGCACAGCTCTTTAGTAAAGACTTCTAGAACGTATAGTCTTATTTCGGACTCTCTTCAGTCTTTAAACATGGAGATCACTACTTCGTGATAGTCCTTCAAGTTTTTGATTTCTGCCAACATTTCTCTCCATTACGGTCATCTAAGAATGGTTAAAGAGAGCCAAATCCGCCACTGTAGTAGTCTCGATAACATAACGGTAACTGATAGAGTTTCTTTTCCGACTCCTGCTTTTAACAGAGCATCATTTCGTTCTCATGCATGGCTTCGTTGTTATTCCTACACTTTGGACATCATTTCTAATATTTGTTGATTCTGGTGATCTTCTTCGCCGACGCAATCGGAATAAGTGGCGGTGTTTTCCATGCGGGAAATTATATCGTCGAGTTCGGAATAGGGCAGTTCTTCTTGATTTTGCGGTTTGCTCATAGTGTCATCTTCTTTGTATCGATAGAATCTGTTTATGGATATGATCGTTAAATCTCTCAAGGTCACGATCATTTCTTCCCAAGCGTCGTATACGACATCGAATGCCTTGCGAATGTTTTTCGTGTTGAGACATTCTAACTGTGGTTTAAAGTCCTTGTTACGACATGTAAGAAGGAGGTATAGGTCGTCGTCAAACTTCGACTCGTAGGGTTTGGTGTGTTGGATGTCTCCATTCAGAGAGATTTCTATTTTCGAAGAGTCCGAAATCGAACGGGTTCCGATTCAAAGCTCCCTTGTATCCGGCATTTCTCGTCATGCAAAAGAACACGCGTTTGAGTATTGTCCGGAAAACATGTTATCCGTGATCTTCGAATGAGTGCTTGCCGGAATGGTAAAGGATTTCACTTCCACGCCTCTCATGGGATATTTGAACGTCGTGGTGTTCAACATCGGATTGACTCCTAACAGCACTCCGGGCATGAGTCTCACCTTACGGACGAATAAGATCATCTGTACGATGTGAATATTGCCGTCCTCGTTTCCCATTCGACGAAACGACGAACGAGCCCTGTTTAATCTCAAACGGATGTCCACACCTTTGACGATGACATTCCGTTGTTGAAAAATGTCAAGATATATGGAATCGTACAATTCCAACCACTTACTTTGATGGACGTCTAAGTCCATCATCTGAGGTTTCCAGAGATCCGTCGCTGGGTAATGTCATGTAGAAACTCATAATGCGATTGCATCCATTTTGAATGTTTCATCTTGGGACTGGGCATTATACCCCAAACATCTATTCAGCATGACTATCCAGAATTCTCTGTTGTCTTGACCCAAAGCCAGACAACTGATGGCCGCCAAGATAACCGTCAACGCCACGAAAAAGACGATCTCGTTCTAGGTACCGCTTCGCCACAGCACTTCCAGGAACGCCCGTTGTTGTTGTTGGGTGATGTCAGTGGATTCTCCTCTACGTCAAGCCATGAGGTTCTGGTGAGGAATCCATGAATGGAAACTGGTTGGATAACCTTTCCACCTTACTAATATTTCTCGAATGACGCGATTCTTTCTGATGCGGCGTTTTCTTGTTTCGATCACCTTCTCGACTTCGTAGACGTCGTCCGACTTGATCACTTTCTGGAGTTCGTCTTCGTAAAACGTACCTTCCAACTGTTCGCCGTGATCGTCTTCAATGACGTAAACGTAGGGATATCGCTCAATTACTGGACGTTTAATGGTAGAGAGTTCCGTCGTCCAATTCGGTAGGTATTCCTTAGTAAAGACGTGCTTGACTTTACTGATGCACACCCGGTCTCCGACTTCGAACTGGGATGGCTTCCCTTGTTTCGGTCTGAGGTTCTCGTAAGCGTATTGCCACACATCGATGACATTAGTTGGACCCACGTCGGACGGGCACCGTCCGATAGTCGAGTGACAGGAGGTGTTGTAACTCTTCATGAATCTAGATAAGACACCCACGTATCGTCGCATTCGCTTGTGAGTGAAATATTTCCACTTTCAAGGTCCTTTGAAATCCTTCCACCACGCTGGCTTTCGTATCGGTGTTGTCCGTGGTAAAGAAGCAAATGTCTCGTTCTTTTAACATGCGTTGAAAGTCTTTGTTTAAAAAATTCTTTGCCCTTGTCCGTTTGAAAACGTCTCGGTTGTCGGGACATGGCTTTTTTCTAGACGTTTAGAAATCCTCGGATCATTTCCTTTCCAGTTTTGTTTTTCAGAGGTTCTATCCAGGCATACTTGAAAAACACGTACAAGAGAAACGTCATCTAGTCGTTGTTGTCTTTAATTTGAAGTTGGACACGTCTGCTAGATTGGCTTGCCACTGTTCGTCTATGGTGGTCACGACAATTCGCGATCGGTTGCGTGGAAACTTACGTTTGATGGGTTTGTGTAACGTATAAGTCGATTGATCTCTCAACCATTCTTCTACGTCTTCTTTCGTGAACTTTAAGGAAACGGGTGCTAAACGTTTGGCTTGTCGGTACAGGCGTCGAACTCCTTCTTATCCATCATGTTGTCCCGGGTCGTGAAGGATGTTGCGTTATAGATCAGATAAGATTATTTGCTTCCGCCTAGCCATGCCCTAGGATTGAACGTTAACCATCTCTATTTGATCTCGGAATGAGACTTGGTAGTCGCGACGGGTGTATTTTACGGTGAGGAAAACCAACCCTCTTCTTCTTCCGATGCATTACCCGATCTCTTTTCACGCACGGGACGTTTTAGAAAGAATGAGCGTCGGTGACCTGTGAATCCAGAGGCGTAAATTTGGGTGTAGGTGCCGTCTTCAAATGTCTGATGAATTTCGGGTTAAGGATGTAATCGCCCAGACCTCGAGTAAATATTACTATGCCATGCGGTCTGCATCCCTTACGATCCGTACTACGCACGGCATCTCCGATCAAGTCCAAGATGACGCTGACCCACTGATCAGGTGATAACTGATCAAATTTCGCGTCGTTTAGCAAGACCTCATAAAAGTGAACAAGGTATATGAGATTCACTGAAAAACAGTGTTCACTCACTGAACGCTGAAGTCACGTCAAGATCAAGGTCACCAAGTATGTGTCAGACGGCAAGAGCTCACGAATGTTTACAATGCGACCAAGTTTGAAGTAGGTTATATTAACAATCGGCAAGAGTTCACCATAAAAGCAAAAACAGTCTGTATTGACTGAAGTGTGAAATCAATGTCAAAGTCACCAAAGTATGTCAGACGAAAAGACCTCATGTATGTCTAAAATCCCATTTAGTTTTAAGTAAATAACATTAACAGTACATGTTTACAAGTGGGCACCCTGAAGGCAAAAAACAGTGTGTGTTCACTGAAGCGTAAAGTCAAGGTCAAAGTAACTAAATTTTTGTATTGGTTGGATGGAACATTCAAGTATCTACAAACTTACCAACTTTGACAGAAGTACCCTTTAGGGTATGAAAGAAGCTAAATGCAAATGCTAAACGCAAAATGTTGACACTGGACGGACAGACAGACAAACGGACGAACGGATTTTGCCAATTTACAGACCGGAATTGCTTTGCATTAACATTAACAATACATGTATGCAAGTGGTCATTCTAAAGGCAAACAAGAGGCCCAAGTGGGCCTATATCGCTCACCTGAATACCTATATTATCAGTCATGCATGAAGGAAAAATTCATTTATTTTTGCATTAATGTGACCAAGTCAACACAGATGTTGAAAATATGTCAAATTTTATTTCAGGCTAGAATAAAAAACAACACTTTTTTGCACATCCATTCAGGTGATTTTGATATTAAGCATTTCCTTTGTCTCTGCAAGAAGTCATTCAGGGCAACAAGTTAGTCATTTTCTTTAGGTGGGGGCCTTTTGTTGACTGATTTCAAGTCTGGGTCATGAACAACAATTGTTTCAAATATTGTCCAGATCTAACTTAAAATTGCCTAATTTCATATGTTGAGTGTTGAGAAACATCTAAAAACTTATTTAGATGTGTAAAGAAATGAAAAAAAAAATTTGACCACAGCTGGATTTGAACCGCTACTCTCCATATTTCAATTACCAAGTGGTATATGTACTATTGTGAGAACTGCTTTTTAGACATGGTGGCATTATCTGTTAACCAATTTGGATGAAATTTACCAAATTGATAGAGGACTTTTAGTACTTCATGTATTCCATGTTTCATTAAAATCTTTCATGTGGTATAACAGCAGAAGTGAAAAATGTGATTGAATTGTTCCTATACACCCTCATTTGGAAGTCTTAAAAAATTCATAGAAAATCCAAAAATTGCGATATTGACAAAATTCTTTCAAAGTAACAATCCTTACCATAATTATGATCACAATAGTCCATAAGAAATCATCATTATCAATTAACTAGGAAATAAGACACTTTTTTCTGCATTGAATCACCAAGTCCAAAGAAATGTCGAAAAAAAATTCTAAAATTTGATTTTGGAAGGGAACCAAAATGACAATACATCTTCACTCATCCCTCTAGATCATTTCTATGCATTCTGTTTGTCTCTGTATACAGCCCGTATGAAAAAGAATATTGTTAAACGAGGGAACTCTTTTGTGACCTACTCTTGACTATGGTGGCGCCACCTGTAAAGAGGTCTGGACGAAAACAACAGAATTTGAAGAGGATCATAAGTGACTTATTTCTACCAAGATTTATTAAAATCCTTCAAACAGTTTTGTAGAAAAAGTTGAAAATGTGAAAAATGGCCAACCCCCCCCCCCCCCCTTTTTTTTTGGAAGTCTTAAACGTAAAATTCCTAATTTCATATGTTGAGTGTTGAGAAACATCTAAAAACTTATTTAGATGTGTAAAAAAAAAAAAAAAAAATTTTTGACCACAGCTGGATTTGAACCGCTACTCTCCATATTTCAATTACCTAGTGGTATGTACCATTGTGAGACCTACTTTTAGACATGGTGGCATTATCTGTTAACCAATTTGGATGATCCGCACAAAAAACAAAACCTTTGAAAAGGACTATGAGTACTTGCATCCTACCCAGTTTTATCACAATCCTTCAAGTTGTTCTGTAGATCAAGTTGAAGATATGAAAAATTGTCCCCCCCCCCCCCTTTTCTTGGAAGTCTTAAAAAATTCATAAAAAATTCAAAAATCGAGATATTGAAAAAATTCCTTCACACCAGCATTCCTTACCATAGAAATGATTAAATGAAACCAAATGAATGCATCAATGTTTACTAAAAGAAAATAATAACTCTTTAATGCATTAAAATAACAAAGTCCAAAATAAAAATGAAAAAACGTCAAAAATTTGATTTCGGAATGGAACCAAAAATAACAACACTTCTTCACACATCCCTCTAGATCATTCCTATGCATTCGGTTAGTCTCTGTATGCCCCCGGTCTGAAGAAGAAGTTTGTCAAAGTAGGGTACCCTCTTTGACCTACTTTTGCCTGTGGTGGCGCCACCTATTGATGGATCCTGACAAAGATGACCACATTTGTCGGGGACCTTGAGTACTTGATGCATGCCAAGTTTCATTGAATTCCAGAAAGTGGTTCTGAAGAAAAAGTTCAAACTGTGAAATGTTTACACCAATTGTCCCACCCCCCTTTTTCTTGAAAGTCTTAGAAAATTCATAAAAAATCCAAAAAATGAAATATTGAAAAAATTTCTTCGCAGTAGTATTTCTCATCATAAAAATGATCAAATTAAACCAAATTAATGCATGAATGTTTACTAAAAGACAAAAATACTTCTTTTCTGCATTAAAATTACAAAGTCCAAAAAAACGTAAAAAAAACATCAAAAATTATTTATCGGATTTCAACGATATGAACAAACTTTAGACATACATCCTTCTGGATCACTCAGATGCCATTAGTTTTATAGTCCATACACTGGTTCTGGAGAAGAAGATTTTCAAAGAGGGGTACCCTCTGAGATCTATTTTTAGCAATGGTGGCGCCACCCTATTGAGGGATTTATATGAAATGAACAAACTTGGTAGAGGACCCCTAGTACTTCATCCACACCAAGTTTCATGCAAATCCTTTAAGCGGTTCTGAAGAAGAAGTTGAAAATGTGAAAAGTTTACGGACGGACGACGGACGACGGACGAAGAGTGATGCCAATAGCTCACTTGAGCCTTTGGCTCAGGTGAGCTAAAAAGAGTGTGTGTTTCACTGAAGAGTAAAGTCAAGGTCACAAAATGTTTGTATTGGTTGGGTAGAACATTCAAGTATCTACAAAACTACCAACTTCGACATAAGTACCCTTTAGGGTATGAAAGAAACTAAGCTAAACGCAAATGCTAAACGCAAAATGTTGACGCCGTGCGGACGGACGGTCAGACGGATTTCGCCATTTCATAGACCAGAATTGCTTTGCAATCCGGTCCACAAATTCTAATTGCTTGGAAAATATATGAATATGATAGACTTATATTTTAGTTTATAAATTAGCATTGATAGTGTAACTTTGCATGACATTGATTGTTAAGACATAATTACTACATTAGCAATAAGCACTAAATGTTCAGCTTCCTATCAAGCTGTGTTGACTGCTCCTCCTTACTGTCTTGTCATAATTGGATGAGTTATTGCATGTATCAACTTTGATGCCGCGGGAGAGGGGGTGGGGTGGGGTGTTATTTGTCCCGTTAGGACAGCTCTAGTTTACTGTGATATTACTACAAAATCGTTACCATCGAATCATAAATCAAATATTGTTTTAATTCATGTTATTGTAATTCTGGTTTGCAGTATTTGTACAGCACAACAAGTTTAGAAGGATTTCGAAATTAAAGTGTTAAAACTTGAAAGCTTAAAATGAAGTATACAGAACATACAATCGTTTTGCAATGAACAGCAAAGCGTGCTCTTTACGGGAACCTGCTTGTAGATTTCGCAGAAGGTCATCCATAATACATTGTTGGTACAGTGGTATCACATTATTGATACAGTGGTATTACATTGTTGGTACAGTGGTATTACATTCTGCACGTTAGTATTGTCAACAGTATAAAGTTGGTGCTGATGCAATATGTACCTTACGGGATAAACTTCACAAGTATTGTAACAAGCTGGAGAAAATGTGTGGGTAAATCAAACATACATCAATTGCAACATTTCTGAAGATATGAAATTCCAAATACATGTTCATAGAGAAAATATATACGACTCTTGTCGTAGTGGCATGTAAAGGAAAACCATATTTTAATAATATTGAATAATATCTCAACAAAGACATCAACATAAACGTTATTCATTTATTTATGAACTGGTATCAATAGCTGACCATTCTTTAATGTAATTAATTAAAAACAGTTTCTTCGGTAAGATATCTTTAAGAACTTTTTGTTAAAATAAAAGCATGAAATCAATGAACATCAAATAACTGTATGTACATAAATGCTCGAAGCATCCTTATAAAATGAAAGTGTGCAAAAGTTAGATACGATCATTGTTTTTTTGGTACACTAAGTTTATTTCTCAACAATTTCAAAAGTATCTGGACTTGTAATTTCATAACTTATTTTATTAAAGTGTAGTAGATTGTTGAAGCGCTCTAACATGACAAAGTCGTTCAATTTTTCCATTACGGGAGGCAGAGGTTCGATACCAGCCCACTCTGCGAGCTCGCGGTTGAAGCGCCATTGTCGGTCGCCTTCCCCGAAGAAGTGGTAGTATCGGAGAGATTTGCCTTCGTTTAGCAAAGCCTGACATTCGTCGTCGCATTCTTTTTGCATTTCCTGTTTAGATGGAAGAACGGCAGTACCATCAAGTACAGCGACTGCTACTCGCGATTGCTCATGAATTTGTGGAAAGTGATTCCATTGTTTCGGAATGCCAACAAACAGAAGGCTTGGGTAGTCTATGTGCACCATGTGTTTGTACAGAGGGGTAATCCGCTCGTTATCGATATTGATCAATCCTTCCTGAAGAAACGGGAAACTGTACTTATATCCGGTACAGCATATAAGTGCATCGATTTCAGCCTCGGATCCATCAGCAAAAATTGCTCTTGTCTCTGTCATGCGCACTATAGTGGGCTTCTGAATGATAGACCCTGGAAAAGCTGGTGACATTGTTTGGCGTCTGTGACAGGCGTATACCTACAATCCACAAAAACTGTAATTAATGCTTTCATCCATTATACCCCTGCAAACGAAGTGTGTATGTGTGTGTGTGTGTGGGGGGGGGGGGTATATAGGAATCACTCTGTCCATCCGTCTGTTCGATTAAGAAGTTTAAGTGGGATATCCATTATACTTATACCAATGACGTATCCTGGGATAAATTATTGCATGTTTCAACTTTGTTGGGGTATTCGTCCCATTAGTACAGCTCTAATATTCATTAATACTGGCACAATATCTCCATGAATCAGAAAGAGTTCTACAATTTCCTCAACCTTTGCCACACATAATTTATCTTGGTAACTTCCTACAATGGCATTTACTTAATAAGTATTGTACAGAATAATTACTTAAAAATAAAAACATTAGATAAATAAATAAGTAAATAAAGATAAATAAAAATAAAGTACAATATAACCCCCCCCCCCCAACAAAACAAAAGCAAAACGACTCCCCCCCCCCCCCCCCCCCCCCCCCCCCCCAATTTAAATCCTTCCCTCCCTCACAAACCACAATGCCTAATATCGCTCTCCTGAGCACAATTTGCTCATTTACAAAACAACACATTGCTAAAAAAAAAAGTAAAGATACAAATAACCTCTTGTTTAATGTATATTTGTCAACTGACAAATGACTAACTATGCATGTCTATGAGGTATGATAAAGTTCTCGGCCCCATGTCCTTAGGAATACCTAGGATTAAAAAAACCTCTCATTATTTTTCAATTTAATGTCCCTTCAATTCAATGCACTTTACCCCTCTCTGTTCCAATTTCTGAATGACTTTAAAATGTTTCATTCTGGCCCCTAAGCACTCATATACAGCGTCAATTACACCCTCATTGCTTCCAAAATTCCCACCAGGTAGATAAGACTTTAGTCTTGAAACAGATAGATGTCAGATGGGGCTAAATCTGGATGAATGTGCCAAATATGATTTTTTACTTATGAATATGTGGCACCATTTTTTGGTGCCAAATCTGAATTTTCACTTACGAATATGGCAAAAAGGGGCCCCCGGCCACCCCCCCCCCTAAATCCGCCACTGAATATGAGGGATGAGACTGCATTCCGCCGCAATTGCCATTGCAACCTGGGAAGTGTGAGCGGGTGCAACATCCTTTTAGAGCATAATATGCACCATTTATCGTGCGGCCTTACTCAATCAGACAGAGGCTATGACTTCCACAGAGCTGAGGAATTAAACTCTCTTGAATATTTTAGTAGGGCTTGAGCCAGGGTGAATACATTGCATACTTTGGGTTTTTTTTCAAATTCAGGATAAAAGTGGCGAACCCGTTTCTAGAGTGACCAATCAACCCATAAAATCCTCGAGATCATCCTACTAGCGCAACAAAAGATGACAAGAAACATCATACCTGTTCTTCTTTTGATCTTCAATCAACATTCTACAGGCCCATCTAGCTGAAAACTTAGACATGCCTAAGATGTCATGTAAGACATATTATCTAAAACAAATTAAACGGGATTATAAAGGCCTTTTCAGGTATGCAGCGCATGTACTTAAGTCATAAACGTTAAACTGGGGCATATGTAATCCTGTAGAATGAGACAAAAAAAAAACCAGGACATAAAACATTTTATGTTGGGGGGGGGGGGGGGGGGTAAAATAGGGAAAACAGAAGACATCTGACAAAGCTGTATGACACAAATCACTAAGGACCTGTACATAAAAAATGACAATAGCATAATATACACGGAACGACATTACAAAAATACTCGATTGTGCCTGCGGTTACGATACCAACTTAGGACGGTCAATTGAAGTAACAAACATCACTCAGTTGGTGTGGTGAACCGGTTTACGGGCCCCTACATTCCCACACACCAAAAACAGCACAATCAAAGGACACACATTTCAAAATGATAAATTCAAAGAATGTGATGCTGAATACATTCCATTAATCTAAAATTCAACCAGAATAAACCAAACTTATTTAGGGCTCCATGACCTCGACTATCCCTGAGGAGAGAGTGACCGATTCAACCTGACTTGTCTAGAGGACAATGAAGTCGACGATCCTCGAGCACAGAGTGACCGACTGAACCAGACTTGTCTAGAGGACAATGACCTCGACTATCCCTTAGTAGGTAGTGACCGACTCAACCAGGCTTGTTTGGGACCATAACCTCGGCTATCCCTTAGTAGAGAGTGAACGACTCAACCAGACTTGTCTATGGGGACAGTGACATCGACTATTACTGCGTAGTGACCGACTAAACATACTTGTTTAGGGGACAATGACCTCGACTATTACTGCGCAGAGAGTGACCGACTGAACCAGATTTGTCTAGGGGACAATGACCACGACTGTCCCCGAGTAGGGAGTGACTGACTCAACCAGACTTGTCTAAGGGACAATGACCACGACTGTCCCTGAGTAGGGAGTGACTGACTCAACCAGACTTGTCTAAGGGACAATGACCTCGATTATCCCTTTATAGAGAGTGACCGACTAAGCCAGAATTATTCTGGGGATATTGACCACGACTCTCCATGAGTAGAGATTGACCGACTCAACGACACTTGTCTAAGGGACAATGACCACGATCATCTATGAGTAGAGAGTGATTGACTCAGACGTATTTTGGGGACAGTGACTTCGACTATCCAAGAGTAGAGAGTGACTGACTCGAAAAGACGTTTTAAGGACAACGACCTCGACTAGCCCTGAGTGGAAAGTGACCGATCAACCAGACTTTTTTTAGGGAAAATGACCACAATTATCTCTGAGTAAAGTGTGACTGACTCAACCAGACCTGTTTAGGGGACAATGACCACGATTTCCCTTGAGTAAAGAGTGACCGACTCAACAAGATATGTTTAGGGAAAAATGACCTCGGCTATCCCTGAGTAGAGATTGACCAACTCTACCAGACTTATTTAGTGGACAATGACCACGATTATCCCTCTGAGTAGAGAGTAACAGACTCAACGACACTTGTCTAAGGGACAATGATCACGACTATCCACGGGTAGAGAGTGATTGACTCAGCCAAAAATATTATGGGGACAATGACCTCGACTATCCCTGAGTAGAGAGTGACCGATTCAACCAGATTTGTCTGGAACCATAACCTCTACTATCCCTTAGCAGAGAGTGAAAGACTCAACCAGACTTGTCTAAGGGGACAATGACCTCGACTATTACTGCATAGAGAGTGACCGACTGAACAATACTTGTATAGGGGACAATGACCTCGACTATTACTGCATAGAGAGTGACCGACTGAACAATACTTGTATAGGGGACAATGACCTCGACTATTACTGCGTAGAGAGTGACCGACTGAACCAGATTTGTCTAGGGGACAATGACCACGACTATCCCTGAGTAGGGAGTTACTGACTCAACCATACTTGTCTAAGGGACAATAACCTCGACTATCCCTTGGTAGAGAGTGACCGACTGAACCAGAATTATTCTTGGGACATTGTTCGCGACTTCCCCTGAGTAGATACTTATGCAGACTTGTTATTGAGACAATGAACTCAACTGCCTTTGAGTAGAGAGTGACCTACTCAACCAGACTTTTTAGGGAACAATGACTTCGACTATCCCTGAGTAGATGGAAACCGACTCAAACAGACTTGTCTAGGGGACATTGACCAGGACTCACCCTGAGTAGAGAGTGACCGACTCAACTACACTTGTCTAAGAGACAATGACCAGGACTATCCATGAGTAGAAAGTGACTGACTCAGCCAGACGTGTTTTGGGGACAGTGACCTCGACTATCCATGAGTAGAGAGAGACCGACTCAACAAGACATTTTAAGGACGTCTTCGATTATCCTTAAGTAGAAAGTGACCGATCCAAACAGACTTGTTTGAGGGAGAATGACCAAAATTATCTCTGGATAAAGAGTGACTGAATCAACCAGACCTGTTTAGGGGACAATGACCACAATCTTCCTTGAGAAGAGAGTGACCGATTCAACAAGACTTGTTTAGGGGACAATGACATCGGCTATCCCTGAGTAGAGATTGACCAACTTTACCAGACTTATTTAGTGGACAATAACCACGACTATCCCTGAGTAGAGAGTAACAGACTCAATCAGACTTCTCTTATGGACAATTATTACGACTGTTCCTTAGCAGAAAGTGATTGACTCAGCCAAAGTCATTGTGGAGACAATGACCTCGACTATCCTTTAGTAGAGAATGACCGACTCAACCAGACTTGTTTAGAAGACAATGACCTCGACTATCCCTGAGTACAGAATGAACGACTCAACCAGACTTGTCTAAGGTGACAGTGACCTCGATTATTACTGCGTGAAGAGTGACTGACTGAACCATACTTGTTTAGGGGACAATGACCTCGACTATTCCTGAGTAGAAAGTGATCGACTTGACCAGATTTGTCTAGGGGACAATGACCACGACTATCCCTTGAGTAGGGAGTTACTGACTTAACTAGACTTGTCTAAGGAACAATGACCTCGACTATCCCTTAGTAGAGAGTGACCGACTGAACCAGAATTATTCTGGGGACATTGACCGTGACTTCCCCTCAGTAGAGGCTCATCTAGACTTGTTCTTGAGACAATGAACTCAACTGTTTCTGAGTAGAGAGTGACCAACACAACCAGACTTGTCTAGGGGACAAAGACCTCGACTATCCCTGAGTAGAGATTAACCGACTTTACCAGACTTGTTAAGGGGACCTTGACTACCTCTGAGAGTGACAGATTCAACCAGAATTGTTAAGGGGACAGTTGATTATGCATGAGTAGAAAGTTACCCACTCAAGCAGATTTGTTTAGGGGACAATGACCTTGACTATTCCTGAGAGTGACCTACTGAACCAGACTTGTCTAGTGGACTGTGACCTTTACTATCCCTGAGTAGAGAGTGACCGACTCAACCAGACTTGTCTAAGGTCAATGATCACGACTTTCCCTGAGACTGACTGAACTAAACTTCGTTGGGGACGATGAACATAACTATCCCTCACTAGAGAGTGACCAACTGAACCAAACTTGTTTTGGGGACAATGACCTCCACTATACCTGAGTAGAGTGTGACTAACTTAGGAAGTCTTGTTTAGGGGACAGTGACCTCGACTATCCCTTAGTAGAGAGTGACCGAGTGACCGACTCAACCAGACTTGTTAAAGGGACAATAATCACGACTATCCCTGAGAGTGACCGACTCAATTAGACTTGTTTTGGGACAATGACCACAAATATTTCTAGGTAGAGGGTGACCGACTGAACCAAACTTGTTTAGGGGACAATGACCTCGACTATACCTTAGTAGAGAGTGACCAACTTAACCAGACTTGTGAAAGGGACAATGATCACGACTATCCCTAAGTAGAGTGACCGACTGAACCAGATTTGTCTGTGGGACAGTGACCACGACAATCCCCGAGTAGGGAGTGAAAGACTGAACCAAGC
Organism: Pteria penguin; assembly: GCA_035048485.1. Classification (NCBI taxonomy): domain Eukaryota; kingdom Metazoa; phylum Mollusca; class Bivalvia; order Pterioida; family Pteriidae; genus Pteria; species Pteria penguin. Next base: position 71,128,152 of record CM068582.1, on the reverse strand, counting down.
TTGTTTAGGGGACAATGACCTCCACTATACCTTAGTAGAGAGTGTGCGACTCAATCAGACTTGTTTTTGGGACAACGACCTCGACTAACCTTGGGTAGAAAGTTACCAATTCAACCAGACTTGTTTGAGGGAGAATGACCACAATTATCCCTGTGTAAAGAGTGAGCGACTGAACTAGACGTTTAAGGGGACAATGACCACGATTATCCCTGAGAGTAACCGACTTAATCAAACTTGTTTAATAGACAATGACCACAACTATCCTTGAATAGAGATTGACCGACACAAGACGTTTAGAGGACAGTGACCTCGACTTTCCTTGAGTAGAAAGTGACCGATTCAACCAGACTTGTTTGGGGGAAAATGACCACAACTATCCCTGAGTAGAGAGTGACCATCTCTCTACTCAGGCTACTTTAGGGGACAATGACCTCGACTCTGCCGAGAGTGAACGACTAAACAAGGCTTGCTTAGGGGACAGTGACCTCGACTATCGCTGAAAGTGACCTAATGTACCAGATTTGTTAAGGGAACAGTGACCTCGACTATCCCTGAGTAGAAAGTGACCGATTCAACCAGACTACTTTAGGGGACAATGTCCTCGACCCTCAGGAGAGTGAACGACTAAAGAAGGCTTGCTGTGGGGACAGTGACCTCGACTATCGCTGAAAGTGACCTAGTGTTCCAGACTTGTTAAAGGAACAGTGACCTCGACTATCCCTGAGTAGGGAGCGACCGACTCAACCAGACTACTTTAGGGGACAATGACCACGACTCTCCCAAGAGTGAACGACTAAAGAAGTCTTGCTTAGGGGACAGTGACCTCGACTATCCCTGAAAGTGACCTAGTGTACCAGACTTGTTAAAGGAACAGTGACCTCGACTATCCCTGAGTAGGGAGTGACCGACTCAACCACACTTCTTATGGGAATAATATATAACCACGATTTTGAGTGAATAGAGAGTGCATGACTTAATCAATTGGTAGTTGAATTTCTTAGTTTTATTTACTGTCAAACAAAATGTACCCGAAGTTTGCAAACTTAAATAACAGTACCTCAAGGTAGACAAAGAATTATTTAGACAGTATTCTGAACTCACTCGTTTGGCTTTGTCCATGATCTGGATAGCAATGTCTTCTCCCGAATAGTGCATACCTATCACAGCTACTTTCATGTCTGTGAAGCTTTCAATGTGCCGATAATCCCGACTGTGGATGATCTTGCCCTCGAATTTCTGAATATCTGCTATTTCTGGCATGTTCGGGATACTGTCATGTCTACAAAATTGTATCATTCCATCGTCTTAATCAAAATGTGGAAAGTTATGCCGGTAGTGTTAAATTGATGGAATGTCGGAAAGCGATAGTTGAAAACTTTGATGACTTTAAAATCTTTATAATTCTAAACAGATGCAGGAAGAGAAAATAAAAAAGCACAAAAGGAAAACATAACATACATTCGAAAACCTTGCTTGTATGGTGACAAAAAGCTAAGGCTGGCAAGAGCAAAAAGGACATATCTCTAAACACTTTAAGATGACTGAGATAGACACGCTATGTTTGGACGTCGCAATAAAAATGGAACAAGTCTTATTTGAAAAGAAATATAAACTTTATGGTATAAGAGTGAAAGAAAATTATCATATATATATATAACGTATTAGCAGTCAAAACAAAATGTAAAGTTTGTCCATTATTTGCCTGTACGGTCTGGATATTTACTGGTACATTGTCCATTATTTGATGGTATGGCCTGTACGACCTTGATATTTGCCCGTATGGCCTGAATATTTGCCTGTATGGCCTGGATATTTGCCTGTATGGCCTGGATATTTACTATATCAAATCGGTATATAGCCTATTTTATAAGTTGCATAAACGACTTTTTGTGTCTATTTATACGCTATATATGTAAAAAGCAACAATATTCTTCTTTGTTCAGCTGCAAAAAAATACAGTCAAACATAAGACTGCTTTATATCTGTTAGCAGTCCCAATTTGTTGCCCGGGTGCTGACTTTCGGGCACTTGGTCTTACCTCATATTATGAGAAGTGTATGATCACCCTGTGGCATATTGATATAATTCAGATCGTTTATTATATCATGTGTCATGTGTCATCTTTACACACATCAAGACAAAAGGTAATAGCATAATCACAAAATTGGTACACTGTTTTGCAAGAATACGAGACACTTAAAATCCTATCTGAAATAGTATTTCATATAAATTCTTTACATCTTCTAAATGTTTCTGCTGACTTCTTTATGTTTTATTTTGAAAATTTGAGATCTAAATGTTCTGTATTTATGATAAAGGTAAGTTTCTCAGTACAATGTTTGTACATGAGTACCCCAGTAAATTTGGCATATGCTGTTTTTCTTTTTCATTTCTACATTTTGGACTATCACAACATCCAAACATGGCGTATCAACCAGTCACAGAACAAAACAAAAAGAAATATTCCCTCTATCAGATAAAGAATGTTTAGACTGTGTAACATCAGAAAATTTCCAATGCATGAATTTGTACGAGTACCTATGTATATTTGAGCTTTATTGAAAAATCGTCAAAATGAGGTACTCTAATTGAGATACCATAAACATTTATATTTGTTCTCTAAGTCTCTATTTCGGAAGAAAGGGATCAATCTTGGGATATAAATTTCTATTTATAAATTCATTTTGCAATGAAAGAAATAGGAATTACTTGAAATGCATTCATCTCTGCTGTGAAAAATATTGCAAAACAAATGCATTTCTTGACAATGTATGACAAAGTACTATCATGTGCTTTTCAGTATATCTCATGGTCTAACTTCAAAAGTCAGTTATACTTTTCAATGATTCTGCCACATCTGGTGTTTACCTCGTTTATGTGTCTTATTAGGCTACTTACGAGTTTTCGAAATTCAGTTAGAAATTCTTAAATTTTACCATAAAACACGTGACTATGGACAAATATTGACGTTTCAATTATAGAATTTGAGTTATTACAAATCAAGGGGTAAATTTGTGAAGTTGTGTACGAGTAGATTAATGTGCTTACGGACAATTAATCCCCTTGAATTTCAGAGTTTCTTATAAAAGAAACGGAACTCGGAATTGTCCTATTCTGCAAGTTTGTTTTCTCTTTTTATAAAATCCAATACTTATTATTGGTACGAAAAGAAGAAAAACATTATAAACACATGTATTCACGGCTAGGACAAACACATGTCAGAAAACATTGTGATCATCTTATACGGGAAACCAAAGGTAATATGGATTTAACCTGAAATATTAAGGGCATATGTGCTATGAGTCGCTCAACGACTTTGAACTTGAATTCATACAATGGCAGACATTGAGAACAAAAACTTCTTTTCTACTGTCAACTGTTGATAACATATAAAACTATGTAAAGTTTAATTTTGTATAAACAGGTCATGTCAGGTACCCCTCTTATCATACTAAAACAAACATAAAATGTGTTTCATTCTACATACAACAATACAAAATACAACAATGTGTTTATCAAGTGTCAACGCCGTGGTCGTCCATAATAAAGTGTGTTTTTGATGTACTGAAGGTGTGTTGTTTCTCACCCTGATACATACCCATTACATACTAATACAGCATCAAATATCTCCTGGGTGCTCTCCCCAAGTCTACGAATATCAGAAGACGTCACGCTCCATCGAGTACCGTCAGCCGCCTCTACCGGACTGACGTCACGAACTAATGTGTTCGTCTGAAGTTTAAGAATCTCTTTCATAAAAAAAAACCTCTCACTCTAAGGTGAGAGGCAATCTAGACCTTTCCCGACATAAGGAGGCCTGGCCAAGGGACAGTTAAGCCAATATCTCGTAAACATTATGCATAAGTTTGAAATATGATAGTTCTTTTCCCTTTTGATAGTATTATAAGAGGGAATCCCATGCAAATTTTGCTGCGATTTTAAAATTCTTAGGCGAAATTGGCGAAAGGTTGGCGAAAGTTTGGCGAAATGTTGGCGAAATGGGGTGTAACCTTTGCTAAATACAACCTCAATCAAATGTCAACATTTCTGAAAGAAATGTACTGAAACATTTAGCACTGGGTTTTATGTACATTTTACTGTAAATAAAAAAAAAAATGAAAACCACACGAACTGGCAATTTCTGTGCTTTTACCAGTGTAGCTATTTTGGCAAATGTAATATATTTTATCTGAATGACTTTAATGTGAACAAGTCTGAAATTTCATATTCTATTACAGTTCAATCAGAAAGATTGACATTGACTCCTTCCCACTTCTTTTTCTCATTCTGGATCATTGAAAGGTCTACATATACATAATAATTCTTATCACAACAGCAACGTCTGTAAACTGCTTTATGATATGCTCATATGCCACTAAAATTACTGTTTGCTTATCAAGATATTGATTATTTAACAAAATCTCTTTAGATATCAAAATTACATTTAATTTAAAAAAACTGACAAGTGAAAATATTTTGTTTAAAAATTCAAATTTAGATATCACACATGAAATGCATTTATGAAAATATTTAAAATTAAAAATTAAAATAAGAAATAACAAAGCTATCTATGAACTATCTTAGAAATTCGTTTAGTTCGTGTTAAAACATGATATTCATGCACTGCAATTAATTAAAAGCTCTTGAACCTTCCAATGCAAAGTTCCACTCTCCAGGCATCAACATGCATCACTAATCCCTTTCATTAACTTCCGGTCACGTTACTGAACAATATTCTATATGGTAGTCAGAATTTAGTTTTGTCTCGTACACATTTTCCCAGTGAACACATTCACATTTTATAATCTAATACACTAATATCAAATGATTTCTTCTTGTGAATAATTTGTTAGTACATGTAGCCGATAAGAAAGATACAGGAAGTAATGTACTTTTAGATTATTAAGGGCAAATTTAAAGTCATTACAATATATCATACCTTAATGTATTTTCTTAACTCGAAATGATCAATAAAATCATTGAGATACTGCAGACATTGATCACGGGTGATGTAGGATACCCAATCCTTCGGGTACGGGAATCCTGGAAACTCCTGTAACTCCTTAGGTAGGTTGGTTCTGCCAAAAACAAAAATATTCTGATAACGTTTATTGTCATACTTATTCTCTTTGCAAATTTGATTTGTTAAAAGTTTCCCGCAGCAGGTGTGACAAAAGTGTTATTATATTCCTTATCTGGTCTGTTTTGCTGTCGCACATTCTATTCAGCGTGAATTCATAAAGAATTTATGTATGCAGAGTTAGACAAATTTTGTGTCGTCTGCATTCATAATGTTAGTTCGCCAGGAGACTCTCCCGGGCACCTGGTCTTATCTCTGACAGGAGACTCTTACTTCTCCCGGGCACCTGGTCTTATCTCTGACAGGAGACACTTACTTCTCCCGGGCACATGGTCTTATCTCTGACAGGAGATAAATACTCCTCCCGGGGACAATGTCTTATCTCTGACAGGAGACTCTTACTCCTCCCTGGCACAATGTCTTATCTCTGACAGGAGACACTTACTCCTCCCGGGCACAAGGTCTTATCTCTGACAGGAGATAAATACTCCTCCCGGGCACATGGTCTTATCTCCGACAGAAGACTCTTACTCCCCCCGGGCACAAGGTCTTTTGTCTGACAGGAGATAAATACTCCTCCCGGGCACCTGGTCTTATCTCTGACAGGAGACTCTTACTCTTCCCGTGAACAAGGTCTTATCTCTGACAGAAGACTCTTACTCCTTCCAGGCACCTGTTCTTATCTCCGACAGGAGACTCTTACTCCTCCCGGGCACAAGGTCTTATCTCTGACAGGAGACACTTACTTCTCCCGGGCACAAGGTCTTATCTCTGACAGGAGACTCTTACTCCTCCCGGGCACCTGGTCTTATCTCTGACAGAAGACTCTTACTCCTCCCGGGCACAAGGTCTTATCTCTGACAGGAGACACTTACTTCTCCCGGGCACCTGGTCTTATCTCTGACAGGAGACACTTACTCCTCCCGGGCACAAGGTCTTATCTCTGACAGAAGACTCTTACTCCTCCCGGGCACAAGGTCTTATCTCTGACAGGAGACACTTACTCCTCCCGGGCACAAGGTCTTATCTCTGACAGGATACACGTACTTCTCCCGGGCACCTGGTCTTATCTCTGACAGGAGACTCTTACTTCTCCCGGGCACAAGGTCTTATCTCTGACAGGATACACGTACTTCTCCCGGGCACCTGGTCTTATCTCTGACAGGAGACTCTTACTCCTCCCGGGCACAAGGTCTTATCTCTGACAGGAGACACTTACTTCTCCCGGGCACAAGGTCTTATCTCTGACAGGAGACTCTTACTCCTCCCGGGCACAAGGTCTTATCTCTGACAGGAGACTCTTACTCCTCCCGGGCACAAGGTCTTATCTCCGACAGAAGACTCTTACTCCTCCCGGGCACAAGGTCTTATCTCTGACAGGAGACTCTTACTCCTTCCGGGCACCTGGTTTCTGACAAGAGATTCTTACTCTTCCCGGGCACCTAGTTTTATCTCTGACAGGAGACACTTACTACTCTGGGGCATCTTGTCTTACCTGGCTGTGGTTTCAAAAGATTCATTAATGTTCCGTACATAACATTGCTGTGCATGTAACAGTGACATTGTATATGCTATTTCGTATTTTACATTAAGATTCGTTTTCAAAAACAGAAAAACAAGACACCTGCATTTACAATGGTTGTATGTTTGAGTTTGGTCGTCATTTAACGTCCTGATAACGTTTCTCAAGGCCGTAGGAGAAGGGGGCTTTTCAATATTCTGAAATGTTGTGCCCCTCCCCTTTTTATTACTCAGCTACACCAATGTTTTTTTTTTATTCTGTGTTATCCTCTTTAATACCAAGTTTAGACATATGCAGTTGGCACGAATTAGCGAGAACAAGGAGACATTTTCAATTGTTTTGTCTAAAGCACGAGATTTGTCATGGGATGTTAGGTTCTTTATTCAGATCAGGAAGCGTCAGGGGAGTATTCACACAGAGAATAGGGATGCGCCGGGAGTAACCGTGACTGTAAGTCTGTGCTTAAAATCATACCATGGAACATTGGCAAGGGTCTTTGTCATAAACTGAAAGAGAATGAATTTGTTAATTTTATTCAGATGTATGATATTATATTTTTAAGTGAATGCTGTGTCACCAAAGACGACGACTTATTATTACCTAATTACAATAGGTTAATTTTCCCACGCAAAACAAGCAGAGGTGGGGGTATTGTAATATTCTGAAAGATCACCTGTCGTTCGCTGATAATATACATGATTCTATTCTATGGTTAAAACATACACAGACTACTAATGCTATAACCTACACAGACTACTAATGCTATAACCTACACAGACTACTAATGCTATAACATACACAGACTACTAATGCTATAACCTACAGACTACTAATGCTATAACCTACACAGACTACTAATGCTATAACCTACACAGACTACTAATGCTATAACCTACTTTGCTTTTTGTTACTTCCCCCCGGATAATAGTGTGTTCTATTCTAGGGACGCTCCTGACGTAGATCTATTTCAGTGCTTAGAGGACTCCATCACTCGATATAAAACTGACGGTAAAATCATTATTACTGGTGATTTAAACTCAAGGACAGGAACCAGGGTTGATTTTATAGAGAATGACATATTAACAGATGACATAAGAGATCTGATGGGCAGTTTTGAATATGTAAATGATTTAGATATTAAGGTTAGAAAAAATATGGACAATACAATTAATGCTTTTGGCAGAAACTTACTTAATTTATGTAAATCAACAGGACTTAGAATAGTTAATGGAAGGCATCCGGGGGATCCCGAGGGTAGTTATTCATTTTGTGGTGCCAGAGGGACTAGCTTAATTGACTACGTTTTAACCGAAGCAAAGTATTTTAAATTCATAGTAGACTTTTCGACTGGTAACTTTACTACTTTTTCTGATCACGTACCTATAATCTTTGGACTGGATATTGATGTAAGTATTAACTGTATCACTGACAATGAAGAAAGTGCATGCGAAGGTAGATGTTTGGCTAAGTCAGTAAAATGGGCGGATAGAAATACTGAACAGATTAGAGAAGTGTTACTGCAAAATATATCTTGTTTTAATGACTTAGTATCCATAGATATGAAATGTCAGGATGATGTTGATAAATGTGTAAATAGTTTTTGTGAAGCTATTAATAATAATGTTTTACCATATTGTGATGTACATGTAAATAGAATTAATACTCACCAAAGAAGTTGTGTGAAAAATAATAATGTTGTCAAAACGCACAAACCTTGGTTTAATGAACCATGTAAACGTAAATATAATGAATATAAGAGTGCATTGTATAATTTTAATAAATGTAAATCCCCTTTCAACCATTCTGTACTAGTTGAGAAAAAAGCAGCATACAAGAAAATGGAACTTAGATTGAAGAGGCAGTATCAGCGTCATGAAGGCGATATGATTGAGTATTTAAGAAAACATAATTTTGCTAAGCGTAAAACTCGTGTTTCAGATAAAATAAGTTTAGACCAGTTTGTTGAACACTTTAAAAATTTGAGCGAAAATTTGATAAATAAAAATGTTAAAGCTGTATACCCTATGTTCGCTAGTAGAATGCATATTATGGGTTGATTTATTCTAAATTGTTTTGAATATATAAATAAGCCTAAAACGTATTAAAAAATGACTCTTGCAAATGTTGGAATCAAATTCGTCGTATTAAGTGAGATGTGGCTGTCTAAAACACGATGTTTGTAAACAGAATGTTTACAACCAACCTATCACGTGATCTAATTCGGAAGCCGCCGCATCATGGACACTGGTGGAGGGCGAGGTAAATAAACTTGACGAGTAACTTTAAAAATCTGTATTCAAGTCTGCTACAGTTAATATTTACTGAAATCGATTTCTTTTGGAGTCTCCCTTCATTGTATTTGTTTTAATTAAACTGCGCATGTGCGAAGTCAGGTCATGGTTGTATTTATGGAATACCCACTTTATTTACGAAGTATTTTCTTTTTATTTTGATATCTCCGAGGGTTTGAAGCAACAAAAGATGTTATTAACGCAAAGTTTATAACTTCAGCCACACGAGAAAAATACAGTTTTTTGCTTTACATGCGCTAATTTTTGAAATTATACCGAATTGTAGGGTATACAACTTTAATACAACACGTTCTAACGTTCCTGAGCATGCAGTGTTTGAGGAACTTGATGCTTGTATCACAGAAAAAGAAATTGAATACGCTATTAAACACTTAAAAAGAAATAAGAGCTGCGGGGTAGATTGCATTGAGAATGAATTTTTTATAGATTGTAAAGATATAATTTTACCCCACCTGGTCGTGTTTTTTTAACTCCATTTTCAAATCAGGATTCTTCCCACAGTCTTGGTCAGACGGTTGTTTTTAAAAAGGGAGATGTCAATGATCCAAATAATTACAGAGGAATAACACTTGTCAGTTGCATGGGGAAATTGTTTACAGCAATTCTTAATAAAAGATTATTGGAATGGGACAAAAACTATAACGTTATTACTGATGCAGTTTGGATTTAGACCTGGATATTCCACTGTTGATGCTATTTTTGTACTTCAGTCGTTAATTAATAAAACTTTAAAGAAAAAGGGTGGTAGACTCTGTTGTTGTTTTATAGATTATAAAAAGGCTTATGACCTAATTGATAGATCAAATCTTTGGTGCAAACTAATAAAGCAGGGTATCCAGGGTAAAATGTTGAAAATTATTCAATCTCTCTATGAAAATGTTAAATCTTGTGTAAAACACAAAGGGGTTTTATCAGATTATTTTAAAAACAATATCGGTTTATTTCAAGGTGAGGTATTATCACCCATTTTGTATTCTCTATATGTCAATGATTGTGAGTCACATTTTATTAGTGAACATTGTACATCAATTGAAATTAATTTGATCAACTTATTTTTGTTAATGTACGCTGATGACATGGTATTGTTCGCTGAAACACCAGATAACTTGCAACATATGCTAGACTCTCTACATAGTTATAATGACATTTGTAAACTTACATTAAATGTTGACAAAACTAAAATTATGATTTTCAGAAACGGTGGTCAAATAAAAGATAACGAAAATTGGCAATATAATGGTAGAAATATTCAAATAGTAAATCAATTTAGCTACCTCGGTATGCTTTTAAACTATGATGGAAAGTTTAACGTCACGCAAAAGCATGCAGCTGATCAAGGAAGAAAAGCATATTTCGCAATTTCTAACAAATTAAAAGACCATAATTTTAACACTGAAACACAATGTTCTATTTTTGATACATATGTAAATAGTATTCTTAATTATGCTTCTGAGGTATGGGGTTTCCATAAAGCCCCAGATGTTGAAAAACTACATATTGTTTTTTGTAAAAAGGTATTGGTTGTAAAAAAAAAATACTTGTAATGCTTTGGTATATTATGAACTTGGCAGACTTCCTTTACACATTTTACGAAAACTTAAAATCATAAAATTTTGGGTGAAATTGAAAAATACTGATAATTGTATTCTTAAATCCTGTTTACAAGACAGAGTATTATTCTGTGATGATTGGGTGCTTAATATTAAAGCAGAGCTATGTAAACTAGGGCTTGGATATATTTTTGAGGAAGATCATGCTGATAACAATTTATATAAGATAATTGAACAAAGATTTTTTGATGTATATAAACAAGAGATGTTATCTATAATTCATAACGTATCAAAAGGTGAAATGTATCAACATCTAGTCGACAATTTTTGTATACAATATTATTTATGTAAGCCAATCGATAATCTATATAAGATATACATAGCACGTTTCAGATTGTCATCTCATACGCTTAATATTGAAAATGGACGATATAGAAACGAAATAAGATCTAATAGATTGTGTTCGTTATGTAATTTAAATGATATTGAAGACGAATTGCATTTTGTACTCACTTGTCCATTTTATCATGATTTAAGACAATTGTATATCAAGCCATACTATTATAGAAAACCCAGTGTATTTAAATTAGTTCAATTGCTTAGTGTTAATAATGTAAACGAATTACAGAAGTTGGGTAAATACTTGTATATATCATGTAAAAGAAGAAATGATAACATATAATTCCACTATGATATCTATTCACTCCCATTCTATATTATGTTCTGTTCACCTTGTACATATTGTACATATTATATATATTGTAATATCATGTAACCGATGTGTCATTTGACATAAGGAATAAAGAAATGAGAAAAAAAAATACATGAAGACTAATTACATGTAATTAATTAATTATGATTACGGTTTATCTTATCTTAAATTCGAGATCACGTCCGAGGTAAATAAGCAATAAAAAATTCTTCTCCATGATACTAATTGTAAATAGGTGTTTGATTTGTACGTACAATCGTAAACCTCAAAAATGGGAAATTAGTTCGCGTACAACATGATACTAAGATTTCAATAGACTATCAATACTCGGAATGGGGAATATTCACAAACGCTTAGATGATCCAGATTCGTGATTTGTTATGAGGTATACTCCTCGGGATTTATCTTCAATTTCTAAGTAAAATCTTATTTTTTAATCTTTTGTTTTACCATGATTATAATCTTAAATGAGAAAATAATGAAATATATATAATGTATGTATACTTCTTCAGTGAATTCAAATGTGGATTTCAAAATATTTATAACAGGATTTGTAAAAAATTACTGAAAAATTGCATTATGGCCTAGGATAAAACCAAAGTCATACCCCCTCATGCATTCGGAATCTCTCTTGCCTTTAAATTTACTCCTAGAAGAATGCTGCAATATGTAAAACTCAAAACGGATACGTACAGTGAAACAGCCCCATTCGACAGTAATGATATTTGTACGGTGACACAGGGGTGACATACACTACATTTTTTTATTTCAAGGGAATGACTTTTATCTCGAGGTAACGACTTTTTTTATCTCGAGGGAACGACTTTTTATTTCGAGGGAACGACTTTTTTATCTCGAGGGAACGACTTTCTTATCTCGAGGGAACGACTTTTTATTTCGAGGGAACGACATAATCAACTAAAGTAATTATAATTTGTATATCTATTATAAAACATGAATTTTACGCATAGATATATCGGTGGGGGATTTAGAGGTGGGTCCGAACGGCCCTCCTTTTCACGACATATTTCCAAGTAAAACTCCAGATTTGGCATCCAAAATGGCTGAGTAGTTTGGCTAATTGTTCTTTCACATGTGCCCCCCCCCCCGCCTTTTTTTCGCAAATCCTGGATCCGCCACTGTAGTTCTACTGAGTACTGTACGTAGAAGAGCAAGCGACAACATTGTCAACAGCAGATCAAATAAGGCTGATTTATTTGTATGATTTCATTACAGAAATAAAATTATGTGTTATATATTGTGTTTATTATTTTAATTAATAAACAATAACTATTCAAATATATCTGGGCCACTTTGAATTTAAGAAATATGCAGCATCGCGTTGTCCGCTGGTGACAAGAGATACATTGGCTGGTTAATAGAACTTTCGTTCACATAAATTAAACAATAATTCATTCATAATATATATATATGTAGATTTGCTGATAAGCCAACTAGACACCAATGCGTTTGTACGAGTGTAGTGCAGCATATCTACAGATAACAATCTATTACATTTTATTACGTCACAGATTCACAGTCATTCCATGATAAAATAAATGACAAGTAATACAAACAATTTGATTGGTTGATTATCTCGAGGGAATGAGTTGATAAGTCGTTCCCTCGAGATAAAAAAAGTTGTTCCCTCGAGATAAAAAGTCGTTCTCTCGAGATGAAAAGTCGTTCTCTCGAGATAAAAAAAGAGTAGTGTATGTCACCTCTGTACCACCGTACATTTGCGTAAATTCTTCCATAATGAATTTTTCCATTGGCATCAAACTTCGTTGAACATTTTCAATAAAAAACTGCATGCTTCATGAAACTTTGGGTACATGTATAATATCTTTACATTTGATTAACATGTGTTACTGATTGTTACAGCTAAATCTATACCTTTAAAACGAGTTGTTATTGTTAGGTTAATATCTAAAATGTGTGAAGAATGACCTACAAAAATTCCTGTTGATTTTGTATACCGATTTGCTAACAATGGCAGTCAAACCTATTTAAGATTATGGACAAAGACACAAAAGGCGAAAGATTACCAGTCAAGGACGCATCTAAATCGACCAAGCTTTACAAAGCAAAATCAGACGTAACCTGAGATCAGAATTAGTAATGTCGATGTCACGGAGCTATAGATGACTTCTCGATAATGACCCAGAAAACTAATTCACAGACAACAAATTATACGTCAGACGGTCAGACTATTCTACCTATCATATATATTTTGTCTGACAAATATAGCAGAATGTGACCGTATTTCAATGTCGACAAACCTGTGCGACTTATTATATATGCTAGGAAACTCTTCTTTATACCAATAAGTCTGATGAATTCAATTAGTTTAGTCTGTTAATATGTGAGGACGATATTGTTGTCCATGATTATATACAATAAATTATATGTACTGCACATGACAGTATTTTAGCGTGAATTTATATTGCTATAAAAGTTTAATGATGATGATGATGATGAGGATTAATTATAATAAATAAATAAATAAATAAATAAATAAATAAAAATCACTTGAGAAAGCAGCAAATATTTTCTTAAATTTCAGCCGATTTAAAATCTTTTGATTAAGAATAGTGTTCATAAATGTGTTTGAAAACTGCATTTTTCACAGTTTGGTACAACTGAAAACTATAGCCTATAGATGTAGGTCTAGAGAAGAAGTGCACTCAGTATTTATTGCTTTTACACGGACAGACGGGTCATATACTGTACGGTTTCTCAAACTGGCATACATGTGTGTGACATTCATCATTGTAAGATTTCATTGTTAAATTATGAGTCCTACAACAACTGATCAACTAAACGAAGGGTGATGATGCATGTTTTAAATATACAAAAGGAAGTATTTTGATAAGCGAGACATACTGATGGAAATGGTTGTATGCACACATTACACTAGACCACATTTTTTGCTCTTTAGATTATAGATGAAACAGGATGGAAATAGATTTATGGTCATACGAAAGGTTATACTCCGGCCAAGACTAATGGGCAGCTTCTAAAATTAAACAATTCCTAAACTGGCAAGTTTAACCTTTGCACTAACGTTACTGGTCATTGTTTGCATAGTGTGCAGATTCCAATAGTTTTCCTTAATGTTAGGTATTTATTTATTTATAAAATTGTGAGACTATTTGGAATGATGCAGTTCTAATATTTTTCTTTATGTGACAACGCTGCATTTTCCTGATTTTCTTATACAGATGGCCACTACGATTAATAAAATTAGATTAAAAAGAGTAGTTAATACTCTGTACTCTGCTATCCTCAATATTATTTTCAAAATATGATTTTCCATGAATGCACCGATCCATTTTCTTTTGTAAATATCAAACTATTTAGTGCATTTCATTGTATTGACGTCATTTAAGGTAGGAAAAAGGTAGGTTGATAATGACGTCACAGACATAACAATCGAAGTCCACTTTACTGAAATACGAATGGGTATATTTCCTTACTTTAGTTTTTTATACATAGCAGAATGTACAGGGAGTCCATATTCGTCTTTGCCGGTCATATCTGTATATACCCATAAGCCACCGGGCCAGAAGTTGCGCTCGTAGGCCACGATTTCGTATTTCTCTGACTGAAGAGACAAGTGTTTGAGGGCACATAGTCCCGCAGGGCCCGTGCCAATAACTGCTACTCGTTTCCTAATGGTCTCCATAGTGATCTGTAAAATATCAGACAACAAATAATGACATACGTAAATGGGATCAACCAGTACTTAGAAAATAGATATAAAATTTGTACATGTAGTATACTGAATCACCAATGTAAGTACTATTCATACATGGTCTACTTTCCTTACCAGACGTCATTCGTTTGCTCTTTATCAAAGGCATTAATGTGGTTATCAGTGTACATCAGCTTGGCCAGGCACATCAATTACACTGAGCAACGAGAACTTTAACAAAACCTCTTTAATGTCGGGTTATAATCAGGTCACAATAGTGTTAAAAGTTCAAGAAGGGAAGGAACACCTATTCTGGTGTACTAATCATGACAGGCAACGAGTTTATTTAATATTTCATCAAACAAGTATTTGATAGTTTTCACATCTATTGTGTAGTATCTCCTCGGTACCATTTCCAAAGTACATTCATTGCGGAAATATGGAGAATACCGAAATTTTAGATAGACTTTTCCTACAGTAAATTGGCATTTCCGAGTTTCGAAAAAAAACCCCAAACAAAACAAAGCAACCCCCCCCCAAAAAAAAAACCAGTAAGAGTCGTAAGGACATGTCTTTCTGGCGAGAACATTGTCGTCGATATATGTCTGTCGGGCGAGGACAGTGTCGTAGGTACATGTCTGTCTGGCGAGGACAGTGTCGTCGGTATATGTCTGACGAGGACATTGTCGTCGGTATATGTCTGTCGGGCGAGGACAGTGTCGTCGGTATATGTCTGTCGGGCGAGGACATTGTCGTCGGTATATGGGTATATGTCTGACGAGGACATTGTCGTCGGTATATGGGTATATGTCTGACGAGGACATTGTCGTCGGTATATGTCTGTCGGGCGAGGACAGTGTCGTCGGTATATGGGTATATGTCTGACAAGGACATTGTCGTCGGTATATGGGTATATGTCTGACGAGGACATTGTCGTCGGTATATGTCTGTCGGGCGAGGACATTGTCGTCGGTATATGGGTATATGTCTGACGAGGACATTGTCGTCGGTATATGTCTGTCGGGCGAGGACAGTGTCGTCGGTATATGGGTATATGTCTGACGAGGACATTGTCGTCGGTATATGGGTATATGTCTGACGAGGACATTGTCGTCGGTATATGTCTGTCGGGCGAGGACATTGTCGTCGGTATATGGGTATATGTCTGACGAGGACATTGTCGTCGGTATATGGGTATATGTCTGACGAGGACATTGTCGTAGGTACATGTCTGTCTGGCGAGGACAGTGCCGTCGGTACATGTCCGTCTGGCGAGGCATTGTTGTAGGTATATGTCTGTCTGGCGAGGACAGTGTGGTCGGTACATGTCTGTCTGGCGAGGTACATGTCTGTTTGGCGAGGACAGTGTCGTATGTACATGTCTGTCTGGCGAGAATAGTGTTGTCGGTACATGTCTGTCTGGCCAGGACAGTGTCGTCGGTACATGTCTGTTTGGCGAGGATAATGTCGTCGATACATGTCTGTCTGGCGAGGTACATGTCTGTTTGGCGAGGATAGTGTCGTCGGTACATGTCTGTCTGGCGAGGTACATGTCTGTTTGGCGAGGATAGTGTAGTCGGTACATGTCTGTCTGGCGAGGATAGGGTCGTCGGTACATGTCTATCTGGCGAGGATAGTGTCGTCGGTACATGTCTGTCTGGCGAGGTACATGTCTGTTTGGCGAGGATAGTGTAGTCGGTACATGTCTGTCTGGCGAGGATAGTGTCGTCGGTACATGTCTGTCTGGCGAGGATAGTGTCGTTGATAGCCAGTTGGTCAAAACTATAAATAGTGGTTAAAATCCGTCTTGTTATTTCATTGAAATAAAATAACATTTAGTAACATTCATTATACTGATGCGTAGCATAAGTAATCAGTGAATTAATGCTGGCTAGCATTTATACAGTGCTTTACATGTTGCGTTACATGCACTTTTTAAAAGTACTGGACTGGGACCTCTCTACTCCTCTGTATTAAGTGTTATCTAGACTGGAACATCTTGCCTCCTGTGTATTAAATGTTAACTAAACCGGGACTTTTCACCTCCTCTGCATTAATTCTAAACTGGACCGGGACCTCTCGCCTCCTCTGTAGTAATCATTGATTGACTGGATCCGGACCTCTCGCCTCCTCTGTAGTAAGCGTTGATTAACTGGACAGGGACCTCTCTCCCCTTCTGTAGTAAGCGTTGATTAACTGGACAGGGACCTCTCGCCTCCTCTGTAGTAAGCGTTGATTAACTGGGTCCGGACCTCTCGCCTCGTCTGTAGTAAGCGTTGACTAACTGGACAGGGACCTCTCGCCCCCTCTGTAGTAAGCGTTGATTAACTGGACAGGGACCTCTCGCCTCCTCTGTAGTATGCGTTGATTAACTGGACAGGGACCTCTCGCCTCCTCTGTAGTAAGCATTGATTAACTGGACAGGGACCTCTCGCCCCCTCTGTAGTAAGCGTTGATTAACTGGACAGGGACCTCTCGCCTCCTCTGTAGTATGCGTTGATTAACTGGACAGGGACCTCTCGCCTCCTCTGTAGTAAGCATTGATTAACTGGACAGGGACCTCTCGCCCCCTCTGTAGTAAGCGTTGATTAACTGGACAGGGACCTCTCGCCTCCTCTGTAGTAAGCGTTGATTAACTGGACAGGGACCTCTCGCCTCCTCTGTAGTAAGCGTTGATTAGCTGGACAGGGACCTCTCGCCTCCTCTGTAGTAAGCGTTGATTAAGTGGACAGGGACCTCTCGCCTCCTCTGTAGTAAGCGTTGATTAACTGGATCCGGACCTCTCGCCTCCTCTGTAGTAAGCGTTGATTAACTGGACAGGGACCTCTCGCCTCCTCTGTAGTAAGCGTTGATTAACTGGACAGGGACCTCTCGCCTCCTCTGTAGTAAGCGTTGATTAACTGGACAGGGACCTCTCGCCTCCTCTGTAGTAAGCGTTGATTAACTGGACAGGGACCTCTCGCCCCCTCTGTAGTAAGCGTTGATTAACTGGACAGGGACCTCTCGCCTCCTCTGTAGTAAGCGTTGATTAAGTGGACAGGGACCTCTCGCCTCCTCTGTAGTAAGCGTTGATTAACTGGACAGGGACCTCTCGCCTCCTCTGTAGTAAGCGTTGATTAGCTGGACAGGGACCTCTCGCCTCCTCTGTAGTAAGCGTTGATTAAGTGGACAGGGACCTCTCGCCTCCTCTGTAGTAAGCGTTGATTAACTGGATCCGGACCTCTCGCCTCCTCTGTAGTAAGCGTTGATTAACTGGACAGGGACCTCTCGCCTCCTCTATAGTAAGCGTTGATTAACTGGACAGGGACCTCTCGCCTCCTCTGTAGTAAGCGTTGATTAACTGGACAGGGACCTCTCGCCTCCTCTGTAGTAAGCGTTGATTAACTGGACAGGGACCTCTCGCCCCCTCTGTAGTAAGCGTTGATTAACTGGACAGGGACCTCTCGCCTCCTCTGTAGTAAGCGTTGATTAACTGGACAGGGACCTCTCGCCTCCTCTGTAGTAAGCGTTGATTAGCTGGACAGGGACCTCTCGCCTCCTCTGTAGTAAGCGTTGATTAAGTGGACAGGGACCTCTCGCCTCCTCTGTAGTAAGCGTTGATTAACTGGACAGGGACCTCTCGCCTCCTCTGTAGTAAGCGTTGATTAACTGGACAGGGACCTCTCGCCTCCTCTGTACTAAGCGTTGATTAACTGGACAGGGACCTCTCGCCTCCTCTGTAGTAAGCGTTGATTAACTGGACAGGGACCTCTCGCCTCCTCTGTAGTAAGCGTTGATTAACTGGACAGGGACCTCTCGCCCCCTCTGTAGTAAGCGTTGATTAACTGGACAGGGACCTCTCGCCTCCTCTGTAGTAAGCGTTGATTAACTGGACAGGGACCTCTCGCCTCCTCTGTAGTAAGCGTTGATTAGCTGGACAGGGACCTCTCGCCTCCTCTGTAGTAAGCGTTGATTAAGTGGACAGGGACCTCTCGCCTCCTCTGTAGTAAGCGTTGATTAACTGGACAGGGACCTCTCGCCTCCTCTGTAGTAAGCGTTGATTAACTGGACAGGGACCTCTCGCCTCCTCTGTAGTAAGCGTTGATTAACTGGACAGGGACCTCTCGCCCCCTCTGTAGTAAGCGTTGATCAACTGGACCGGTGTTGTAGCATAGGCTTTCCTCCCGGATAAACGGACCCAGTATAGAACTTCCCCCCGGAAAAACCGACCCGGTATAAATCTTCCCCCACGGAAAAAACGACCCAGCATAGATATTCCTCCACAGATAAAACGACCCAGTATAGTTTACCCCCCCCCCCCCCCTGAGATCAGTACGCTTTTCCCCCTTCCGAGATAAAATCCGGCTTGGTTCGAATACGACAAGTGAATGAAACTAAATATGCATAATGCGTTACCATGTTTATTAGACGGATATCATCGGATATCGGCACATTGCCAATTTGAAATTGAAATTTTGAAAAATCTGATTTCCCCGCATAAGGACATTAGTTTATTTTGCAAACTATAGATGTCTCTTTACTCTGGTCCTAAATGAGAATCAAATTATGAATTGATTCCCAATTAGGACACATTATCACCTACATGTCCAGCTAATACAGATATAAAAACATAATTTTGATAAAATTACACTTAAGAAGCGCCAAAACTTATATCTTTATATCTTTAATTTCTTTTGTGGAAATTATATGAGGTGACATTCAAAATTCGTTTAACAAATATTGGATCTAGAGAGTGGACGTAACCTGCAAAAATTATCCAGGAAGGGAACCAAGAGATCCCAAGTTTTGCGAGAGGTATCAATGACGAGAAGATGTTTTTATCTTGGGAAGCTCTTTTCAATATTTGTATAAGGATGATACGATACCGCACTCCTACATGTATATTTACATACAAGCCTCTCTCACATCATGTAGATGTCGGTAATTTGATCCCGTAATCGAAGATTTGGAATATGTTGTTTTTGTCCTGTCCGAGAGCTTGTCTATCTGTTTGTTAGCAAAATTTGGACCTTACCCATAACTTTTGAAAGGTATGTGACATACATGTAGCTTCAATCTTTCATGCGAGGAATCTTTGTGATAAGACCTTTTCACTTGTTATATTTGAACATCGTCTTCTTTTGAAAAACTTGTATCTTGTTCATAACTTTTGATTTTTAAGTGATTTTTACTTTTTAAAGACTTAAACCTTGGTCAGAACTTTCCAACGGTAAGCGATATGGATTTCATATTTCACACGTGTATTCTTTGTATCAATACCTTTTACTGGTACCAACATTTTGACCTCGTGACCTTGACATTCGCGTTTGACCTACATGTAATTCTGCAAAACTTTAACCTTGGCCATAACTTTTGAATAGTAAATGAAAGAACTTTCATATTTCACATGAGTATTCCTAATGGCATGTGCTTATAGCTGGCTCCGTGACTTCTGATCTTGACCTTCTAGTTTGACCTACATTAGAACAAGAGGCCCAAGTGGGCCTATATCGCTCACCTGAGCACAAAGTGCATATTTACAAGCAAGCAAGAAATTCTGTGCAGGGGTTCTGGAGAGGAAGATGGAAATGTGTCAATCAAACAGAGCTAATGGCGGCCATCTTGGATTACGGATCGGCATGAAAAACCTATACTTGGTAGAGGACCTTGAATACTTACTTTCTATGCAGTTTGGTGAAATTTTGTGCAGTGGTTCTGGAGAAGAAGTTGAAAATGTGTCAACCAATCAGAGTCAATGGCGGCCATCTTGGATAACGGATCGGCATAAAAAACACCAAACTTAGTTAAGGACCTCGAGTACTTACTTTCTATGCAGTTTGATGAATTTCTGTGCAGTGGTTCTGGAGAAGAAGTCGAAAATGTGTCAACCAATCAGAGTCAATGGCGGCCATCTTGGATCACGGATCGACATAAAAAACAAAGATGTGGTAGAGGATGTTGAGTACTTACTTCCTATGAGGTTTGATGAAATTCTGTGCAGCCGATCTGGAGAAGAAGTTGAAAATGTTTCAACCAATCAGAGCCAATGGCGGCCATCTTGGATCACGGACTGGCATAAAAAACACAAATTTGGTAGAGGACCTTGAGTACTTACTTTCTATGAAGTTTGGTGAAATTCTGTGCAGCGGTTCTGGAGGAGAAGTCGAAAATGTGTCAACCAATCAGAGCCAATGGCGGCCATCTTGGATTACGGATCGGCATAAAAAACAAAACTTGGTAGACGACTTTGAGTACCTACTTCCTATGAAGTTTGGTGAAATTCTGTGCAGCAGTTCTGGAGGAGAAGTCGAAAATGTGTCAACCAATCAGAGCCAATGGCGACCATCTTGGATCACGGATCGGCATAAAAAACACAAACTTTGTAGAGGACCTTGAGTACTTACTTCCTATAGAGTTTGGTGAAATTCTGTGTAGCATTTCTGGAGGAGAAGTCGAAAATGTGTCAACCAATCAGAGCCAATGGCGACCATCTTGGATCACGGATCGGCATAAAAAACACAAACTTTGTAGAGGACCTTGAGTACTTACTTCCTATAGAGTTTGGTGAAATTCTGTGCAGCGGTTCTGGAGAAGAAGTCGAAAATGTAGAAAAGTTAACGACGGACGACGGACGCTGCACTATGACAATAGCTCACTTGAGCTACGCTCAGGTGAGCTAATAACAACTTGTATTAGATAAACGGAGCAATTCGTGCTTCACAAACAAATCTCGTTTATTTTAATGTTGTTTTATGTCGTAAAGATGTCGTAAACATATTTGCAAATCAATCGGATAGATCTGTGGCGAAATGTTGTTTAATCAAAGCGGATAAATATGGTCCTTTCTTTGATGTGTGTCTTTTTTTTGGGTCATTTGTAGGTATTTTTAGGCGGTTTTTTTTTTTGTTTGTTTGTTTGTTTTGCGTTCTTGTGTCATAAGAATTTGAATCCCAAAACCATGAAACCAACCAAAGGAAAACCATTTTAGGGATTGAAACTTTTTTTTCTCAATACCAAATCTGTTCTATTCTAATACAATTGAGATCTAAAAAATGAAATGGCATCTTGATGAAATTTTCCCAATGATTCTGCTCAGTAATCATATATCTTATTTTTACTTTTTGCTGTGTATTTGATATAGTCTACACCATCAAGATTGATGAAAAGGGAACTTTGTTTTGTATGCATGCTTGTTTATTTTCCTCCACGACCGGCTGATAGGTATTTCAATTTCAAAAGGACGTAAAATCAAGACTAAGTTACGGTTTGAGTTTTCCGATTTGACGAGAATCCGGAATCAATAGGGGGCCCGGGGGGGGGGGGAGGTGGGGAGATGAACCCAAGCCGGGACCTATCGCCTCCTCTGTATTAAGTATTAAGTGTTAACTTGACCGGGACTTCTCGCCTCTCTGTATTACGTGTTGTTAAACTGGACCGGGTTCCCTCGCCTCAGCTGTATTAAGTGCTAAGTGTTGCTTAACTGGACCGGGACCTATTGCCTCCTCTGTATTAAGCGTTGATCAACTGAACCCGGATTTCTTGCCTCCTCTGTTTTAAGTGCTAACTGGACCGGGACCTCTCGCCTCCTCTGTATTAAGTGTTTATTAAGTGAACCGTGACTCTCGCTTCCTCTGCATTAAGTGCTTATTAAATCGTGACCGTGGCCTCTGGCCTCCTCTGTATTAATCTTTGATCAACTGGACCGGGACCTATCGTCTCCTCTGTAGTAAGTGTTAACTGAACGGGGATTTCTCAAAGATCTATACTGGGTCGGTTTTATCCGGGGGGAAAGTGTATGCAAGGGGGCATGCTACAACACCGGGACTTCTCGCCTCCTCTGTATTAAGTGTTTATTAACTTGACCGGGACCTCTCGCCTTCTCTCTATTAAGCGTTGATACACTGGATAGAGACCTCTCGCCTCCTCTGTATTAAGTGTTTATCAACTGAGCCATGACCCCTCGCCTCCTTTGTATTAAGTGTTTATTAACTACATTGGAACCTCTCGCCTCCTCACTTATCACCAATATGTATGAAGGTTAAAGCTGGCCTCTCACCTTAAAAAGCCGAGGTGTTTCGAAAAATTTTACGGTAGCGAAGTTGACCTAGGTCAACCTCACTCCCGTATGTTTTATGAATATTAAATGAACGTCTGACCCAAATGCTCGAACCAGAGACATATATATACACATGAAAGTATATATGTCTCTGGCTCGAACAGAGATTTCTCCCACGGAATAAAAGAAACAAACGTAGTCATGCAACCGTGACATTTCATCGAAGACACGACAAGGGCAACATGGCGTCACAAACAGAAGTACATGTAATTATCTCTATATATTTCCTTTTTTGATTTTTGATTTTTTTTTTTTGAAGTAACATACATAAATAATACAAAGTTAGCTATAACAAAAGATCACATGATACTGTAATGTTGTGTGCATTTGCCACGAAAAGGCCATCCACCCACCGTGTGAAACGTAAATAAACAAATTTTAAAGTTCGAACGAACAAATTATATTACATGTTCTAGTTATTTAGATATTATAATATGACCAGGTATGACATATATCATAATGGTTGGTTGGTTGATTGGTGTTTTACGTCGCTTTCAACAATATTTCAGTTATATCGCGACATGGAAGCAGGAGGTTACCAACCTCTTAAACATAGTGGCGCAACCCGGGAATCGAACCCGGATCGTCGGGCCGCAAGCCAAGGGCTTAACCACTACACCAAGCCTGCCCCTATATATCATAATGTACAAACAGTATCGTGTGTTCAGTTGTACTTGTAACGAACCCACCCTCTACGTGCAAATGTAAAAAGGCCAATAAGATATAGGTAATTTGAAAACTTACGGTATTCAGGTAATACTATCCTTTCTCCAAATTACAAGAGCCAAATTCCAATACTCCACAACAGACCACACATTTGGAAAGCATAATATTATTTATACATGTATACTTTACTGTAAAAAATACACATCAGTTTACACATCCGTTTGTTGACACATCTTTTGGAGTGTTCGAATAAGTAACATACAAACAGGAAATGGTATAGATTGAAGACGAAATCTTCAAAATTATACACAAGATTCTGTTCACGACCCTACATAGTGCATACTGAACAATGTGTTTTGTAAATTATAGTACTATTTTGACGTCTGGATTCACAAAGGTATTATTTTGATTTATTTTATTTCAAGTACAAACATTTTTCATCAATAATAGTACGGAAACAGAAAAATATATGACTCTTTTGTGATAATTTATATTGTTATTTACAGGTTAGTACGGTGTTCATACAAATTCAAGAACTAGTAACCTTTTTAGCTTAACAACCTGCGTTTTTGAAACATGAATGATTGAGATGCAAATAAACATAGCTGTCAATGTTCTACCCCCAGGTCATATGATGACGCTTAGGGGATACACTTACTGTTGAATTTTGGTAACTGTAACAACATTCTATTGAAAGTTATTAGGCACCGCAGAATAACGACCGAACGCTCTTTTTTTGCCCAAGATCTCTTAGACAGGTGCAAAAAGCGGAAGGGGGAGGGGGGCGCAGCTGTTAAGACAATGAAAAATGTTTTAAAATCACATTATAATTAGAATTAATAATAATTCTGTTTGTTTGTTTGGGATCCCCATTCAGAAAATCATACAAAACATTGCGGAGCTTCTTACCCATCCATCACTTTTATCTCCCCCCCCAAAGGAAAGACTAGGTAAAAAGGGCATATGCTGTTTGAAGATCAAACAGTTTTTTTTTCCTCTCTCCATCATTTCTGTCTCTGTAAATGTAAAAATACTTAAAATCGAACACTCTGAATTCAAAAAAGTGTCCTTGGGGATGCTGTATAGTAATTTCGAATTTCATTTTATTTTTGAGGTGGAGTGGGAAGGAGAAGAAATGAGGGAAGGATTGGGATGCAGGGAAAAAGTCTCCTATCTGCAGTGGATCATGTTATGAAATGCAATAACATATGCATGTTTACACTATAGACTTGCATCCGTATTGTATAAGATCAGTCAAAAATGAAATTATAGACACCCTAACTAAATTGTTGTAAAGGAATTAAATAAATGTAAAAATGTAATTAAATGAATCCGTCTAACGTTAGTGCTGTAAGTGTTAAATATCTATGTAAAGTGCATAGTGAGGAAAAAAGTTTTCATACGTTTTGTACAGCCATGCCGCTAGTTAAATGTCACGGTTTGTCGATTGGATATTTCTTTTATATGGTAAGCGAGAGCATTTGGGTCAGACGTTCATTTACTATTCATAAAACCTATGACCTATGTCGACCTCGCTCCCGTAAAAAAATTTCGAAACATTTCGGCTTTTTATGGTGAGAGGCCAGCTTTAAGCATGTAGTGATTCATTGACTTGTTGATAATAGTATTATAACATCACTTCGTATTTTGTGAATTTTATTCAATAGTTTCCCATTCACAAATCTTTCCGGGTTTTTTTTTTCTAAGACACGCCATAATTGTTACAGTGTTGGTGATATCATACATTTACAGGATTGAGTTCCCTTTATATCACACACAGTAGTAGAAAACAACTCAAAAATGGAGCCAAAACCTTTATTATCTACTATCCAGAACAGGGGATATCTCTTAAGTGGCATTATTTTGTCAGTCATTTGATTAGTTCTCACCTACCCTCCCCCTCCCCTTTTTCTAACGCCTGTATAACTTACTGACCAATAATGAAAACTTGGTACTAAAGTGCGTCCCTAACTAATATCACTGTATCAGAATACACAATCAGTACCTGGATATCACCGAATCATCTGGTATAGCTATTTACTATCAAGTGAGAATATGGATATGATTGAATGTTGCGACAGAATGACTTAAAAATCACGCTACATTGTATGTTGGTGGTCGGTGCACTTATAACAGATCGCGGGATAGCTATCGATCAGCTGGCAGAAGTTGATATCCACGACAGTTAGTCGTATACGCCGGAGTCTCACATCTGTAATAAATGTTGTGCTCTGTGGAGAAATGATGATAACCGCAAAGAAAGCGCCATTCAATATTATTGATCATGGCGCTTTAAAGGCCTCGTTCCAGGACGCAAAAGTAAAGCAGAACATGAGTGCCCGTCGTGATACAGTAAAAAGGAATACATAGTAACTTTTTCCTACTTTACGAAGGGAGAAATATTGAAAGAGAAAAAACAAAACCTTTAATTAAGGATGTATAGTAATAAACATATAAAATATTAGCTGTTTATTTTTACAAATATGCAAGCTGACATTTGACTTTCCTATTGGTAAGTCCTGAATGGTACATTATAAGTGGAGAATAATCTTAAGCCTATAATTTCCGTGAAGATGTATTGTATCTGCATACTAAAGTCAAAACAGGAAACATGGCAATTGAGAAAGAACACATCTTATGTATATCAGTCTGATGAATCAACAGCACTCGTCACAATAAATCCATAGAAATAGGTCTTTCTAAAGCATAGCGTTGCTATCACGAATACACCTTGTGATGTATTTACATAAATACACTTAAATCTTCATAAATTACATAATTATTTATTATTTAGTGAAATACTATTGTAATCTTAATTACATGTACATCATTTGCATTGCTAATTCAAAAGACAATAATGAAATAAATACAATATAATATATAAAAATATATCAAAACAATAATTGCTTACTGTAGTAGATGAAGTAGGTAACCTTGAGAAGTCTTGCCTAATGCTTTCCCAGCTGAGAATGACAATCAGCACTCGGCTCACGCATGGTATTATAGTAAAGAGGCCCGCTGAGGGGAACTATAATAACGATGTATGGAAGACCAGGAAGGCTGAACCGACAACTGATCTAGACAATGAGCTGCTGTTTATTATAGAAAGGAAAATATAAATCCTATAACAAAATATAAATCCTATAATATAACTCCTATGACAAAAAATATAATTCCTACAATATAACACCTATAACAAAATAAAACTCCTTTAACAAAATATAACTCTTATAAAGAGATATAGCGCTTATAACAAAATATAATCCTTTTAACGTAATATAACTCTTATAAAAAATATAATTCCTATAACAAAATATAGCTAATAACAATTAGTATGGATGGTAGCATAGATCAATGTATATTTCTTTCCGCATTTTCCACATACCCGAGAAATTACACACGCATGACTATTATGTTTGTTTTTACAAGGGTACTACATTCGTAATGAATAAATAATCACGCTTTGTAAACTACAACATACTTTTGATAACTTTATATACATACACAGAGATATATAAATATAAATATAAATAAATAAATAAATAAATATATATAAATATATATATATATTATATATATATATATATATATATATATATATATATATATATATATATATATATATATATATATATATTATATATATAAAGCACAAATAGAATCAGTTAAACACCTGGGAGTACTATGGATCTTGGATCTCCGAAGAAATA
The DNA here is from genome assembly GCA_035048485.1 of Pteria penguin. Taxonomy (NCBI): domain Eukaryota; kingdom Metazoa; phylum Mollusca; class Bivalvia; order Pterioida; family Pteriidae; genus Pteria; species Pteria penguin. Next base: position 71,100,808 of record CM068582.1, on the reverse strand, counting down.
CCTGTAGAAAATAAAGACAAATTAGACAAGCATATAAAGCACAAAGACACTACAATTAACAAGGCACCCTATATTTCACTTATATTCGTTCCCCGTCTGGGACTCGAACCCACGACCTATGGTACCGAATCACCTAGCTGTCATGCATCCGACCCTCTAACCGACTGAGCTACCCGAGCTCCAGCTATATATTAATGAACTCCTGGAAATACCAGGTGTCTGAGAAACAGTGGTACCAGGTGTCTGAAACAGTGGTTACCAGGTGTATGAAAAACAGTGGTACCAGGTGTCTGAAACAGTGATACCAGGTGTCTGAAACAGTGGTACCAGGTGTCTGAGAAACAGTGGTACCAGGTGTCTGAGAAACAGTGATACCAGGTGTCTGAGAAACAGTGATACCAGGTGTCTGAAACAGTAGTACCAGGTGTCTGAGAAACAGTGATACCAAGTGTCTGAGAAACAGTGATACCAGGTGCCTGAGAAACGGTGATACCAGGTGCCTGAGAAACGGTGATACCAGGTGTCTGAGAAACGGTGATACCAGGTGTCTGAGAAGAGGGATACCAGATGTCTGTGAACGCTGATTCTAGGTGTCTGAAAAACAGTATTAACAGGTGTCTGAGGAACACTAGTACCAGATGCCTGAGAACAATGATACCAGGTGACTGGAAATCAGTGAAACCAGGTGTCCGAGAACAGTGATACCAAGTACCTGGAAATCAATGATATCAGCTACCTGGCAATCAGTGATACGAGGTGTCGGAGAACAGTGATACTAGGTGTGTCTAAGAACAATGATAGCAGATGTCATAGAACAATGAAAACAGGTGCCTAGAAAACAGTGATACTAGGTGTTTTAGATTACTGATACCAGGTGCCCTGGGGGAGTAAGAGTCTAATTTTTTTCCAAAAAGCACCCACCATTGTATATCAGAAATACAGACGACACAACTTATATACTGCAATAACAATTTTGAAAGATTTCATAACTTGTTTCAAATTTTGTAGTATGTGTATATCTATATATTATAATACGTGGAAATAAATACATCTGTAAATAAATAAGCAAAGAAACAAACAAATAAATGAATAAATAAAATGAATTAATACACATATATAAAAATAACAACATCAATTAAATGATGAGGTATATGGTACTTGAAATCGATGTATTATTTCTAACATTTTCCTGTTCACACATCTTAATGTTCATTAAAGTTATTTAATTTGTATGATGGCTAAACACTTCCTCGACCGGTTCATCCCAAAATACAAATTATGATGACGAAATCTGCTAAAATATACAATTGAACATTTTCATCTGCCTTATATATCAGAGAGGTATTCCGAGCGTCTGTATTCATATAATACATTAAAGCCCAGGGTTTTAGGATTACCGATACGGAGTTCCATAGATATTTACACTTCGTATGCAATGCAACTGTAAATTTCCACTGAGAGTGAACTGGAAGTACTGTTACGGGTCAAGCTTAGCACAAAGCTCATTGGTCAGAGTTAGCACAAAGATATTACGGGGTATAACGAATGGGTATTGTTAAGAGTCAGGGTTAGCACTATGATATTGCGAGATATAGCGAATGGGTACTGTTATTGATCAGGGTTAGCAATAAGATATTACGGAATCTATCTATCTATCTATATATATATATATATTTATATATATATATATATATATATATATAATATATATATATATATATATATAGCGAATAGTTACTGTTACGGGTCAAGCTTAGCACTAAGCTCATTGGTCAGAGTTAGCACAAAGATATTACGGGGTATAACGAATTGGTATTGTTAAGAGTCAGGGTTAGCACTACGATATTGCGAGATATAGGGAATGGGTACTGTTATTGTTCAGGGTTAGCAATAAGATATTACGGGATATGTATATATATATATATCGAATAGGTACTGTTACGGGTCAAGGTTAGCACTAAGCTCATTGGTCAGAGTTAGCACAAAGATATTACGGGGTATAACGAATGGGTATTGTTAAGAGTCAGGGTTAGCACTACGATATTGCGAGATATAGGGAATGGGTACTGTTATTGATCAGGGTTAGCAATAAGATATTACGGGATCTATCTATCTATCTATCTATCTATCTATCTATCTATATATATATATATATATATATATATATATATATATATATATATATATATATATATATATATATATATATATATATATATATATATATATAATATATATATATATATATATATATATATATATATAGCGAATAGGTACTGTTACGGGTCAAGCTTAGCACTAAGCTCATTGGTCAGAGTTAGCACAAAGATATTACGGGGTATAACGAATTGGTATTGTTAAGAGTCAGGGTTAGCACTACGATATTGCGAGATATAAGGAATGGGTACTGTTATTGATCAGGGTTAGCATTAAGATATTACGGGATATGTATATATATAGCGAATAGGTACTATTACGGGTCAAGGTTAGCACTAAGCTCATTGGTCAGAGTTAGCACAAAGATATTACGGGGTATAACGAATGGGTATTGTTAAGAGTCAGGGTTAGCACTATGATATTGCGAGATATAGCGAATGGGTACTGTTATTGATCAGGGTTAGCATTAAGATATTATGGGGTATATATATATATATATATATATATATAATATATATATATATATATATATATATATATATATATATATATATATATATATATATATATATATATATATATAGCGAATAGGTACTGTTATGGGTCAAGGTTAGCCCTAAGCTCATTGGTCAGGGTTAGCACAAAGATATTACGGGGTATATCGAATGCGTACTGTTATGGGTCAGGGTTAGTACTAAGATATGGCGGGGTATAGCGAATGGGTACTGCTATGGGTCACGGTTAGCACTAATGTATTACGGGGTATATATAGCGAATGTGTACTGTTATGGGTCAGGGTTAATACTAACACATTACGGGGTATAGCGAATGGGTACTGCTATGGGTCAGGGTTAGCACTAAGGTAATACGGGTTATAGCGAATGGGTACTGTTATAGGTTGGTGTTAGCACTAAGATATTGCGGAGTAACATAATATTAATATACACACGCACATACATGCACACTTCCGCCCTCCCCACACACTGTAATGATGTATTAAAGTTGAGCTTGACCCTGCTTAGCGTATGATGACAGACGGCGAAGAAGCAGCATTGTTTTAGGGAAGGGAGCCCCAGTCCATCTCGGACAGATGATGGGGTGAGTTCCAACTGTTTTTCAGTAACAATTTATCAATTAAGCTATTTGTAACAAAGAATTCTATGTAAAAATCTTTTCGTCCAGTCTAAGGGAATAAGGTCTAAAAACCGATATGAAATGCTAACTTATCCATGACAACTTTGTTTTGTATTAACGCCATGAGCTCCGATGGAGATGACAGGCCGGCAGGGAATGCTTACTTACATGTATCTATAGTACCCCAGTTTGTATTGTGTTAACGCCAAGAGCTGAGCTGCGGAGGATATGACAGACCGGCAGGGAATGCTTACTTATCCATGGTAGCCCTGTTTGTTTTGTGTTAATACCGTGATCTCAGATGCATATTACAGACCGACAGGAAATGGTAACTTATCCATTGCAACTCCGTTTTGTGTTAACGCCATGAGCTCCGGTGGATATGACAGAGCGGCAGGGAATGCTTACTTGTCTATAGTACCCATGTTTGTATTGTGTTATCACCATGAACTGAGCTCCCATGGATATGATAGACCGGCAGAGAATGCTTACTTACTCATAGTATTCCTGTTTGTACTCTGTTAACGCCGTGAGCCCCAGTGGATATGACAGACCGGCAAGGAATGCCTACTCATCCATGGGAACCCTATTTGTGTTGTTTTGGATTCGTGGTGGGTATAAGAGACCGGCAGAGGATATTTACTTCGCTTTCTCTACCTTATTATACATTATGTTGGTTTGCGTTGGATATGACAAAGCGGAAGGGGATTATTTCTTGTCTATGCCATTTTGTTTATGTTATGTTAACGCGCAGTAGGTACGACAGATTAGCATGGGATGCTCACTTCTGTGTTTCGCCAGAAGTGTTTGTTCATGATTCCCGATTTTGTAATACATACATATACATTATACATATATTCGTATAATCATGCTGACACAGAAGTAATGCAAATAAACAGTTCCACTAAAGCTGCTAGACATATTGATTTAAAACATCAATTTTAAATTTTCTATGGTCTCCATAACCTGATACAGCTGTACGACTTACCACGAACAAACAGAGCAAACAAAATTAAGACATCAAAAACAAGCTCCAGCACATATAAAGACATCACAAACATGATTAAGCACATACAAAGACATCACAAATAAAATTAAGCGCATACAAAGACATCACAAACAAGATTAAGCGTACAAAGACATCACAAACAAGATTAAGCGTACAAAGACATCACAAACAAGATTAAGCGCATACAAAGACATCACAAATCAGACAAAGCACATACAAAGACATCACAAACAAGATTAAGCACATACAAAGAGATCACAAACAAGATTAAGCACATACAAAGACATCACAAATAAGAGCAGCACATTAAAATGCATCATTAACTAGGTTAAATACATACAAAGACATCACAAACAAGATTCAGCACATACAAAGACATCACAAACAAGATTAAGCACAGGCAAAGTGATTACAAACAAGATTAAGCGCATACAAAGACATCACAAATAAGATTAAGCACATACAAAGACATCACAAACAAGATTCAGCACATACAAAGACATTACAAACAAGATTCAGCACATACAAAGACATCACAAATAAGATTAAGTACATACAAAGACATCACAAACACAATTAAGCACATACAAAGAGATCACAAACAAGATTAAGCACATACAAAGAGATCACAAACAAGATTAAGCACATACAAAGACATCACAAATAAGAGCAGCACATTAAAATGCATCATTAACTAGGTTAAATACATACAAAGACATCACAAACAAGATTCAGCACATACAAAGACATCACAAACACGATTAAGCACAGGCAAAGTGATTACAAACAAGGTTAAGCGCATACAAAGACATCACAAATAAGATTAAGCACATACAAAGACATCACAAACAAGATTCAGCACATACAAAGACATTACAAACAAGATTCAGCACATACAAAGACATCACAAATAAGATTAAGTACATACAAAGACATCACAAACACAATTAAGCACATACAAAGAGATCACAAACAAGATTAAGCACATACAAAGACATCACTAACAAGATTAAGCACATACAAAGACATTACAAACAAGATTAAGTGCATACACTGAAAACGATGCATAATTCGAAAACACTCTCATACATTTAGCTTATGTTTTAAGTCACACATCTGAAATGTTTCTTTACAATAAATAGTGCCTACATTACCACACAATAAATGGTGCCTACATTTCCACACAATAATAGTATCTACAATGCCACACAATAAATAGTACCTGCATTGCCACACAATAAATAGTGCCCACATTGCCACACAATAAATAGTGCCTACATTTCCACACAAAATAGTATCTACAATGCCACACAATCAATAATGCATACATTGCCACACAATCAATAGTATCTACATTGCCACACGATAAATAGTGCCTAAATTGCCACACAGTAATAGTATCTACATTACCACATAATAAAATACTGTCTGCATTGCCACACAATAAATAGTGCTTACATTGCGACACAATAATAGTACGTACATTGTCATACAATAAGTACTGCTTACATTGCCACACAATCATAGTATCAACAATGCCACACAATAAATAGTACCTGCATTGCCACATAATAAATAGTGCCTACATTACCACACAATAAAGAGTGTCTACATTGCCACACCATAAATACTTCCTATATTGCCACACAATAAATAGTGCATACATTGCCAGACAATAAATAGTGCATACATTGCCAGACAATAAATAGTGCCTACTTTGCCACACAATAAATAGTACCTACTTTGCCGCACACAAAACAAAATAATGCCTACATTGCCACACAATAAATAGTGCATATATTGCCACACAATAAATAGTGCCTACATTGCCACACAATAATAGTACCGACATTGCCATACAATAAATATTGCCAATATTGCTACACAATAAATCTTGCCTACATTGTACATAATAGATAGTGCTTTCACTGCCACACAATAGATAGTACCTACATTGCCACACAATAAATAGTGCATACATTGTCACACAATAAATTGTGCATATAGTAACTACACTGCCACACAATGAATAGTAACTACATTGTCACACAATAAATAGTACCTACAATGCCATACAATAAGTAGTGCCTACTTTGCAACACAATGAATGATATCTACATTGCCACACAATAAATACACAATTACATGTATAGGTCATGATAAAACTTACCTTGTTAGTGAAAATTCTGATTCAAAAATTAAATACACTTAAACAGCTGTCATCCAGATGTTGAACTTTCTTATCAATAACATTTTTGTGGTGTTTGGAGGAAAGGTTTTTCAACAAATTGTCGGCATTCCAATGGGCACGAACTGTGCTCCGCTTCTGGCTGACATATTTCTTTACTCATACGAAGCTGAATTCATTCAGTCTTTGCTTTCGCAAGGAAAAAAACAATTGGCTCTTGGCTTCAATTTTACTTAAAAATATACAGATGACTTGTTTTCAATTAATAATCCTTCATTCGCGGATTACCTTAACATCATCTATCCAAGTGAACTGGAGGTCAAAGAAACCACAGAAAGTAGTAATTCTACCTCGCATTTAGATATCATGTTGTGTTTCGACATTAATGGTCATTTGAACACCTCACTCTGTGACAAACGTGACGATTTCAATTTCGCTATCACAAACTTTCCTTTCATAAGTAGCAACATTCCATCATCGCCCGCATACGGCGTATTCATATCTCAGTTAATACGTTATTCCAGAGCATGTTCAAATTACAATGACTTTGTTCTTAGGGCTAGGCGACTTTCAGTTAAGCTGCTCAACCAGGCTTATATATGTGCTAGACTAGCAACGTCACTAAGGTTCTATGGTCGTTACGAGAGTCTTATTACTCCATATGATATCTCGTTATCCAGACTTTTAAATGATATTCTGGACTGAGACCAATTCCGATCATTTTACACAGATTTGACACCTTCTATACCAGAAGGTTACCTACTTTGACTTCTCCATATATAAATACCTATGGAATTTACACGATTTGACTCTTTCTATTGGGTATATGTGACGGGTGTTGCTAGCCAGCAGAAGATGCTCAATCTCCCCGGGCACCTGATCTCACTCCATCACAGGGGTTCACTTATGCCCTTCAAGTAGACGTATTTTGTTATTTTCCACTTGTTTTTCATTTTCACTGATTTTGTATATCCTCTAATTTCATGATTTTTAGACTTATGGTTGATGGATTTATCCATCATCTTTACATACCACCTACACTGCCAAACAATAAATAGTACCTACACTGCCACACAATGAATAGTGCCTACATTGCCACACAATAATATTACCTACACTGCCATACAATAAATACTGCCTATATTGCCATACAATAAATAGTATCTACATTGCCACACAATAAATTACTTTCTACATTGCCACACAATAAATACTGCCTACATTGCCACACAATAAATAGAACCTACATTGTCGCACAATAAATAGTGTCTACATTGCGACACAATAAAAGTACGTACGTTGTCATACAATAAGTACTGCCTACATTGCCACACAATAATAGTATCTAAAATGCCACACAATAAATAGTACATATGTTGCTACACAATAAATAGTGCCTACATTGTACACAATAAAGAGTGTCTACGTTGCCACACCATAAATCCTGCTTCATTGCCACACAATAAATAGTGCATACATTGCAACACAATAATAGTACCTACATTGCCATACAATAAATAGTGCCAATATTGCCATACAGTAAATAGTGCCTACATTGTACACAATAAATAGTGCATACGTTGTCACAAATAAATAGTGGCCACATTGTTACACAATGAATAGTACCTACACTGCCACACAATAAATAGTACCTACATTGCCACACAATAAATAGTGCATACATTTTCACACAATAAATTGTGCATACATTACTACACAATGAATAGTTACATTGCTACACAATGAATAGTAACTACATTGCCATACAATAAATAGTATCTACAATAGTGCCTACATAAAAAAAAAGAGTACCTACACTGCCATACAATAAATAGTACCTACATTGCCACACAACACATAATACCTACATTGCCACACAATAAATAGCACTTTCATTGCCACAAAATAAATATAACCTACATTGCCACACAATTAAGAGTGCGTACAATTCCACACAATTATAGTACCTACACTGCCATACAATTAATAGTGCCTACATTGCCACACAATAAATAGAACATACATTGCCACACAATAAATAGTGCGTATATTGTCACACAACAATAATACCTACACTGCAATACAATAAATAGTGCCTACGTTGCCACACAATAAATAGTCCGTACACTGCCATACAATAAATAGTGCCTACATTGTCACACAATAAATAGTACAAAATGTATCCACATTGCCACACAGTAATATACCTACACTGCCATACAATAAATAGTGCCTACATTGCCACACAACAAATAGAACGTACATTGCCACACAATTAATAGTGCGTATATTGTCACACAACAATAATAACTACACTGCAATACAATAAATAATGCCTACGTTGCCACTAAATAAATAGTCCGTACACTGCCATTCAATAAATAGTGCCTACATTGCCACACAATAAATAGTACCTACATTGCCACACAATAAATGGTATCTACATTGCCACAGAATAATAGTATCTACACTGCCATACAATAAATAGTGCCTACATTGCCACACAATAAATAGTATCTACATTGCCACACAATAAATATTGCTTACAATGCTACACAATAATGCCTACATTGCCACACAATAGTGCCTACATTGCCACACAATAGTGCTTAAAATGCTACACAATAGTGCCTACATTGCCACACAATAGTGCCTACATTGTCACACAACAGTACCTACACTACCACACAATAGTGCCTACATTGCCACACAATAAATAGTACCTACACTGCCATACAATGAATAGTGCCTAGTTTGCCACACAATAAATAGTACTTATATTGCCACATAATAAATAGTACGTACATCGCCACACAATAAATTGTGCCTATATTGCCAAAAAACAATATTACCTACACTGCCATACAACAGATAGTGCCTGCTTTGCCAAACAATAATATTACCTACACTGCCACACAATAAATATTGCTTACAATGCCACACAACAATAGTACCTACATTGCCACACAATAAATAGTATCTACATTGCCACACAATAAATAGTACATACTATGTCACACTATAGTGCCTACATTGCCACACAATAGTGCCTACATTGCCATACAACAGTGCCTACATTGTCACAAAAGTGCCTACATTGCCACATAACAGTGCCTTCATTGCCACACAACAGTGCCTACATTGCCACACAATAGTGCCTACTTTGCCACACAATAGACCATAGACAATATTCAATAGGCAGATCCAGCCAAAAGAACAACAATACTGATGAAAGACATTGAGAACTTCTCATTCATACATAGTTTTATCAAATCCTGGTAATTGTTCATCAAGTCCATCAACGCTTCATATGCGTAAAGCTTGCAATTTAAAACCCCCTTCTTTTTCTAAATGTTAACAAAGTCAACGCCTACATCCCAAAATACGTCTGTCGCTTAATTTCAAGAGAGCGAGTTTCGGGAAAGAACAGCAATTATATATTAAAATGCTATAACACTGATATGCATGAAAGCAATAGGCGTCATCCTCTGTCATAAGGAGTAACTACGTTCTAGGATTTCTCAAAGGATTTACTATTGCGTATATATTTATTAGTTTCCATACAAAAATCACTTATCCAAAAGATCACTTTACTTACAAGACAGAATTCTAATTTTAATAACACAGGATTTTAAAGCTTATACTCAAAAGCAACGAAGACATTCCATCTTATAGATATATCTGTCATCATTCAATAAAACTGGTAAAATTGTTAAAGTTTGAAGAAACATTTCAACGAAGGATAAATTGTAATCTCGTAAAATATATTCACCTAAATGATTAACATTATAACTTGTCAAAATCTTAATAATTTCAAGAATACCAGTTTGTAAATTCAGCTGTTGGCTTCTTTTTTTTATTTTCTATGTTAAAATAATCGGCGCATATCCCCCTTGAAACTTGAAGTCGGCGTAAATTCTTTTTTGTTTGTAATAATATCAAGTGATCTTATGATAAAAAAGGGAAGCATTAACACAGACTTAAAAAGAAAGGATTAACGCAGGCTTAAAAAGAAAGGAATAACGCAGACTTAAAAAGGAAGGATTAACGCAGACTTTAAAAGGAAGGGTTAACGCAGACTTGAAAAAATTAATGTACGTGTCCCAAATACTTTGAACGCGGGTAGACAGTATTTGAATTCAAACATTGTATTATATAAGTACACGGGTGTTTTTAACAAATGTAATTGTTGTGAATAAATTTGCTGGTGTAAAAGCTTTGCAAAGGACCCACCCGAAGCAGTGAGGGATCTTTAATATGCCACGTCTGCCGTGACATCGGACATCGGTTTTAACTGTACTCATCAGACACCGGCATGACTTGAGAGGGGCTCGAACCCACGACCTCCTGGTCGCGAGACGAACGCTCAACCACTAGGCAACAGAGGTATATTGTTTCCGTGGGGGGGGGGGGGGGGGATCTGGCTATGGGTAACGCTCGCTCTATAGCTAGTTGTAGAGCGAGACTTTCCCAGGGGGAAGCTTCTGTTTTAGAGCCAGCCTTCACCAGGGGAAGTCTGACTCTAGAGTGAGTCTGCCCCAGGGGAAGTCTGACTCTAGAGTGGGACCGCCGGGGGGAAGTCTGGCCATGGGGGAACGCTCACTCTATAACACCGATCTAAAGATGAAGTTTGCCTAAGAATAATACTCCTATTATACATCATTTCTCATTATTGGTCACAATAACAACACGTTCGTTAGCTTTTCTTTCCCTTAGTTTTTTTTATTTTGTTTTTGTTTTTTAAAATTCTTGGTCTCTCTATGAGGTGTAATTGTTGTGTCCTGAATTAGGAACAGATCGCCCCTAAACTTTGATAATTTATTAGATGTATAATTGTCCTTGTTAGTTGTTCTGCTTTTATATACATTTCATTGTGTTTCTTATCATTGGTGATTAATGTTACAGGATATCTATATACTTTGTATTGTTCCTTGATATTGTTAATCAATGTTACAGGATATATATATATATATATATATATATATATATATATATATATATATATATATATGTGTGTGTGTGTGTGTGTGTGTGTGTGTGTGTGTGTGTGTGTGTGTGTGTGTGTGTGTGTGTGTGATAATTCAGACCAAACATTATACCGCACTGTACAGCGTCGCTGAATCGCGATGACCTGAATACATTTATGTCGTGGGAAGTTGTGCTTGCCAGATATATTTAGATATAAAATACATATAAACACTAATTTTATCACACGAATTTATGAGAAAGTTTTAAATGTATGAAACATAGTTCTAAAAATGATATAAATGTTTTTCAAATTTAGGCAGCATGAAATGGTAAGTACCTGTACATTGTATGAAATTCAGTATGAATTAAGATTTGATAAAAGCGAAAGGTCACTTACATTAATGCATCTCCTATCATTGAGATGTATGATTTATATCAGTAGCCATTTATATTAGTACGTATAGGTATGTGATATTGCATCGGCAAATTTGGTCGAGTCAGGTCATTCATTTTCAGATCTTAGAAGGATAGGTTATCTATTTCCTTAATATCCTGGGACAGATTTTTTTCTTGACTTTTTGGTCGCCAGTAATTACTTGTTAGAATTGCATTGTAATATATGCCATTAACACACATCATTCTACAATTATTTTTTCAACAAAAGACATTCTAATATAAGGTAAACTCAACAAATAATATGCAAGCACTTCTTTAATTGCATAGGTCTTTATACTACTGGTTTCTATGGTGAAGTGTATAGTCTCAGTTTCTAGTATCCAGGGGGGAAATTTCCATTTATCACTATAGAAAGAAGTGTTGCTGTTTTGGCTTCCTGTCCGAATGATAATATTTTATTCGTTTTTGACTTACTTTGAACTATGTTATTTTAATGCAAAAAAAAAAATAATAATAATAATAATATGTTGATTTTTCACATTTCTAACTTTGTCACTACTTCTAGATTAAATTTGAGAAAGCTTGGTATATTTTAAGCAAAGATGTTCCTCATGTACAATTTTACATATTCAAAAGTTTTAAAGAAACTAAAGATTATGGCCATCTACAATCATTGTTCAATATAATTGTGCAATGTTTTCTATGTCCAGGGTGAACAATATAAGCCCATTTGGGACTCTTTTTATTTTGTTATCATGTATGTTAAGTGAAGATACATATTTTTGTTGTTTAACTTTTGCTCTCATTTTAAAGTTATGTCTGTTTTTATTTCACATTTGAATAAATGTATTAAAATCATTTGACGAATGTCCTGTTGCACTGATTTGAATGAAGCTTTAAAGGAATGAAACACTGTCAACAAATATGGCCACCATAAATTTTGAAATGCACATGATTTAATTTAAACATCGGCTTTGCGTATGTGCAAGCCGGTGTATGACAAATCACATGCGTGGTAATATAAAAAGAGGCGGGGCTTACTTAATAAAATATAAGAATTGTAATAACGAAATAAATGCATTTGTTAATTTTGAGCAATTAAAGAAATTACATGGACAGATAGAGTATTTTTAGCATTCTAGACACGCACTATATTGCGTGGCGGAAGTACTTCTCCATTTCAGGAAAAATTCGGTCCTTGCCAGTTTGATAACGGGGAATTTGATATTTTGTTTTCGAAAAAGAACCTTTTAAAATGCATTGTAAATGCTTCGTGGTTCACGTGATTTGTTTATTTCTCACCCAAGTTCATTCCCCATGAACCTAGAAAAAAAGACAGTCATTCCTTAAGTATATAGATATCCTGTAACATTAATCACCACTGATAAGAAAAACAATGAAATGTATATAAAAGCAGAACAACTAACAAGGACAAAGATAATTAACTCGTTATTTCGAGACCTTTTCTCGTTATTTCGAGATAATTCAGTCGTTATTTGGAGATCTTTTCTCGTTATTTCGAGATAATTAACTCGTTATTCAGAGATAATTAACTCGTTATTTCGAGATAATTATCTCGTTATTTCGAGATCTTTTCTCGTTATTTCGAGATATTTTCTCGATATTTCGAGATAATTAACTCGTTATTTCGAGTTCTTTCTCGTTATTTCAAGATAATTAATAATGCGACGACTATTTCGTAAAAATGAGATAATTTTCTCGTAATAATGAGATAATAACGAGAAAAGATCTCGAAATAACGAGAAAAGTAAAAGTAACAGTGCATATCATGGTCAAAATTGTGTCTGGGTCATAACATTTAATTTTTGTATGCAGGTGGTAGTTTACTCATTTAATTATAATCCTGTGAGTTTGACCTTGAATTTAAGGTCATGTATCAAAGGTCAATTCACAAAATTTCTCAGTCTACCAGTGTAACCTACAGCCAATACTTTGGGTATCACTGGCTTCAATTTTTAGTGTTGATGCAGCGGTGGGGTATTTATTCCTTTAAGACACTTCTAGTAGATATCAAGAATTACTTTGACAACAGTGAATACTATACAATCGGAATAAAGATACAAAAGTTGAGTTTTGTCCGTATTATTCTACTTGATTCTTTGGTGATTAGTTGACCGTCTTGGTCTGTCGATTATTTCATTATTACTGAATATTTATATTACTGAATATTTTTATTTCTTTATTTTTGTTGTCCAATCACAGGCGGCGTTTGCGTGAATAACGTTAAAACAAGAGTTCTGATATAAATCAGTAGCATGTATCCACCTATAGGTCCGCTGAGGAGAATAAGAGATTCTCCTTAACATTGACCCCATCCAGGTGTTTATTGCAATTAGAGGGTATTGTTCAACTCCTTAATAAGGCTTAAGGGCCTGTGTGAGTTGAGCGACGTTATATGGTACTTTGACGCACTTCCTAAGTATCTGTCCCGCTTGTCCCACAAAGGCTCGATTATGGACAATTCTTAATTGACTGTATGGTGGCCAATCAAGAATTGAGACGTTGTTTTGAGTCAGAAATAAACGACAAACCATAGCAACATTGGGCTTCGCGTTGTCCTGCCTGATACAGCGTGACCTTTGTAGGTTACGTATACGTTGATGGAATTTCCAATACATTTGATTTCATGAACACTTTAATTCACATGTTTACTTTTGAAGGTTGCGGTCCAGATCTGGACTCTGGCCACAGGCTGGTGCCCGAAGCAGTGAGGGATCTTTAACGTGCCACGTCCGCCGTAACACCGGACATCAGTTTTAACTGTCTCATCCGAAAGACAGACACAGGCATGACGAGAGGGGGTTGAACCCGCAACCTCCCAGACGCGCGACGAGAGCTCGACCACTAGGCCACAGAGGTAGGCCCCACCCGGTTAGGTCATTCCAATACGACAATAAAAGCTTGTCCGTTCTAAAGAAGGGTGTTACAATATCAATCTTTACACTGTTATTGGTAGAAAAACGCGACCATGACGTAGCTATGTTGTTAAAACGACAAAGTATGTCATGGACATGACGTAATATATTGTTTCCAGGGGGAAGTCTGGCTATGGGGGAACGCTTACTCTATAGCTAGTTCCCCAGGGGGAAACTTCTGTTTTAGAGCCAGCCTTCCCTGGGGGAAGTCTGACTTTAGAGTGAGACTTCCCTCGGGGGCACCTTTAGGGGAACACTCATTTTATAACAACGGAACTTGTCAGTGGACGGATCGTCTAGAAATCTGCCAGTGGGAGAGTGTGACCCCCTCCTGTATCCTCCATTTTCCATGCTATGCCGTTGTATGCGCCTCATTGAAGTCTTCGGCTTCAATTGTGCCCCCTCCCCCTCCCGGCATTCACCTTTCTGCATCCGCCCCAGAAAAGTTTTATACGAGAAACAAAATAATTTATACACAAAACGTGGCATTTTGAACTGATTTCATATGAAAATCTGTTACTTTGAATAATTGATTTTGGTCTTCTTTATTCAATGGAATCTAAGAGTGAAAAAGTGAGAAAATGGCCTAAAAGATGCCCAAAATGCTCTATTCTTTACTCCATTTTTTCCAAATTTTCTCGGGGGAGGCCCCCGAATCCCTCTATGTAAGGGGCACACCACCCCCACTCGGCACTTCGGGCCTCGAATAGTGTACCCCCCCGGCCATTGCAAGTTCTGGATCCGCCCCTGAGAGACTTGAATTAAGGATTAGAAGCTGATCCATAGGGTTTCACTAAAGTAATATCATCATATGGTGATTGATTCTTACTCAAAATTAGGCAGAGGAAAACTGGCTCTAGAGTGAGTTTTACTCCGTAAGGGGTGGGGGGAGGGACACTTTAGAGTGGAACCGCCGGGGTGAAGTCTCACTCAAAATTAGGCAGAGGAAAACTGACTCTAGAGTGAGTCTTACTCCGTAAAGGGTGGGGGGGGAGGGACACTTTAGAGTGGAACCGCCGGGGTGAAATCTCACTCAAAATTATGCAAGTGGGGAGGCTGGCTGGCCCCTCAAAGGGGAAGACTCACTCTAGAGTAGGACCGCCGGGAGAAGTCTGGCTCTGGGGGAAGGCTCACTCTATAACACCGGCTGTATAGATCAACAAAATACACAAGAGTATGTTTTCTACAGAAGTGTTGTTGGCTTTCGTTTTATAAAGTTTTTCATGTCTTTTCAGAGTTCGTGTTTATGCACATTTTTAAGTAATATCTATAATTTTCTCATAGTAAGTAGCTTACCATGATGAAACTTGGTCGAGGTGTAGTATTTAGGGTCCCCCTACAAGTTTTGCTGTCTTCGGTCAGATGCGGGATGGAACCAGGATTGGGAGTTATAGGCCTAAGATGATTCCCTCCTTTGACAAGCTTCTTATCCAACATGGCAGCATAGACTAACAAACTCAATACACCCGATTAAACTTGAACGGTGTCTTAAGATATGCCAGAGACATATATACACATATGTGTATATATGTCTCTGAGATATGCTCATATTACTTATGAAGTAGCTTTTACACAAGCAAATTTATTCACAACAACTACATTTGTTAAAGATAAAAAACCCGTGTACTTATATAATACAATGTTTGAATTCAAATACTGTCTACCCGCATTCAAAGTATTTGGGACACGTACATTAATTTTTTGAGGTCTGCGTTAATCCTTCCTTTTTTTAAGTCTGCGTTAATCCTTCCATTTTTAAGTCTGCGTTAATCCTTCCTTTTTAAGTCTGCGTTAATCCTTTCTTTTTAAGTCTGTGTTAATCCTTTCTTTTTAAGTCTGTGTTAATGCTTCCCTTTTTTATCCTAAGATCACTTGATATTATTACAAACAAAGAAGAATTTACGCCGACTTGTTTATGGAAAGGATTTATACCGACTGTCAGGAGGAAAAGTTTACTTTTTATGTAATGTTAATATTCAAATTTATTGAAATTATAAGTTTATAATTTTATTGTATCAAAAATCTTTATATTCCATTTTCCTTAAATTCATTTTATTTTTTTTTTCCATAAAAACTCAAAATACTTTATGTATATACTTTATTGGATTAACTTCAGCTTAGGGATTTCTCAGTTTCTAAAACTTTTAGATTTTCCTTTACCTAATAGGTCTTACAAATTCTTAGTTTATGTAATAACAACACCTTTTGGCTATTTTTAGCCAACTTTCCTCTGAATGGTGTCATATATTTACTCTATTACCCGACTGCTAATTGATTTCGCCGATTTCATCTTTAAAGTTAAGTATTGTTTTGTTCAGGAAATTCCTCGCTAGTACTAATTTTTGGTTTAATGATTTAGTGCCTAGCATGTACTTATCTCATGATTTGGGGTATATCGTAGAAATCTGCACTTTGATTGGTCAAAATTTAAAAATTTCGGGAAATCGCGTTTTACTGAAAGGAGATCCGCGCCTGTAGCGTCATTTCCATGAATGCGCTTCGAATAAAATAGACATCTCCTTGAAGATGTCTTTCCTTCTTCAATTCAGAGTTTTCCCACAACCAACACCGTCAGGTTTTTTTGTTGTGTGGACTGGTCGTCTGACAGAGAAAAAGAAAGACAGAAACAATCAGATTGATCACTTGTTGTCATGTGATCACTTTTGATCAGAAAAATCAAAAGTTATCAACTGACACGACTTTCAGAAAAAGGCCCGGGTAATCCTTCCTTATTTACGATAAGGATGAAATTTAAGTATCAAAAGTAATGTGCGCCGATTATTCTAACTTAAAAAATAAGAAAAAGAAGCCAACAGCTGAATTTACAAACTGGTATTCTTGAAATTATTAAGATTTTGACAAGTTATAATGTTAATCATTTAGGTGAATATATTTTTTACAAGATTACAATTTTTCGTTGAAATGTTTCTGCAAACTTTAACAATTTTACTTAGAATTTTATCTGAACCAGTTTTATTATATCTATAAGATAAAATGTCTTCGTTGCTTTTAAGTATAAGCTTTAAAATCCTATGTTATTAAAATTAAAATTCTGTCTTGTAAGTGATTTTTGTATGAAAACTAATAAATATATACCCAATAGTAAATCCTTTGAGAAATCCTAGAACGTAGTTACTCCTTATGACAGAGGATGACGCCTTTTGCTTTCATGCATATCAGTGTTATAGCATTTTAATATATAATCGTTGTTCTTTCCCGAAACTCGCTCTCTTGAAATTAAGCGACAGACGTATTTGGGATGTAGGCGTTGACTTCGTTAACATTTAGAAAAAGAAGGGGGTTTTAAATTGCATGCTTTACGCATATGAAGCATTGATGGACTTGATGAACAATTACCAGGATTTGATAAAACTATGTATGAATGAGAAGTTCTCAATATCTTTCATTAGTATTGTTGTTCTTTTGGCTGGATCTGCCTATTGAATATTGTCTATGGTCTATTGTGTGGCAATGTAGGCACTGCTATGTGGCAATGTAGGCACTTTTGTGACAATGTAGGCACTGTTGTATGGCAATGTAGGCACTATTGTGTGGCAATGTAGGCACTATAGTGCGGCATTGTATGTACTATTTATTGTGTGCAATATAGATACTATTTATTGTGTGGCAATGTAGGCACTATTCATTGTACGGCAGTGTAGGTACTGTTATTGTGTGGCAATATAAGTACTATTTATTGTGTGGCAATATAGGTACTATTTACTGTGTGGCAATATAGGTACTATTTATTGTGTGGTAATGTAGGCACTATTTATTGTATGGCAGTGTAGGTGCTTTTTATTGTGTGGCAATGTAGGCACTATTGTGTGGCAGTGTAGGCATTGTTTTGTGGCAGTGTAGGCACTGTTGTGTGACAATATAGGCACTGTTGTATGGCAATGTAGGCACTGCTATGTGGCAATGTAGGCAATATTGTGTGGCAATGTAGGCACTATTGTGTGGCAATGTAGGCACTATTGTGTAGCATTGTAAGCACTATTTATTGTGTGGCAATGTAGATACTATTTATTGTGTGGCAAGTTAGGCACTATCTATTGTATGGCAGTGTAGGTACTGTTATTCTGTGGCAATGTCGGCACTATCTACTGTGTGGCAATGTATGTACTATTTATTGTTTAGCAATGTAGGCACTATTTGTTGTATGGCAGTCTAGATACTATTATTAAGTGGCAATGTCGGCATTATGGATTGTGTGGCAATGTAGGTACTATTTATTGTGTGGCAGTGTAGGTATTATGTTTTGTGACAATATACGCACTATTAATTGTGTGGCAATGTACGTTCTATTTATTGTGTGGCAATGTAGGCACTATTTATTGTATGGCAGTGTAGGTACTATAATTGTGTGGCAATGTACGCATTCTTAATTTTGTGGCAATGTAGGTTCTATTTATTTTGTGGCAATGAAGGTACTATTTATTGTTTGGCAATGTAGATATTATGTGTTTATGGCAGTGAAGGCACCATTTATTGTATGGCAGTGTAGCTAGTATATTTTGTGTGGCAATGTAGGCACTATTGTAGGTACTATTTATTGTGTGGCATCGTAAGCACTATTTACGGTGTGGCAATGTAGATACTATTTATTGTATGGCAATGTAGGCAGTATTTTTGTGTGGCAATGTAGGCACTATTCATTGCGTGGCAATGTAGGTACTATTTATTGTTGGCAGTGTATGTACTATTTATTGTGTGGCAATGTAGTACTATTTATTGTTTGGCAAAGTAGGCGCTATTTATTGTATGGCAATGTAGTTACTATTCATTGTGTGACAATGTAGGTACTATTTATTGTGTGGCAATGTAGTTACTATTCATTCTGTAGCAATGTATGCACAATTTATTGTGTGAAAATGTATGCACTATTTATTGTGTGGCAATGTAGGTACTATTTATTGTGTGGCAGTGTAGGTACTATTCATTGTGTAGCAATGTGGGCACTATTTATTTTGTGACAGCGTATGCACTATTTTATTGTGTACAATGTAGGCACTATTTATTGTGTGGCAATATTGGAACTATTTATTGTATGGCAATGTCGGTACTATTATTGTGTGGCAATGTAGGCACTATTTATTGTGTGGCAATGTAGGCATTATTTTTTGTGTGGCAATGTAGGAAAAAGAGGAGTTACTGGCTCAGTTATGTGGCAGAAGTCACCATGGAGCTATACAATACATGAATATAAATAATATACTAGAACATATAACACATTACAAAAATATTTGATTGTAGTGCATTTACGATACCGACTTAGGACGGTCATTTAATTTGACAAAAGCCAAACAAATGGTGTGGTTAACCGGTTTACGGGCCCACCTTCCCACTCACCGTAACAGCAGAACAATCAAAGGACGTACATGTAAAAATTTATAAATAATCCTCCATGTAAAGAACAACAGGTATCGCATATTGAGAGGTAATAAAAATATAAACACGTAAGGTATTGTAAAACACATAATGTTATAAAAATATATGCGACATCAACATGATAAACCGTGCTCTGCCAGTCTGAAAGCGAGCTAAGACCCTAGATCTGTAGGAGTCCCGACTAACAGTCAGAGGGGACGAGGTTCAGGACCATGTCTCCTCTGAAAGAGGTTTGGACAATGCTTGTATTATAGTCCCCACCGCCCTGTTAGTCAGCGTGCAACGTTCAAGTAAAAGTCTGGATAAGGCTGTAGAGGGGCCAAATACAAGACCTATAGTCTTTTTGATGATCTCAATATCATATTGTTTATTTAGAAGACGTTTGACTATTTTATTACATGATAAAATAACGTCATCGGAGCCTTTTTACTTTCCTGAGTTTATATACGAGATCACCGTAAAAATTAGGATGGGAAATTCCATTGGATACATACTGTTGAAAAGAAATATTTCCAAATTTAGATAGAAGTTCTGAATAAGATCTGAAGAATTTGACGAATGTTTTTCTTAGCTTGTGATATCTGTAACCCTGAGTTAAAAGTTTAGTAGTAATTTGTAAATTTCGTTTATGAAAGTCCAAAACATCGGTGCAGCCTCTGACAGATCGAACTAATTGATATATATAGATACCATATGGTGGGAGTCGAGGGACACCGCCATCCAAGTAAGGGAAATTTACAATAGGAAATCAAATCCAAAATCCTCACGTTTATCATAAATATTAGTATATATTAGGTGGTTGATAATTTTGATGTTTAAATCTAAGAAAGGTGTAGATTTATCTCAAGTATTAGCTTTATTCAGTGTGAGCTCTGGTGGATATATTTCTGATATAAATTGTTCGAATTCAGGGTTGTCGATAACCAAAATGTCATCCAGATATCTGCAAGTATTATTAAATTTGTCAATGAGGTTAAAACGTTTTGATTTTTGAATAGAAACCATAAAATCCCTCTCATAACAATAAAGAAATAAATCTGCTATCAGAGGCGCGCAGTTAGTACCCATAGGAATCCCAACTATTTGTTGATATATCTTGCCATCAAATTGCACAAAAATATTATTCATGAGAAAATCTAGTGCTTTACATAATTCCTTGCAAGTCCAGTATTTATATGAAGTATATTGTTTGTTGGAAAAGAATCCGGAGTTATTGGAAGTACATATGTACGTTTTAGATTCTCTGTGAAAACACCATTGTATAAGAGACAGCAACTTACTTTTAATCAAATCATGAGGCAGAGATGTATAAAGTGTAGAAAAATCAAATGTAGAAATTTGAGTCGCTTTGAAATTTAGCGAAAGAAGTTTGTCTATAACTTCATGAGAATTTTTAATCGAGCAAAAGTAATTGATGTTACCATTATGAAATGCGACATCACAATATTTGATAATATGATCTTTTATAGCAGTTAGAGCAGAGGTAATATGCTTCGATAGTACCGTAGTAGAGCAGTGGCTAGAATTAGATATGAAACGTGATTTATGTGGACTTTTATGTAGTTTTGGGAGCCAATATATGGTTGGTAGATCAGATTTATCAATTTTAATTTTGAAGTCGGACATGGTCATGAGGTGATCGTGCAAGGTGCTGTCTTTTGAGGTATGGCTTTCCACATATGTATGAGTGGAGTTTAATTCGTTTTTAAGTACTTCAATATAATATAGTTTTCAAACAACTATTATGTTATTACCTGCTTTATCAGCAGGAACAAAGACATATTTAGCATGTAAGTCAGCTATCTTCTTTTTAATAGAATTTGCCGTCAATGTATTAGGCTGTTGAAATAAATGCGGATTTTCCGTAAAGTTCTTAATACGGATATCGACAATTCTTAAAATCTCGTATTTCCAATCATTAAGAGCATGAACCTACCTGTTCTTTTTTACACCAACGTTTACAATATGTAAAGCATCTTCTATAACGTCACGGCATTTATTGAAATCTATCCTGGACGGTAACCTATATTTAGGTCCTTTTCCAAAAAGGGTGCGCAATTTCTTGTCCGAAATACAGTTTAGGTCACCAGTAATAACATGACCTGCCGGTTTATAAACATATTTAGAATTTTCACAAGAACACGACGAAGGAATAGAGTCTGAAACATCAGGGTTAGATGTAACTTTATTATAATTTAAAATAAGATTTCTAATAGGCTTTTTGTACTGGTAACAAATAAGTGGAGGTTCTAAATTCTCAAAATATTGGGGGGTTTTGGATGTGACTCTATGATCACGGAAAATATTAGAAATGTTAAGTAGATTGAAGCCTTTATTAATAAATTTAATTTGAGAAATTGCTGCTTGGGTGGAAGAGACGGAATACGAGGAAAGAGTTTATTATATGAAAATATATAATCAAATTGAGTTTATATCAATCAGAATTGCGTAAACTTCGAAGATCAGCTTCGTCCAGAATAGGCTTCAATTTATTTACCGGAATAGAGGATAGTGCATGCAAAAGTTCATGTAGGTACTATTTATTGTGTGGCAATGCAGGCACTATTCATTGTCTGGCAATGTATGCACTATTTACTGTGTGGCAATGTAGGCAGTATTTATGGTGTGGCAATGTAGAACTCTTTATTGTGTGGCAATGTAGGCACTATTTATTGTGTGGCAATGCAGGTACAATTTATTGTGTGGCATTGTAATTACTATTATTGTGTGGCAATGTAGGCAGAACTTATTGTATGTGGCAGTATTTTATTATGTGGCAATGCACATACTATTATTGTGTGGCAATTTATGCACTATTTATGTGTGGCAATGCAGGCACTATTGATTGCCTGGCAATTTAGGCACTATTGATTGTGTGGCAATGTAGGCACTATTTATTGTGTGGCAATGTAGGCATTATTGATTGTGTGGCATTGTAGATACTATTATTGTGTGGAAATGTAGGCACTATTTATTGTGTGGTAATGTAAGTACTATTATTATGTGGAAATGTAGGCACTATTCATTGTGTGGTAATATATGCACTATTTATTGTGTGGCAATGCAGGTACTATTTATTGTGTGGCATTGTAGATACTATTATTATGTGGAAATGTAGGCACTATTCATTGTGTGGTAATGTAGGCACTATTTATTGTAAAGAGATATCTGAGATGTGTGACTTAAAAGATAAGGTAAATGTATGAGAGTGTTTTTGAATTATGCATTGTTTTCAGTGTATGTGCTTAATTTTGTTTGTGATGTCTTTGTATGTGCTTAATCTTGTTTGTAATGTCTTTGTATGTGCTTAATCTTGTTTGTGATGTCTTTGTATGCGCTTAATCTTGTTTGTGATGTCTTGTCTTTGTATGTTCTTAATTTTGTTTGTAATGTCTTTGTATGTACCTAATTTTGCTTGTGATCTCTTTCTCTGCGCTCAATCATGTTTGTAATGTCCTTGTATGTGCCTAATCTTATTTGTGATGTCTTTGTATGTGCTTAATCTTGTTTGTAATGTCTTTGTATGTGCTTAATCTTGTTTGTAATGTCTTTGTATGTAATTAATCTTGCTTGTGATCTCTTTCTCTGCGCTCAATCATGTTTGTAATGTCCTTGTATGTGCTTAATCTTATTTGTGATGTCTTTGTATGTGCTTAATCTTGTTTGTAATGTCTTTGTATGTGCTTAATCTTGTTTGTAATGTCTTTGTATGTAATTAATCTTGTTTGTGATGTCTTTATACGCTTAATCTTGCTAGTGATGTCTTTGTATGTGCTTAATCTTGTTTGTGATCTCTTTGTATGTGCTAAATTGTGTTTGTGATGTCTTTGTATGTGCTTAATCTTGTTTGTGATGTCTTTGTATGTGCTGAATCTTGTTTGTGATGTCTTTGTATGTGCTTAATCTTGTTTGTGATGTCTGTACGCGCTTAATCTTGTTGGTAATGCTTTGTTTGTGCTGAGTCTTGTTTGTGATGTCTTTGTATGTGCTTAATCTTGTTTGTGATGTCTTTGTATGTGCTTAATCTTGTTTGTAATGTCTTTGTATGTAATTAATCTTGTTTGTGATGTCTTTATACGCTTAATCTTGTAAGTGATGTCTTTGTATGTGCTTAATCTTGTTTGTGATCTCTTTGTATGTGCTTAATCTTGTTTGTGATATCTTTATATGTGCTTCGTGTTATTTTTGATGTCTTTGTATGTGCTGAATCTTGTTTGTGATGTCTTTGTATGTGCTGAATCTTGTTTGTGATGTCTTTCTATGTGCTTAATCGTTTTGATGTCTTTGTATGTGCTGAATCTTGTTTGTGATGTCTTTGCGTGCGCTTAATCTTGTTTGTAATGTCTTTGTATGTGCTTAATCTTGTTTGTGATGTCTTTATACGCTTAATCTTGTTTGTGATGTCTTTGTATGCGCTTAATCTTGTGTGTGATGTCTTTATATGCGCTTAATCTTGTTTGTGATGTCTTTGTGCTTAATCTTGTTTGTGATCTCTTTATATGTGCTGGATCTTGTTTGTGATGTCTTAATTTTGATTGTTCTGTTTGTCCGTGGTAAATCATACAGCTGTATCAGGTTATGGAGACAATAAAAAAAATTGAAATTGATGTTTTAAAGCAATATGTCTAGCAGCTTTAGTGGAACTGTTTATTCGCATTATTTCTGTGTCAACTTGATGTTTCCTTTTAATTGGTTATCCAGACGTGAAAGCTGTTTTGTAGGACACTTAAGTTTATTTACTGTGTATCTGGACAGAAGAGATTATATAGAGATATACAATAGATTTGGCTAAATCTGTCTTAGGGCTCTAACCAAAATTTAGTTCGGTTGATATAAGATTATTTAGTAAGAAGCATCAATTAAACCATTATGCAGCGAGGACTAGATATCATTACACTTTTAAACTGGAGTTGTACGAATGTATGCATGTATTACAAAATCGGGAATAATGAACTAACACTTCTGGCGAAACACAAAAGTGAGCATCCCATGCTAATCTGTCGTACCTACTGCGCGTTAACATAACATAAACAGAATGGCATAGACAAGAAATAATCCCCTGCCGCTTTGTCATATCCAACGCAAACCCAACATAATGTATAATAAGGTAGAGAAAGCGAAGTAAATACCCTCTGCCGGTCTCTTATACTCTTATACCCACCGCGAATCCAAAACAACACAAATAGGATTCCCATGGATAAGTAGGCATTCTGTCATATCCACTGGGGCTCACGGCGTTAACACAGTACAAACAGGAATACTATGAATAAGTAAGCATTATCTGCCGGTCTATCATATCCACCGGAGCTCAGTTCATGGTGTTAACACAATACAAACATGGGTACTATAGACAAGTAAGCATTCCCTGCCTGTCTGTTATATCCACCGTAGCTTATGGTGTTAACACTATACAAACAGGCGTATTATGGATAACAAAGCATTCCCTGCCGCTTTGTCATATCCACCGGAGCTCATGGCGTTAACACAAAACGGAGTTGCAATGGATAAGTTAGCATTTCCTGTCAGTCTGTAATATGCATCTAAGATCACGGTGTTAACACAAAACAAACAGGGTTACCATGGATACCATGGAATGTAAAACATTAAGGTCACCTATTCATGATGCATGATGTACACTAACATAGAAAGGTAGAATGCGAAACAACCTTTTTTGGCTTTAAAGTATAGAAAGATAGATTTATATAAAATGTCGAGTGAATACAGAACTTGACGCTTATTCATTTTATAGAGTAATAGAGTAATTAAGATTGGAATGTAGGGGTGGGAGCATGCGGCGGAGTGTGAGGAGCGGAGGAGTGAGGAGCAGTGGAGTGAGGAGTATGGGGAGCGGTGAGGAGGGTGAGTGGCAGACCCCCCCCCTCCCATTTACATCTACTATTATCGAACATCAAAGTAAATACTTGTTCAAATCTGTCAATAAAAGAGGACAGAAATTTTGAAAATCACAAATTCCCAAATCAATCACAATGCCAGCAGCACTTGAACGCACAGAGTTCATCGAGACCCGCCGAGGTGGCAGACATTTGGTATGGAACGACTACAGATACCGTCAGAACAACAAACGAAAAACTTGGATCCCGTGGAAATGCATAAATACCACCTGCAAAGCTACACTCTGTACCAGAGATGGCATACCCACCAAATTCGGAAGAGAGCACAACCACCAACCAGACAGGGCTGTGATAGAGGACCAGAAGATCATCAACGAAGTACGATCAAGGGCAAAGGCAGAACTCAAACCTATACCATCCATCTACGACGACGAAATAACCAAACTCCGAGATGCACCTTGGCACGCACAAACCATGGAGATTGCAACTAAACAACCATCGTTTCCAGCAGCTAAGTCATTACTGTATAGGGCCAGGCAGAAAACTGTTCCACCCATCCCAGCAACTAGACCCACTATTGAGCTTGGCGACAAGTTCTGACAGACCACCAGCGGCGAGGTATTACTGCAGGCAGACGATGGCGACCAGGACCGAATTCTCATCTTTGCTACGAACGACAGTATAGAACATCTATGCACTACAGACGACATCTACTGTGACGGCACCTTTTACACTGCACCATCTATGTTTGACAGCATATTTACCATCCATGCTTTCGTCGGCGATGTAATGTTCCCTCTCGTCTATGCACTTCTACCAAAAAGAGACACCACTACCTACACTAGTCTGTTCAACCTGCTTAAAGATGTGGCTACCAGACTGAACCACCAACTTTCTCTTAGAGCCGTCAACCTTGACTTCAAGATTGCATCCAGAAACGCTGCTAGTCTAGGTTTCCCCGACGCACAACTCAAGGGCTGTTTGTTCCACTACACGCAAGCCATCTGGAGAAAGACACAAGCACTTGGTATGCAGATTGATTACAGAGATCCAGAGAGGTCCAGATACTCGTTCGTCGCATCACAACACTGCCCCTCCTGCTCCTACCACTGGTTGATGACTACTGGATACACACAATCGTCAACGTACCACTCAGAGAAGACTGCATCAGCCTACTTGACTACGTCACAGAGACCTGGATGGATGGTCGTCTCCCACCTGCGACTTGGAACCACTTTAACACCGATGGACCAAGAACCAACAATCATCTTGAAGGCTGGCACAACAAACTGAAGAAGAGAGTCGGAGCAGCTCATCCACCCATATTTAAGATCATCAGCGTATTTCAACAGGAACAAGCTGCCAACGAAGATAAGATGGTCCAGTACCGAACCGGAGGCACAAAACGTAAGAAGGCCAAGAAATACAGAGACATTGATGAGAGACTGAATACGCTGAAGACAGAACTTCGTGATGGCAGAAAGACTGTGGTTGAATATGGTGATGCGGCATCTTACTTATTGAAGCTCGATTAAATGAATACTACTTGAAGTGACGATACACATTATATTGTGATAATTGCTGTGTATTATGAATGTGCTTATTTATTATTCAAATCTGTACTTATAAATCATTCCATCAATGAATAGTTGAGTATCGCTTACGAGTTCAATTGAGAAACCTATGTATCAATAGCTCAGATATTAAAAGTCATTTAAGAAATAAATCCTATATATTTGTTTGGGGGGTTGACTGAGGTATCAGCCTAACATTTGGACGGAAATCTTCATCATTGCGCGAAGCGCATTGATGCAATAGGTTTTCGTCCAAATTTTAGGTTGATACCTCAATCAACCAAAAAACAAAAACACCAAAAGAAATTAAGCTTATACATGTATATCTAATATTTAGTAGATTCAGAAGTAGAGTGCGATTTCTTTTGTACTTTTAATTTGTTATGTATAACGAAACAATGATATACAATCGATTAACAACACGGGAATCACTGTTCCATAAATAGAACGCGGTTTCTCATTCCAGAGGAAAGTCGACATATCTGCACTCAAAAGTTTGTTGATGAAGAAATTAACTAAATTTTTTAACCTATCAGATTCGCCGTAAGACCATCAACACAAAGAAAATTAAATGATTAACTCTTGAAGCGTACATGTAGGGCGAACTCTGGGACTACTTAAAGAGGAACTTAAAAGTAACACGCTGCTTAGTGGTAAAGTGTTTTACAACATATATAATCATGAGCATATGTATATTTTCTATAAATAGAAATAATCATGTATGAAATAATGATGACTGATAAGTTATTCTATTCATTCCATTGAGTTTAAGAAAAGTATTAACAAACATGTTTGATGACGAGAGCATTGTGATCACATTTCTACAGTATCCTGCATGTGATTGTAGGATTACATCCTAACACTGACCTACTTTGTTAGCGTCACCACGCCACGCTGACCTTTTGCCCTCATTTCATCGCTTACGGACGCTGATCTAAGGTCGTTTTTGTTTTGTTGTGCCAGGGTCGCGGAGTATGCGTTCCGACGCTAATACCACCACCACCCCTGAAAAACTTTAAAAAACTATCCAGGGTAGGCCGTGTCCTGTCCAACCTGTGGATCCCGCAGGTGTGGGCGTTGAACCCAATAAAATAAAAACGGCCCTTTTAAGGGCCATCCAACTCTTTCGAAAAGTAGCTTAATGTGCTAAGAGTGACATACAGTATACTAATATTATTATTACTAACCATACGTACTAGGTATTCAATACAAATACTCACACCCGAGTGCACCGAGGTTATGTCTGGCACGCTGACAAGCAAGGCTAAGTTAAGTTTTCCGGACGAGGTAGCCTAGCATGAAAACATTTAAAGTGGTTTCCATTGAATCCACTTTTGTAATATAAAGAAACAAGATAGGTCAATTTAGTATAAAAGCTTGAGGTGTCAAGATGTAGATTGATACAACATTAACGACATTCCGTTTATGTTATAGATGGAGCTCCCCTAGAAAAAAAACTACAACTACACAACCCCGACAAGAGGTGAAATATACGGACGTGACCCCTGAGTCTTCGCATCTCCACGCGGACCTACTTTGTAAGCGTCCCTCAATTGACCTACTTTGTTAGCGTTCCAACGCCACGCCGCAGCAAATTCGATAGCTGGGCACCAGAGAAAGATTTAAAAGCCGTGTAATATCTTGACAGGTTTCATTCAAACACAAGTGGATGCGAATGGTTCTAAGGTCGACAGACAGTCATACGGCCCATTTAGATAATCGACTGTGGAATTTCCGAGTACATCTACCTACACATTTACCCTTGAAGGGGTTTTGGACCGTAGAATTGTCCGAATTTTGCATCACGAGCGTCATTCAAAACGTTCAAAAATCTACGTGTATTTTTCTGCCTATGACGACTCGATCGTGGGAGTATCTGTCTTACCTCTTTTAAGACGTATTTATGTGACAGATACCGGAAATACGATTTTCACATTTCCATACCTGGTTCCGTTACTCTTCGCCGATTTATGGGAAATGCATATCTATATAAAGGACAGTAAAGGTAGAGACGCGTCATTCTTAGTCGAAGAGTCGACGGTGACACTTCAATTTAAAAGCCAATGATGTCCGGACCCGTATTCATTTCATCTCCAGCCTACTAGGAACAATCTCAGAAAACTTTCTACCCATTCTATACAACAAATATCAGAAGGGTGCTGGTTCCTTATATAAAAGAAAAGCGTACATGGTACTAATACAACCCGTTCAACAAGTGACTCCGGTGGTTACAGAGACTGCGAGAACCGCTTCCGAGTTAAAGGAAACCATGCAGAACGAGCAACCACACATGCCCGTGAAAAAGAGTATAAATAGGCAAATAAAAAAGAAACAAGTCAGTCGCAGATCGACATCCACTGGGAGAGAATGTATTCAGACGAGGCTCAAGACTCTATCCAAAACATTGAAGACCTCACGCAGGATAAAACAAAAAAAGAAGTCCAGACCACCAGGACGCCCGATATTTTAAACCATGGCTTTCTTGAGTGACATCAATACTTTAACCTCTATGCCTCCGGAATTAACGCTCTTTTCCGATCCTCCTAACCAAGTAGCCATACAAAAGATGTATTTTTGCGAAGTGAGACCCATGTCTCCAGCAAAGAGACACCCGTAGAATTTTGCATACCTAGACAGGGAGGAGAATAAATTTGAAGAGAAGTAGACAATATGTCAAAGCTAAAATTATCAAAGCCAATGGATCTGCCTTAGGCAATCTGTAAAAGACGGGAATCATCAACCTACCCTTACAATTCATGAACGGTAAACTGGTATCACAGAATGTTAACAACTATCCATGGAAGGCGTACATGAAAGTCGTTTTACCTAATGGTACCCCGCCTCCAGCACGCAACTTCAAACACAACTCTATTTTCCGGACTGTGAGGGCATGGACGGCGTCGATCCGCCAGCCGGAGTCAACATTGGTTAACGTTCACGGTACGTCTACACTCAAGAATCGAAACCTTTCGTTATGGAAGGACCTCTATACCTCGACTGTTTCGACCTAGACAAATATCTAATTAACGGAGTCGATGTCCAGTTGAGGCTGTTTCGCTCGAGATCGTTTATCCTCGTCAGCAAGGGGCAAACACCCGATTACAAACTTACCATCCTGGATACTTTATTCAAAGCCTGTAAAGTCAAGGTAGACCCAGACGTCATGTTGAATCATAAGGAAACGATCGCCAAGACCCCGACTCGCTATAATAACGACATTAAGACAGATGTTAAAATGAGTACCATACCCATCGGCTCTACCGAGTTCATTTGGGATAATATATGGAACAATGCCAGACCTTCCAATGTGTTTATAGCAATCGCCAAGCAGTCTTGCGTCAACGGAAGTTACTTCTCCAATCGTTATTATTTCGATCACTTCAACGTAACCGAAATCGTTCTTTACATCAACGGGGAGCCCACTCCCGTACGAGGAATGAATCTTGATTTCGAAACGAACAGAAATTACGTCTCACCTCTCTGCAATTTGTACCAATCGAGTAACAGATGGAACAAGGACGACAGTTTAATCATCGATCGCGAGAAATTTGCCGAAGGGTATGCCATTTATGTCTACGATCTAGAACCATTGGTGGGTGACGAGTATATAAGTCTGCTACACAGCGGAAACGTCAGATTGGTCGTCCGCTTCGGTAAGGTCACCACGAATACCATTAGTGCGATTGCTGACTGCGAATCCCCGGGACTGATGATGATCGATCATTCTGAAGTACGTACACTTTAAGATGGATTCACGACAACTAGAGAGAATAGTCGACAGACTGCCATATTGAAAACCTCATTTCAAAGGCATATATTCTTCCGATAATCTACCCACACGTATAAATAAGTATTCGGCTGCTATTATCTTTAATACAGACCCTGTCGGTACGAGGGGAAGTCACTGGGTCGCTTATTGGTTCAAAGACGAAGCCGAGTGCGAATGAATTTTATGACAGTTTCGGAAGGATACCTCAAATACACAGTTTTCACATGAGGGATTTCATCGATAGAAGTGCATTTTTATGTGTGTATATAACTATATACCTATGCAAAACTCGAAGGAACAGACTTGTGGATTTCACGTGCTATATGTTTTGGATACGAAAAGCAAAAGCCAATCATGTCGTATCTAAAAAAAATTTGTATCTTTTTTATAATCTATGTATTCGTATTGTGTATTGATTTATAATAAATGTTGTCTATAAATGAACTTGGTCTTTTTTTCAAACCAGAATATTTTGCGAGTAGCTTACTACATCTGGGAACCTAGTTTCACATCAATTTAATTGGAGTTTGTATTTGTCAAATATAACATTATACACGATGTTGTCTTTTCTACATTATGGACTTGAAGACGTGGTAAATCCTTCGCTACTTCTTTCTTGTTTACTCACATTGGTCTGTTATTCTTGACATTTTTATCACATTACATTAATCAAAACAGCAAATACCAAATATAAAAGAACTTACATAGATTTGAACGTTTTTTATATTACTATATATAAAGTAGTATATGTAATATAATATAATAATATTTTCTTCGTCGCTGCTCTTCCCAACATCACACCTTTCTTCTAATACGTGTCTATGCTTCTTCACACAATTTTATGGCTTTATCTTCCTCGTAACCCTTCTCTATCAATCCCTTTACATCTCGCATGACGTTATCGTGAACATCTCCATTTTCCAACTGCAGCATATACTTGATGACGGTCACATATCGGTCTATGAATTTCCTCACATCTTCCTCTGTCATTGTCCTGTTTGCCTTTTCTATCGCTTCTTCTTCTGACATTCCTTCTTTTTCGTATTTGTCGAGTTTCCCCATCAATTTCTCTTCGTTGTCAGCTGGAGCCAAGGCCACCATGTTGACAAAAGCTTCCTCTTCTCTATTTTCCGCCATAGACTCGTCATCATCGTCACTTTCCCAATGCATCCATTTTTTAGATGGAGTGTCATCCTCTTACCTTTCCTTTTTTCTGGAGCACCATTCTTTCACGTATCTCTGTAGATCGTGTGCATTGTCAAACATCATACCACAATCGTAGCAAGTTGGCATGTCTGGCTATTGAACACTCGTCTGACCCGTATCGTTTTCAGAATAAGTCAATATCGGAGGATGATTTACTTTTAAAGTCTGGTCGCTTAGACCGTTTTGAAGAGTGTCATCCCGCGAGTAATCACGTTTTGATTTATCTGATTGGTCAGTAAAAACGTCTGTGCGCAAGCGCAAATGCTCCGACTGCTCACTACAGTGAACGGAGCATCAATCAGTTCGCACACAAAGTTCTGAATCCTCACAAAGTGCCAAAATACAAATTTCTCTGCTTCGGCGTTTCATCAAAACAGCAAGATCACGTACCAGTTCGGGTTACAGGTAGGGCAGGTTAGTGCCCCCAATAGATTTTGATGATCCTCCCTCATTTTGCAGAACTGGATCTCGTCCAGCTTTTGACCAATCAGTTCATTAACTATCGGCATACATTTTTTCAGTTGATTCCATTGTTTAAAATTTAAAGCAATACCTGATGTTGACTTCTGAGACTCACATATTGATTTGCTCCCAAATGCACCATGAAGTCGACTGTTTCATTGTTGTTTTTTTTTTCGATGGAATCATCTATTTCAGTGACGTTGCGATCGACCAATTTCTTCCCTTTCTCGAGATTTAACAAAATCCCCTTCTTAGTTGGATAGATGTCGCCTTAGGCATTCTTATCACAGATTCTTATGTGCACCAAAGTTTTGTCTCTGAAACGATTAACCACCAAGTGGCATCCATTTCCGAGATCCAATTGACACAGTGGAGCGTCTTTGGGCAGATTTGTCTTCTTTTCTATCTCTTATTAGCCTTTTCTGACACAGTAATGTCCGATGTCGTTTTCTCGTTGTCTCTAGTAAAATTTCTCTTCTCGATCTTTTCTTCCTTGGGGCATTTGGCACTACCAACAGTGGCGTTACCTCTGGAGCTGATAAAGTCGTGTTCATTATCTATACGTTAACTCTTCGCTCGTCTGAGTGATACGAGACAAACCCAAACGCGAGACTTTATATACTAAACCGTAGCGTGGGTACGCCAAAACACTAGGTTAGCGTGGGGACACGATGACTCACTGATAGCGTCGGTACGCTTACTCCATGACCTTGGCACAACAAAACAAAGACGACCTTTGATCAGCGTCGGTACGCGATGAAATGAGGGCAGAGGTCAGCGTGGCGTGGTGACGCTAACAAAGTAGGTCAGCGTGGGGGCGCGATGACTCAGGGGTCACGTCCGCACACTTCACCCAGTGATGTCAGAAGCATCGGATTAACAGAACATCGACACCCTAAGCGGTGTGTATCGCACTTACAATACTAATCGTATGTAATCTTGTTACCCAGTCAGTTTCATCTGGCATTTTCCCTGACAGACTGAAACAAGGTCAGGTCATTCCACTCTACAAAAAGAAAGTGTCACTGCCGCATAAATCAAATCTGCTGTAAGAGATCCACAGTAAGTACCCATAGAAATCCCAGCTATCTCTTGATAAATCTTGCCATTAAATTCAAGTAACAAATATGATAGGTTTGTAAGAACAAAAGATCATAATAACATAAATTGTTGTATTATGTATACTTTTGGCGGGTTTAAACAACTTATTTTTTTCAAAGTATGATTTTACATTATACTAGTGTATTGGATACATATTTTTCACTGTGTGACTGACCAAGATTATTTTTAAGTAAATATCAAGGCAAGAATTTTTTTCAAAAAACCCTAAAAATGCTGGAAATAACAAATCTGGCTTTGACTGGAATGAAAATAAAAATATCTTAGCTGCTAGCATATACATATACTAGATCATGCAAACATAAATCTGAATGTTCTATTGAAAACACGTTGATTTTTTTAAAGTGCCACTACATCAATTTTTTTCTCATACTAATTTAATAATTTGATGTAAATAAAACCCCTTGGTGCCAAAACTTTTACAATCAGATGTTGCAATAAGTAGCTATTGCTAATTAAACTCCAGATGTTTACCTGTTTAACGCGGCCGCGCGTGCGAGAATATCAATAAATCTCTGTTGTCTGGAATCGAGATCGCTGACGTCACATTTTGTGGTCACTTCATGGAAACAGGATATATTATAGTAGAAATACGCCGCTTTTTATATTAAATTTAGTAAGCAAAACAATGAGTACACAAGATTCTTTTATTAAGATTTATTAGACGAGAGTGATGTTCATTTTTCTTGCGATACATCGTCATTCAAAGAAGGTGAACATGATAGTGACGAGAAAAAAGGTGATGTAATCCAAGGTACTTTGCGTACGTCAGTAGAGCCGTACCAGTAATCCATTTTGACGTTGTTTGACATGATTTTGACCGTTTGTTCGGTTTTATTGAAAATTGACAAGGAAAAGACTTCTTTGTTGGTTGGGGCAAATCTTCATTTTCCATGTTGCTCTGTAACATTCATAAATGTAACATAATTTCAAGAATATATTTCTCGCAGTAATTAGTATGTGCCTCTGCACGGGCCGTACGTAATTCATCAATATATTGTAATGTAAAATGTAGTTCAGATATCTTATGTATATATTTATTTATGAAAATAATTAACCTTAAAGAATTGAGTTCTATGTGTGAACCATATAATGCTAGGGATTTCGGGTGAGTGAGGGGTTGGGATTGCGCCCTCCCACTGACCTCCTGAATCTATCACTTATATTCTAGTCACCTCATCTACATCTATTGTATCTACATGGCAGTGGCGGATTTATAGGGAGGGGGCCGGGCGCCCCCCCCCCCTTTGTCACATATTTACCAGTAAAAATCCAGATTTTGCACCAAAAATGGCTGAGAAGTTTGACTAAAACCCATTTGGGCCCCTCCTTTTCGGAAATCCTAGATCCGCCGCTGCATGGGTATCCGATTCTGCCTGATCACTGTCTTGTTCCTCCTGATCAGTGTCTCGGTATACTCTTATATATAAAAAAGGTAATAATACAACACTTACTCTTGATACTTACCTCTTTAAATCCGCTCTTCTGATTTTGGGGGTGGGGGGGGGGGGTTATTCATTTATTTTTATTTTTTTTTTTTGTTGGAGCTGATGTTTGACTTGCCATTTTCTCATTCGGACTTAAAATTTCCAAATAAGAGTTACTTGCTCCTAAACTACTTAGAGACCCAGGTGAATCAAATGCGACAGGAGGTATTGCACCGGGAAGTGACAATTGTCCAGCTTTGTTGCATTTCAAAGCGAATGGGAAACTTTCTGGTGTAAAATGCAGAGAACATAAGGTCGAATATTTTGTAGGAACATTTTGCTCGCTTTTTTTAACAAAATGAATCCACTGGCGTCGTTCATTGGATGTCTTAGGAAAACCGTGCATTGACACACCATCGCATTGGCGTTTCCATAATTAGTAGCAACACAACGAACACCCCTCCCTCGACTTTGCTTTACCCGCCCTTGTCTTCACGAGGCATTTTTTTCTCTTCAATATTATTAAACAACTCTGCTCTTCGGACACTTTTATACTAAAGTCCAGCACTGTATACAAAACATGACGTCAGCATCTCTTCGTCGCAGAATCTGGCGTTTCTGTATTTTACCAGGTGTGGCTCAACAGCGCCAATAGCTTATCACAAATATCTCGTTATCTACAGTTGATATGAACTTCGGGTTTTCGGCAATTTATTTAATGTATGAACATGCACCAATTGAGTGGAAACAATTAAATTTTGAAAATTAGGTTGAAGTGGCACTTTAAATTGCTGCCTATATGATAATGTGTAGTAGTTTAACCGTATAACTCGCATTTCAGCGAAATTTATAGCATTGAACAAATCGTACTATTCAATCTGTTCGACAATTTTTTTAATATATATGCATGTCCAATTTGAAAGGCAGACAGGGGACAGGGGGTTCTACCATCTGCTTTCATGAGAGATTTTCTCTTCAGGTTCTTGTTCAGAATAGTATCATTCGAATCGCCTTGCCGCCAATTTCCAATCCCTTTCCCTGAATTCCCCTCGTGTTTTCCGCCCCTCATTTATATGCTTAGCACATCAATATTTTAACGTTAAAACGAGTGGCCAAAAGGGGTCATAACTGAATTCGCCTCATCTCTCACCTGAACACATATGCAAAGTCGATGTTTAAATTAAATCATGTGCATTTAAAAATTTATGGTGGCCATATTTGTTGACAGTGTTTCATTCCTTTTAAGTTTCATTCAAGTCAGTGCAACTGGACATTCGTCAAATGATTTTAACACATTTTATTCAAATATAAAATAAAAACAAACATAACTTTGAAATGAGAACAAAAGTAACACCGACAAAAGCGTGTACGTATAAGTGTCTTCAATTAATATACATGATAACGAAAGTAAAAAGAGGCTAAAATGGGCTTATATTGTTCACCTTGGACATAGAAACCTTTGCACAATGTTATTGAACAATGCTTGTAGATGGTTATAAGTCTTTATTGTCTTTAAAAATTTTAAAACATGTAAAATTTTACAGGAACATCTTTGCTTAATATCTACCAAGTTTTCTCAAATTCAATCTAGAAGTAGTGAAGACAAAGTTAAAAACGTGAAAAATCAATAAATTGAAATTCTCTCCCAGGATACCAGATACTGAGAGAGAGACTATAGATCTACACTTCATTATAGAAACTAGTGATATAAAGACCTATACAATTAAAGCAGTGTTTGCATATTATTTGTTGAGTTTATATCAGCATGTGTATTGTTAATGGTATATATTATCCTGTCCCAGGATATCAAGGAAATAAGTATTGTATCCTTCAAAGATCTGAAAATAAATAATCTGACTCGAGCAAATTTGCCAGCCCCCCAAATCAAATGGCTGGCCTTTTATCATCCTGGAATGGCAAGGTATGGAAATATTCTGCCTGTTCAGCTTCATAGCTTATTTTGTCATATTTTCTTCTTTTGCTTCATTTTGTTGCTTATTGCTTTTTTTATTTACTGCTTGAAAGCTTTTGCTTCATTTTTAGATTTTTATTATCCGTACCGTGATTCTAATCTGCTTTGCTTTCTACTCTTATGCCATTGTTTATGACATTATTATTTTATCAACATGTAGTGGCGATGATTAATTACTGCCTTTAGTATGTAATGCTAATTAGCCATTTCTTTTAAATTCTTAACTATTGATCTTGTCCAGGACTTATAAATAATAAAACAAGACTTGTTTATAAGTCCTTGATCTTGTCTTGTGATTGTCTCTGTGTAAATATATTTGTACTTGTCAATTATTATAATATGTTAATTTATATGTGTAACAGTGGTTTCTTCATATATATATTCACTAAAGTCTGTTACTTGTTTTATGTATATTTATTATATACAATGTTTTGGACACTAAAATACAAATAATAACAATAATAAGGACATGTACTAAACAGAGATTATCATTTAAATAAATTCATATAATAAGAGTTATCTTTCTTACTTTCAATGCAAACATAAAAAAAATCGCGAAAATACACTTTACTCAGATGATGCATAAATAGTAAATAGAAATATTTTGAATACAATATCAAAAATAATAAATAAATCAAAACATACCCAAATGTGGTTCGATGCCCCAAAACACATCAAAATTCTCTATATCATTCAAACATCATCTATAAAAATACATGTAGCACTCTAATAAGTGACCAATACACAAATGAAAATAACACAATATTCAGACAATCCGATGAACACAAAATGTGTAATCTCTGGATGTATTAAACTATCAAATTTACAACAAAATTACATTTATATCCAAGAGTTTACAATAATATAAAAACATACATACTTACAGTTATTGTGTGCTTCTTATAATGTTTCCAAAATATACAAAAATATGAAAGATAAATGTTTTTCCTATCACAACACTTCTAAGTCAATGAGCATCAGAACAAAGTATATATCTTAAACCAATGAGACTAAAGATAAAAATAACTAGCCAATGAAATAAGTTTCTACAAAAGTTTTAAACAATGACCAATGACCAAAAGTAATACAAAGTGGTCAAACAAAGTGAAATAACTCTAACATAAATTCATGAAAGATAAACAACTCTTACTGGTGACATGTAATACAGTATATGAAAAATACATATATATTTATAAAAAAATATAATAAATACAAAATACAGCCAAAAGTGACCCTATCACATACTTCCCCTACATGTGAAATGACGTCCTCGTCATTTATAGACACCAAAAATACAATGATTAGCACACAAGAAAACAATAAACTGTAAGTATTCAAACCACACAAAGAATAATTTAAGGTAAAAACAATACTATTTCTCAGTGTCTTTTCACCATACAAATATCTTACATAGAATAATCACTGAAACTGAAATTAGGGTTGTTCTGTAATAATTTTAATAAGAGCTTTTGATATTTCAGAATGGTGAGCGGTAAGATCACTGTCAGATAAAAGCAATTTAAGATAATCGGCTCTTTTCCTCCAATCTGGTAACTCTTTGCTGATCTGCTGGTTCATTATGTAATCACTACTCAGCCATGAAGGTTGTTTCCTAGTTCTGGTGGACCGTCTAGGTTGGTGTATCTCTGCACGCTGTACTCCCTCACCAGTTACAGTCTGTTGGTCACTGCTGTCACCAGATCCTTCTGAAGTTGCTACGGAATTGTCATTTCCATTATCAGAGACTGATGTTAATTCTGGAGTGGGAATCCTCATTGATGAAGGTTCATCTGATATCTCATCTTGCTTCTCTTGCTCTTCAGCGGAAATGGATTGAGTCTGATTACCGGGAACAGAGGCGCTATCATTGCTGTGTGCAGTGGGTTCTGCTACCGTTATCTGTATCAGCTCCTCTCGATCATTTTCTTCTTCATCATCATTGTCATCATCGGTGTTCTCATCACTTGAAGCACTGTGTAAATCACTACTTCTGGTCTTCATGCGTCTGGGTGCAGGAATCGGTCTAGTAAGTATTGGCTGATCATCTAAATCATCAATATGGTTTATAGGTAGAAGAAGGTTCCTGTGTAAAGTACGTGTTCTGTCCTCGTTCTTAACTACATACACGGGAATGTTGGAATCTGGTTGGCTCTCGACAGTGTATGGCTTCTCTTCCCAACGATCCGAAATCTTGTGTTTGCCGTCGAATGAAACAATTTTCACCAGTACCTTATCTCCTGGCATGACAACTGCTCCCCTTGCTCGTACATCATAGTTGCGTTTTTGTCGGTTTTGCTGTTTCTG
Source organism: Pteria penguin (assembly GCA_035048485.1). Taxonomy (NCBI): domain Eukaryota; kingdom Metazoa; phylum Mollusca; class Bivalvia; order Pterioida; family Pteriidae; genus Pteria; species Pteria penguin. The sequence continues at coordinate 71,060,944 of CM068582.1, read as the reverse complement.
GATGGTCTCTTGAGCTATCTTGTAAGATTGTTGTAGTCTGTCTTTCAGATGTTGTATATAATCTTGAAGAGATTCTTGCTTCTCCTGGTGTGGATTAGGGAAAATGAGATCTATTGGAAGCCTAGGTTCTCGACCAAACAAAAGGTAGAATGGTGAATGTCCGGTAGTGTCTTGTCGAAATGAATTGTATGCATGAACAAGTGAAACTATATGTGACTTCCAATCCTGTTTTTGACTATTTTCAAGAGTCCCAAGCATCTGAAGAAGTGTTCGGTTAAACCTTTCACATACGCCATTTCCCATTGCATGATAAGGTGTGGTTCTCGACTTTTGGATGTTCATAATCTTACATAGTTCTTTAATGATGTTTGATTCGAACTGAGCTCCTTGATCGCTATGAAGCTTTGATGGTATGCCATAATGTACTATGAAGTTGTTGAACAGAACATCAGCGGTGGTCTTAGCTGTTTGGTTCTTCGTTGGGATGGCTTGAGCAAATTTCGTAAAATGATCTGTTATTACAAGTATACTCTGGTATCCACCTTTTGATGTCTCAAGGCTAAGATAGTCCAAACACACCATCTCTAAGGGTTGATAGGTACGTATGCTGGTTAGAGGTGCTCTCTCTGTGGTTGGTGTCTTACGTAATAAGCATCGTCTACAGTTGGAAACATAACGTTCAACATCACTGGTCATTCCATACCAATAGAAACGATCACGAATCAAACCAATGGTCTTATCTCTCCCAGGATGTCCAAGTTCATGATGTAAGTACTGTAGAACGGTTTTAATGCATGCTTTGGGTAGGATGATTTGGTACTTTGTTTCCCCATTGATTTTAACTGCTCTACATAAGATGTTATCTATCAAGGTAAGATGGTCAAAATTCTTCCATAATGCTGAATGTATTGCAGGTTGATTTAAAGGCAAGGCTCTCTTTTCAGGTTTACGACAACGCTTTACATGATGTCTCCAAAATCTCAAAACTGGATCAGTACTCTGTGCGTGTTCAATATCAATTTCAGTAAACTCTTTCATAGAAGGTGACCATGTTTCTAGGTTGGATGGATCGATGGCAAAACTTTCCACAAGAGGTGGTGAATGCGCGGTGTTACATATAGCTTTAATAGAATCTGCTGTCATGGTGGTATGTTCTATGGTAGGTATTCTAGACATGCCATCTGCATCAGCATTCTTTGATCCAGGTCGGTAATTGATATTAAAGTTATAATTGGCTAAAGCAGCTACCCATCGTTGACTTGTTGCGTCTAGTTTAGCAGATGTTAAAACATAAGTAAGAGGGTTGTTGTCAGTAATGGCTGTGAAAGTGGCTCCGTATAAATAATCATGGAATTTCTCGCTGACTGCCCATTTTAATGCTAAAAACTCAAGTTTATGGACGGGATATCTTCTTTCACTCTTGCTGAGACTTCTACTTGCATATGCAATTACTCGTTTTACTTTGTTTTGTTCCTGGTAGAGTACAGCTCCTAAACTACTCGATGACGCATCTGTATGAAGTTCAAAAGGTAAGGAATAATTTGGAAAACCTAAAATAGGATGTGATGTTAATTTCTGTTTGAGGGTCTCAAAAGCTACTTCTTGGTCTTTTCCCCATATCCAGTCGCTCGGTGGTTGTTTAGGTTTGGATCCCTTACGCGTCTTCTTTTTAGTGTCTGGTAATAACAGGTTAAGAGGTTGAGCAATGGCTGAAAATCCCTCTATAAATCTCCTATAGTAGCCTACAAATCCCAGGAAACGCCTTACATCTTCGGGTGTGGATGGAGTAGGCCACTCCAGTACTTTGTTGATCTTCTCAGGATCTGGCTCTATACCATTCTCAGGCACTATGTTTCCGATGTATTTAACTCTTCGTTTAAGGAACTCGCACTTTTTAGGTGACAACTTAAGGTTAACATCTCGCAAACGCTGGAACACTTTCTCAATTCTCTCAAGGTGTTCATCGAAACTGGAACTGAAAATGATTAAGTCGTCGAGATAGATGTAACAAATCTCCAAGTGCAAACCTTCGAAACATTGTTCCATTAATCTTTGGTAGGTTGCCGGGGCGTTGACAAGTCCAAACGGCATTCGATGGTACTCATAGAAACCTAAAGGCCCAACAGTGAAAGCAGTTCTTTCCTTGTGTTCTTCTTGAAGTTCAATCTGATGATATCCTGACTTCATATCTAGTATCGTGAAATATCGGTTCCCAGACAAAGCCTCTAATATTTCTTCTGTTCTTGGAAGTGCGTAGGCATCTTTCTTAGTACGCAAATTGAGTTGACGAAAATCGACACACATACGAAGTTCTCCGTTTTTCTTTCTACACAAGACAATGTTGTTTGCCCATGGTGACTTCGATTTTCGTATTATTCCACCGTCTAGAAGATCTTTAAGGTGTTGTTTAACTTCGGCAAACATCGCAGGTGGTATACGTCGTGGACGTTGCTTAAATGGTTCTTCGTCATATAATTCTATCTTGTGTTTCACCATAGTAGTGTGCCCGATGTCTGTATCTGATTTGGAAAACACATCATGATATTGTTGTAAAAGTTGAAAAGCTTTTGTTCTTTTATCTTTGCTAAGTTCTTCACCCATTTTAACTTTGTCTAGCGGATCGAATACATAATCTTTGGTTTCGGATGTCAAATTCTGATCTTCAATGGTTACTGGTTGCAGCTCGCAAAGGATGGCATTCGGCTGAACATTAACTGTACGAGTGGTAATATTTTCAATATTGATATCAACTGGATCATTGGATGAATACTCGTACATAAAAACTGTTGGTACTATCTCAAGGTCTGATGGAATGACGGAATTTGTAGTAGAAAGTAACATAGCAGGTGTACTACGATATGGTAAGGCTTTGTCAATGTATCCGGAGACTGTGATATTGGTATTGGGTGGTATGGTGATACATTGGGTTTCAGCTGACTTGACAATCCCTAATCGATGCTTGTTACGGGTAAGTTCTTTTTCCATAACAGTCATTCCTCTGAAGGCTAAAAACCAAGGTGTGTATAACTGTGCGGTCTGTAAGAATCGATCACCATGTTGTGATTTCGTAGTATCCAAAAGATGTTGAGTACATTCGTCCCCAGTAGCACAGGTACTTGACTGTTATAGTTACTTTTAGGAACAATAAGGAATGGATAATAAGTGTCATCTGTAATAGGTATCCCTTCACTGGCGATGGAAGCTTCAATATATCCAAAGTATGGTAAGGGTTGACCATCAGCACATTCTATCTGTAGGATATCTCTAATTGGATGCATAGGCAGGTGCGAAAAATTTTGCTGATAAAAAGTCTCGCTGATCGTAGAAACTGTAGAACCTGTGTCGATCAAAGCTTTGGTTTGTACATCTTCAATATTGATGGTGACTTCTGATGTACTTCCTACTAAATCTTTAATAGCCATGTTATAGGGGCGGTTACTCCTGTTACCTATCGTCTGCCCCGCGACGATGGTTGGTTGTAGTTTAAATTCTTCCTCGAATGGTCAAGTATCACTCTGCAACCACGGGCAAGATGACCTGGCTGTCTACAACGGTAACAAATTGGTTCACCATCATCAGTATGGGTAGGTTCTGCATTGAAATCAAATTCAAATTCGTGTTGTTGTTGTTGTGACTGGTTGTATCTACCACGACCATATCCTCTCCCCCTCTGAGAATTACGGTTACCATTTCTTCCATGTGATTTATTGTATCTATTTGATGTACCATATTCGGTTTGTTTCTTTTCCATGTCATTAATCTTTGTTGTTAACTGCTGTATCATTCCTTTAATTTCAGATATCTCATCAGGTTTAGTTGGTTCTGTTGCTGCTGCCATATTAGTCTTAACTTTGGTTGGTTCTGTCGCTGATGCCATATTAGTCTGAACTTGTATGACGTCATGCTCCTTCTCAATGATTCTAATTTCACGTCTGAGTTGGTCGAAATCTTGAATGGCCTCGTACTTAAATGCAGTGATGTCTCTTAACCATTGATGCAGACCATTCCAGTATCTAGTGCACAGCTTACTATTCTCATCCTCTCTGGATGCAACACCTTTCTTTATAGCCCGTCTGTATATCTCTTCCAATCGACAGCTCCAAGTAATGCTATCTTCTTTAGCTCCCTGTGATGCACTGTAAAATTGTTGCATGATGGTTTCAGGTCTCTCAACACTGGCAAATATACTCTCCATCTTCTCTAGCAATGCTGTTAATGATGCCTCAGATCCTAATCGCATGGCTACATTGGCTGCGTTTCCTTTGAGTGAATTCCTTACAGAGTGTGCTATAATAGTGCTGTCGTATTTTTCTTTGAGTAAACAGTCTACTTCATATCTCCATTGATCGTAAGGTATATCCTGTTTGCATCCATCTCCATAGAAGTATGATAACTTTGGTCTGTACTGGCTCACAATGTTCGAAGTACTTTTAGATGGTGTCTCTTCTTTAACTTTCACATCCTGTTTTGTGTCCATGGCCTTTACATACTCCACCATCCATTTCTTGAAATCATCTGGACTGTCTATCTTTGGTTTGACATCTAGTTCCTTGAAAACTGATCCCAGTAGTTTAAGTTCTTCTTCTGGTATGTCAGACATATTTGATTGATATACACTTAATGTACAATATGTATGCAATATCAATACACTGTATATGCACAGGTAAAATGCAATTGCAGAAGAAATTTTCAAAATGTTCAAAATAGATTGCATTCAAATTTTGTAAATTACTTGCTAAATACTATGGACTGTTGAAACAATACAACATCAAATGAAAAGAATCTACCAAATAATAAGATTGTAAGAATGCAAAAAGCAAAAATTTCTTTCAAAATAATTAGAAACAAATGTTGAGGCTATGTAAATGTTTCAAAACTGCATAAAATTTTCAAAATATAATTGAAAATTATACCAAACTCAATCAAGATGTGACAATAAATGACCAAAGTTTTGAAAATATCAAACATAAATTGAGAATTCAAATGTAATAATAGAAGTTCATAAAAATGCAAGATGAGTAACTCTTACAAGCAATGTTACTTATCAAAGAAAATCCAAAATTATTGAAAATTTAACTGAAATAATGGAAATGTATATGCATACAAGATAAGTAACTCCTATCAGGAATGTTAACTATCAAAGAAATGTAACTCTGTATATACCCAATCAATTCAAACAGCCAACTGTGAAACTATTCAAGCGTGAAAAATTTTCAGACAGGGGTTCAATAGTCAAAGTATAAACATTGCACCAAATGTAATAAAATGATATATCAAATCAAATGAATCAAATAGGCAATGATGTAGCAATCACATATAGCAAAAGTGATCAATCATAAAGTTCTATTAGTTTACTGGAATATCAAGTCCATTATATGTCACGATGAAGTCTCTATTGAACTCACAGTTTATACGTGTAGGTCAAGATTCAGGACGAATATATCCATTTGAGAAAAGTTCACAGTTAATTGTCACAATATACACAGGTTACAGGATAGTACTCAAATTACACATCAGGGTGGAATTGGCAAATCTTCGGTCAAACCTACGTGGGCTCCATTTTGTAACAGTGGTTTCTTCATATATATATTCACTAAAGTCTGTTACTTGTTTTATGTATATTTATTATATACAATGTTTTGGACACTAAAATACAAATAATAACAATAATAAGGACATGTACTAAACAGAGATTATCATTTAAATAAATTCATATAATAAGAGTTATCTTTCTTACTTTCAATGCAAACATAAAAAAAATCGCGAAAATACACTTTACTCAGATGATGCATAAATAGTAAATAGAAATATTTTGAATACAATATCAAAAATAATAAATAAATCAAAACATACCCAAATGTGGTTCGATGCCCCAAAACACATCAAAATTCTCTATATCATTCAAACATCATCTATAAAAATACATGTAGCACTCTAATAAGTGACCAATACACAAATGAAAATAACACAATATTCAGACAATCCGATGAACACAAAATGTGTAATCTCTGGATGTATTAAACTATCAAATTTACAACAAAATTACATTTATATCCAAGAGTTTACAATAATATAAAAACATACATACTTACAGTTATTGTGTGCTTCTTATAATGTTTCCAAAATATACAAAAATATGAAAGATAAATGTTTTTCCTATCACAACACTTCTAAGTCAATGAGCATCAGAACAAAGTATATATCCTAAACCAATGAGACTAAAGATAAAAATAACTAGCCAATGAAATAAGTTTCTACAAAAGTTTTAAACAATGACCAATGACCAAAAGTAATACAAAGTGGTCAAACAAAGTGAAATAACTCTAACATAAATTCATGAAAGATAAACAACTCTTACTGGTGACATGTAATACAGTATATGAAAAATACATATATATTTATAAAAAAATATAATAAATACAAAATACAGCCAAAAGTGACCCTATCACATATGTTATTCATGTCGGTCAAAAGCTCGCAGGAGCGTGTGTTGTGTTGAACATTATTTGTACTATCGACTTTAAATAAATCTTATCTTAATCTCGGGTAGAGAATATACATTTACGGATTACCTTTCCTACCATTATCGGTTCTGCAATGTAACTGTTGACTGGATTGATATCCCGTTTGACGTTGTGGTCAGCAACAGCTATCGAAATGTGTCATTGTATGTAGTCATTCGTTCTATTAGAAGGGAAAGTAATTCAAATATTTTAAATGGCACATAAGACTGACAATTCGTTTGATTGATCATTTCATGGCTATGGACGAGCTTGATCAAACCTTTGGACTGTGTTTCAAAACATGCAAAGAAACCACTTGCCGCGGAACATGGAAAAGTTTTGCTGACGCTTTAACAGTTTTTATAAACAAACCACAAGTTGTGAACAAAAAATTGTCAGGATCTCGGATTCTGTATCAAAATTATGTAGAAAAAACCAGTATTATACATGATGTAGGACTTTCTATGGAAGTAATCAGGAAAACAATAAATGAAGATACAGGGTTCCACCAGCTAGAGGAGATAGCTCCCTTATCAGCCACCAAAAATGTTGGCTTTATATTGATAGGGCGATTGTTGGTACCAAAGAATCCTACAGATGTCATAGCACAAGAGTTAATTATTATTGGTAGGTCAAATGAATGAAGTGACTGATCTTTTTTATCACAGGTGTTTGTGGCTCATTATATACATTATGCATTATATGGATGATTTTGGTAACATCAGCATGGTGACGACTTGACCAGACGACTCGTCACCCAATTTTTGGATTCTTTTAGTAACATGAAAACTCATCACCAAAACTTAGAATTTTTTAGCAGCATGAAAATTCGTCACCAAAACTTTTAGAAACACAAAAACTTATTATCAAAACTATGTTATCAGAACTTTGAAATTTTAATGTTGTGAACTACAAATCTTCTCGTCACGAAAACTTTTAACGAGATCACTGGAAAATCGTCACCAATTTTTTTCATACATGTAAATTGTGTAAAGTTTCAGCTTCTTAAGATATTAATAAAAACTCATCACCAAAACATTTCATAAAATTCACAAAAAAGTACAACTAAACTTATCACCATAACGTGTGAAAGTTTTATAGATACCATAGGGATACTCTTCAGCATTGTTCGTAGTTTATTGCACATGCAACTAGTTACCAAAAGGTAAGTTATAATTAACAACATAAGGAAACATAATTTACTATGTTTATTAATAGCATATTTCACAAATACATAATATATGATATGTAATGATATATCTTAGGAAGAGCAGTAGGCTCTCCCTAGGCGTCCGAGGAGCTGCTCAGTGGTGACGTCTCCACCATGGTATGCACACCATACTTCTTGAATCTTCTGGAGTATGTGAAGTAATATGTGTAATATATTACATTACAATGTCACACAAGGATTGAAGTAATACAATTTAAATAAGATGTATATTCATGTTTCTTATAGGTAAAAGGAATTACATCACTAACAATGAAAGGCATTTATGTGTATTTTACTGGAATGTACATAAAAAGGCAATTATAAATCATTTTACATTAATCTTGATATTTACATTTACAGTTTTTACATTTAAATTTGTTCTATATAATACATAATGCTAAAGTTACCCTTAAAGATGACTTCTGGCGGAAGCGCGAAAGTTTGCCCTCAAAAACAAGCTTCTGCTGGAGGGGCAGTAGATCGGCCTAGCTCTGAAGGACCTTAATCAGTAGATACAGGTTCAGACTAACCGACCCTGAAAAAAAAGGATATTTAATATCTAGCAAAACAATAAATAACATAAGTGGTTAGGTTTATTGAGGCTTTCAACAATTTTCTATGACGACATGGAAACGGGAGGTTACCATTATCTTAAAGTGGAGTTATACGAAGATTCGAAAATAATTAAGTATTTTCCTTTTACCAAAATTGGACCAGGAATATGCATTGCTCTCTATGATATAGTTCAATGCTTTACCCCATACTTTGGAATGCTAGTTATCAAATACCCACTCGAGCAGTTATAGTTAGCAGTCCATTTGAGTCTTGGGTCTGTTTGTTTTCTTGAAAAGTTGTTCATGCATTCTTATGATTAAGAGAGTAATTTTGAATGATGCTACCTACTAAAAGCCTTGCTTACCCTTTCAATTAATTATTTCATGCTAATTTTGTCATGTGTTTTCACTTTCTGTATTCATTTGATTTATAAACAGGGGAACTCTTACAAAAAAGATATATGTGGAGGGCTTTTGAAATTATGATATATTTTCTGTGATACGTGAAATTTTATAAACTTACAAGTTTAGAAAGATGAGAATATTTAATAGTTAGTTTCTCAGTGAGATTGCCTTCATAATAGCTACAATGTACCTTTAAGTTATTTTCTATTAATGAGCAGTTGTAAAAACTATCAACTCATCAAATTGAAGTTCCTTGATACAATTACCAGTACTACTTTTGTTAATCCACCTCCAATGACTGCAGATGAGAAATTAGGTTTCCATTGTGTCCATCTGTCTGATATGAGTCAGTGATTCATATTTTTTTTACATCTTTACAGATACTAACATGAAACTTGCTGTGAAGCTTGAGTGCGAGGAATTGCAGATCATTTTCTTTTTCAAGAGTTGCTACCTTTTGCAGAATTTGAATTCTTCATACTTCTATTTACAAATATTGACATGAAGTTGAACCTTCTTCTGAAGCATCATTGTGGAGATTTACAGATCAATTGTCACTTTTGCTGCAGTTGACCTACTTTTTCTACAGTTACTGCCCTTCACAGAATTTCAGTTTTAGTGTTTTCTCTGTCATCTTGCAGATATTGCCATGAGACTTGCTGTGAAGCTTCAGTGTTATGAGATACAGCATTTATTGTTTCAGCAATACTCAGTATGCTTGTTTTATTAGAATTTCCAAGGCATTCAAATGATGTATACTCGGAAAATGAAATATTGTACTTGTGTTCTGCACTACATTTATATACTGTATAATTCCGTGGCGACTTCTGTAATACGGCTGAGTCTGTAACTTTTCTTTCTTCCTTTAGATTTGGAACGAAGATGTGCAGCTTTTTATCCAATAAAATGTTTTATGCAGAATACAGACATATTTTGCTGTGCTGATATATTTCCATACAAATTATGCTATCTTGAGAGAAAAGAGAACATGAACAGGTAGATTTTGTACTTTTCTTTTACATTACACCTTAAATTTCACAATTTTGATAGCATCAGTCAGCTATGATTGATATGAAATTTACATGTATCACATGTGTCACATATGTTTAATTATAAAAAAGTTTAACCTTGTATGTACAGTACTCCAAAGTTTGTTATTTAAATCATATACCCATACCTGAATAGCATTGCTGTGTATATCAAAGATTATTGCTTTACACTTTTTTATTCATAGAATTCTGCAATGAATATATAGCACTATAAAGATTTATCAAATTTTCAGCTCATCTGAGCCAAAGTCTCAATTCTTTTATTTTTTTTAGCATGATGTTTGTCGTTCATCATCCACCCATCTATTGATAGTTGTAAAGTTTTAAAATTTCAATTTCTTTAGAATCACTAAACTGTAGGTATTTATTTAAATTGATAACTGAATGCATTACGGTGATCTGGAAGGTTGTCTTAAGCTATGGCTCCATTCCAAAATCCAATTCTTAACAACACATTTTTGACCTTTTTTTAATTTTTGCACCAGTTTTAGGTGAATTGAATTCCTCATTGTAGATTGCTTTTGTAATGTATTATTTTTCTTAGTATTATCTGATTTTTAGGGAAATAAAAACTATAGTACCGATAATGATTGAAAGCTAAAATCGGTTTTAGAAGGGAAGGCAATACATAAACGGCAGAATATATTTAGATTAAGCAGACTTTATTTTTAAAACTTAAGGAAACTTTGCAGAATGCCCTTGTCATATGTTCACGTTTCTTATGTGTAGCTTTGATATAATCACATATTATATTTATGTCTCCCCTTCAAAGGGGAGACATAATGTTTTTGTCAATTTTCTTCTTCTTCTTCATCTTCTTTTTTTTCATCCAAATTTTGTCCGGGCCATAACTTGAATACCATTTGAGTTAAGAACTTGAAACTTGGAACATAGAAAGGTGACAGTGAGGAAAGGTGCACGGCATTACAATTTTTTACCTTGACGTACATTTACAATCTCAAGGTCAAATTAAAAAAAAAATTGTCCAGCCTGTAATTTGAATATACTTTGAGGTAAGAGCTTGAAACTTGGAATATAGAAAGGTGACAATGAGGCAAGATGCATGGCATAAAAATTTTTGACCTTGACCTACATTTACAGTCTCAAGGTCAAATTATAAAAAAAAATTGTCCAGGCCGTAACTTGAACATCCTTTGAGTTAAGAACTTGAAACTTGGAACATAGAAAGGCAGCAGTGAGGCAAGGTGTACGGCATAAATATTTTTGACCTTGACCTACAGTTACAATCTCAAGGTCAAATTTAAAAAAATTGTACAGGCCGTAACTTGAATATACTTTGAGGTAAGAGCTTGAAACTTGGAATATAGAAAGGCGGCAGTGAGGCAAGGTGTACGGCATAAATATTTTTGACCTTGACCTACAGTTACAATCTCAAGGTCAAATTAAAAAAAATTGTCCAGGCCGTAACTTGAATATACTTTGAGGTAAGAGCTTGAAACTTGGAATATAGAAAGGTGACAGTGAGGCAAGATGCACTGCATAAAAAGTTTTGACCTTGACCAATTTTTACAATCTCAAGGTCAAATTTTTTAAAAAATGTGTCCAGGATGTAACTTGAATACCCTTTGAGGTAAGAACTTGAAACTTGGAATATTGAAAGGTGACAGTGAGTCAATGTGCACGGCATAAAACTTCTTGACCTTGAAGGTCAAATTAAAAAAAAAATTTGTCTAGTCTGTAACTTGAATACCCTTTGCGATAAGAACTTGAAATTTGGAACATAGAAAGGTGACAGCGAGTCAAGGTGCATGCCATAAAAATTTTTGTTTTGACCTTGATCTACATTTACAATCGCAAGGTTAAATTTAAAAAAAAATTGTCCAAGCTGTAACTTGAATACCCTTTGGGTGGCAGTGAGGCCATGGTGCACAACATAGAATTTTTTTACCTTGACCTACATTTACAATCTCAAGGTCAAACTGGAAAAAAATTGATCAGGCTGTAACTTGAATACTGTTTGAGGTAAAAACTTGGAACATAGAAATGTGACAGTGAGGCAAGGTGTACGGCATAAAAATTTTTGACCTTGACTTACATTTACAATCAATAGGTCAAATTTGTTTTTTTAATTTTACCATTTCAAGGTCATTTAAAGAAAGATCCTAAATTGTAATTTGTATATTTTTTTACTTATGGACTTTAATTTTATAGCATATAATAATACTGTATATGAACTGTGTCAAAAGTTTTGACCCTGAACTTAAGTCAGTTTTAGTACCCCTTGTCAGAAAATTTATTGTAAATGCAACGGTTGTAACAAAATACATTTATAATTAATCAAAATTAGGAGTCCCTGGCACTTCGTTATGAGTATGTTTTACTATACATTCATTTCTACAGAGTACTTGTATCTTAGATAATATTCCTATAATTTTTTAAAATCCTAGTCATATTCTTCCACTTGTAATGGCCCATTCTGAAACACATCCATAAGGAAGGGGAGACATATTTTTTTTGTTCAAAAAACAATACCCACTAGTTTTATGTGTAGCTATGATATAATCACATACTATATTCTTGTTTTAATAATCTGTTGAATTCAATTTCATTTGAATGAATAAATCAGTGTATTGTGTATCAGTATATCTATCATTTCATTTAGAATACAGATAGAAGTAGAAACCAAAACATTACAGAATTATAAAATTGCTGACAGTGACGCTGATTGTAATACAAGTGGTACAGGGAAAGTATTTACTTTTGGTATGAAGAGAAGTCATTCTCCTGACAACAAGGCTAAATATTTAGACTCAAAAAATACTTCAACTGATATGAAAGTTACAGCATTTAACAGTGACTCTGAAAACCAAGAGAAAGCCAGTATCTCAAATAAAATGAAGGTCACTAGGATAGAGAGTAACTCCAGCTCTCAAAGAGACTCAAGTCTTGATGAGGAGGTAGAATGTGTTAGTGAAAATGACTTTACTACAGAGAAAGACTCAAGGAATAGTACAGGGGAAGGGAAGACAGAAAACAAGGATTTCACCAATGTCACCAGAGGTCACACCATTGTTTGGATGTGTGATGTGCTACTGAACAAACTTAGTAACTGGAGCAGTCAACCACATTTGAAAACAGCAGTTACCTCCCTTAGATTAGTAGCTCTTCAACGCTATGCACAGGTCTATGGCTACCTCAAGGACACATATGGTAGAGAACTTGTGAAAGTAAGACATACGTTTTCTGATTTACAAATAAAGCTATATAATTTTTAGTTCTAATGGTGAAAGACTTGATCAGCTTATGCCATAGTGCATCTTCCAGCTTTCGTCAGCTGATGTAAACTTTTCTTGTTATCACTTCTTTTTCTGAACAGTAAGTCCTATTAATACGGGTCATTGAGCGGAATAAAAGGTACAACCTGTAGCTGGTCTTAAATGAAAAAAGGATTGGTCAGATGTTCAAAGAGGCTGTCATGGCAGCTATCTTGAAAGCTTGTCCTGATTATAAGTTTTGTTTATGCAGGACCCTGACTGGATGATTGACAATAACAGAGTCATCCATTTTTATACACCCGTATATAAAAATGTGGGCGTATTATGCTATACTGCTGTCGTCCGTCCGTCCGTCTGTCCCTCCGTCCGTCCGTCCATCCTTGTCCGACCATCTCCTCCTTAACTAAAGGGGAAACAAAACTTTTGATGGTGTCATATGAAAGGGTATGACTTGTACTTGTGCATGTGTGTTTCAATGTTGGGGGTCAGGTCCCTGGGGTGGGGGAAAATGGGCAAGGTCGGAAAAGCTTGTCTGGGCTTCTCCTCCTTAACTAAAGGGGGAACAAAACTTTTGATGGTGTCATATTAAAGGATGTGGCTTGTAGTTGTGCATGTGGGTTTCAAAGTTGGGGTTAGGCCCCTGGGGTGGGGGAAAATGGGCTGGGTCGGAAAAGCTTGTCCGGGCTTCTCCTCCTTAACTAAAGGGGGAACAAAACTTTTGATGGTGTCATATGAAAGGATGTGGCTTTTAGTTGTACATGTGGGTTTCAAAGTTGGGGTCAGGCCTCTGGGGTTGGGGAAAATGGACGGGGTTGGAAAAGCTTGTTCGGGCTTCTTCTTCTTAACTAAAGGCGGAACAAAACTTTTGATGGTGACATATGAAAGGATATGGCTTGTAGTTATGCATGTGGGTTTCAAAGTTGGGGTCAGGCCTCTGGGGTGGGGGAAAATGGGCGGGGTCGTAAAAGCTTGTCCGGGCTTCTCCTCCTTAATTGAAAGGGGAACAAAACTTTTGATGGTTTTTTGAAGGGTGTGGCTTGTAGTCGTGCATGTGGGTTTCAAAGTTGGGGTCAGGCTTCTGGGGTGGGGGAAAATGGGCGGGGTCTGAAAAGGTTGTCCGGGCTTCTCCTCCTTAACTAAAGGGGGAACAAAACTTTTGATGGTGTCATATGAAAGGATGTGGCTTGTAGTTGTGCATGTGGGTTTCAAAGTTGGGATCAGGCCCCTGGGGTTGGGGAAAATGGGCAGGGTTGGAAAAGCTTGTCCGGGCTTCTACTCTGTAACTAAAGGCGGAACAAAACTTTTGATGGTGTCATATCAAAGGATGTGGCTTGTAGACCACATCAAATCAGGATGCGGGCGTATCATGCACCCGTTAGCGGTGCCCTATTTTTTAATATGGCTACCATGGCAGTCACCTTGAAAAGGCAATCTATCTGTTAAGTTTAATATACATGTAAGTCTAACTTGTTCAGAAAAATTTTAATGTTTTCCTTATCTATCAGAATTCATGCATAATAATTACAAAACATTTATGTGATAAATGTAAATGAAATGTGAGATACTTTTTTAATCTCGTTTTTAGCTTGCCTGGACAAAATAATCTCTGGTTAGCTAATGTCTTAGTCCTACTGTTGGCATAGGTGGTGTAGACAAAAACTTTAACCTTAGCTCTACCTTCAAAACTATCAAACAGAGGGCTTGTATATTCCACATGTACATTCTTTGTGAAAGACGTTGTCATTGGTACCATCATCATTGACCCCATCATCTAGATTTTGTTGTTTGACCTACTTCTCAAAACTTAAACTTGCCGATATCTCATCAATTATTAAGATAGAGATTTCATATTTCACACGTGAGTTCATTATGGCTAGATATTTCTGTGGTTACCAAAATTTGTTACCTTGTGAACTTGACCGTGAAGTTTGACATACTTTTTCCCCCAAAAAAACCTTGCACATAACTCATAGACTGCGGAGTGTACAGCATTCATATTTACATTTATCTTGATTATGGCTAGACTTGTTTGTCTGTACCAAACTTTTGACCTCACTACCTTGAAGTTGATATTTGACCCACTTTTCTAAAACTTTAACCTTGGCCATTATTAATGAAGAGTTAGAGATATGGGCTTTGATGCTTCACATGAACATCATCTGATGGTACCATAACTTTTTCACTTTTGATCTCAATTTGAACTTGAGCTTGAAATAAAACAAACATTGAAAATACATGCTTTCCCTCGGACAGCGTCCTGCTTGTGAGCTGTGTTGTCTTCTCACAGTTCTTGTTAGCTTTACTGGTCATATGTAACTCCAACTCATACATGTACAGTAGCTTTTTCTTGCATGTCTGACAGGCTGTTTGCCTGGTCCTCTGGTTGCATTAAACATTAGCTTATAATCGTTACTCATCCTGTCTATCACAAAAAGTCAGCGGCAGTCTCATTTTGTCATTAAGTGATGGAGATTATGGCTGTAGGTACTTAGCCTTGGACAGGGTCAATGTAACTCTGTATCATTTTGTATGTGCTGCTGCAACTTTTGATGAAGCAGCACAGGAAGAATCTACTCTGGATACTTGACAACACGTAGAATATAAATGTAATATAAACCATTATGACTGCCATGATGGCCATCTTGAAAATCTTTGAAAAGAGTTTCTTCCAAAATCACTGAAAATAAGATAGTGGGAGCTGCACATACAAAATTATACAGTGTAATATATGCAGTGTTATGTAGCGTTATATAGAAAATAGATAGAATCTTTAGCATTTAGTTTGTGGTATTTATGATAACAAAACATGTATTTTTTCAAATATAGGTTTGGCCAGAGAAAACCGATCCTCAGAAATTTGTTTATGAAGATGTTGCCATAGCAGCATATCTTATAGTAAGTTTTGATTATACCCCTTCCAAACTTTGGCAAAGGGATTTTTTTGGTCATTCTGTCCTTCTGTCCCATCGTAGTGTGTCATTCCTTCTCTTCCTATGCTCACAGAAAAAGGACATATGTTTTTCAAACCTTCTCTGAGTGAGAACAATGTTCTAGTATTGTGTTGGGAATGAAGTTTGAAGTCAACACCATGGTTCCCATTTCTCACTACTTTCAATTGATCTGTGATCAAAGTTGCTACTAAATTGGTTGCATATGCCACTTAAAAAATGATTTTGTGACCCGAATTAGAATTTGCCGCCATGTCTGTTTTTGTTTGTTTAGAAGTGCTCAGCTATTATTGTCCCCGATTTTTGTGCGGGAGTTCTCATACTTTTATCAGTTCCGTCTACAATTATGTGTCATAGGTAAAAGTTCGATAATTCTTGAGCCAGTCAGCTGATCTACAAATGTATGTCACATTGGCGTCAAAACAAACACTTATCTGGAGGCACCAAAAAACAGAGAAGGATCCAGTATCAGTGACTTCAAGCCAGACTTATGCATTGCTTGATGGTTCTCCACCACACAGAAAGTCAAATACAGGGAATGGCCCAATGATATTGAACTTAATGATAAAAACTAGGGTTGTCAAATCGGAAGTTTTTCACTAACCGGTTAATCGGTACTTTTTCCGATCGAGTACTCGGTTACTCGTATCAATAGACATTGATTAATTGTGTACGCAGCAAGGGGCCCCATCAAATCATAAACTTCATAATGATAAACCGATGTCTGTCACATGGCCCCCTACTACTATCAGGTGTCCGTTTGAAGTAATTTCAAGCCTTTGACATTTGAGGTGGCATTTTTGTTTTCCAAAATAACACCAACTGTATTTACAACCCAAGCCCCTGTAGTACATGTACAAATAAGCTATGGATAAAGGTAATTAAAGATGATCAACTCAGTGATACAAATAATCGATATATATATTATATTGGCCGCGGCGGTTGAAGGAATACCTGATGGTGTATTGTTTGATTGTCAAAACATTCATAGAGGAATGTGTTCCGTTGCGCAACAAAAACAAGACAAACAAACGGAGCGGGATAACAGTTTCATTCTATTTTTCTTTTAATTTGTTTTTTTACCGAGTAACCGAACACTAAATTTACTAACCGATACTCGGTTCTTTCGACGGTTAACCGATTACCCGGGTACTCGTTGACAACCCTAATAAAAACTGGACATGTTGAAGCGTAACAGTGCTTTTCTTGCATTAAAAAGAGTTTTTCTCTACATATGTATTGTTATTATAAAAAATACAAGCTTTCATAAATGGCAAATCAAAATTCCACAAATGGCAACCAAAAGTTTGCTCTAGGCGACCTCATTTGCAAATGGCGACCAAAATTTAAGCAAGGTCGCCTTTTAGCGACCACATCTTGAATGCTACTTGGAGCACTGTTGATACTACTTTTTCAGGCAATGACAATGGGGGAATATTTGGAGATTGACAGGATTGTGTTGATAGAAGGGGTTTTCAAGAAAGATATGATAATAAACTATAAGTGTGTTGATTATGGCATACTTGAAATGATTTAAATCAACAGTAATACATCAATCCAGCTCTATGAATTCAACATTTATGAACTGATGAATGATTCTATAATTTGACATGATCATTGTATTAAGTTCAGTATAGCATATATAGTGTTTACCTCAAGCTTCAAGTTACAGGATGAGAATTTTGTTTGCACTTTGACAGGTTTTATGGGAACAAGAGAGACTGCAAAAGTCTCTGGAAAGGAAACAGTCCTTTGTAGATCTTGGATGTGGTAATGGTCTGTTAGTGTACATCTTAACCAAGGAAGGGGTGAGTTTAATTCTCATTTTATCACTACAGGTATGTTTATTTCCAGGTGTAGCTTCTCATTTTATCACTACAGGTATGTTTATTTCCAGGTGTAGCTTCTCATTTTATCACTACAGGTATGTTTATTTCCAGGTGTAGCTTCTCATTTTATCACTACAGGTATGTTTATTTCCAGGTGTAGCTTCTCATTTTATCGCTACAGGTATGTTTATTTCCAGGTGTAGCTTCTCATTTTATCACTACAGGTATGTTTATTTCCAGGTGTAGCTTCTCATTTTATCGCTACAGGTACGTTTATTTCCAGGTGTAGCTTCTCATTTTATCGCTACAGGTACGTTTATTTCCAGGTGTAGCTTCTCATTTTATCGCTACAGGTACGTTTATTTCCAGGTGTAGCTTCTCATTTTATCACTACAGGTACGTTTATTTCCAGGTGTAGCCTCTCATTTTATCCCTACAGATACGTTTATTTCCAGGTGTAGCTTCTCATTTTATCACTACAGGTATGTTTATTTCCAGGTGTAGCTTCTCATTTTATCGCTACAGGTATGTTTATTTCCAGGTGTAGCTTCTCATTTTATCACTACAGGTATGTTTATTTCCAGGTGTAGCTTCTCATTTTATCACTACAGGTATGTTTATTTCCAGGTGTAGCTTCTCATTTTATCGCTACAGGTATGTTTATTTCCAGGTGTAGCTTCTCATTTTATCACTACAGGTATGTTTATTTCCAGGTGTAGCTTCTCATTTTATCGCTACAGGTATGTTTATTTCCAGGTGTAGCTTCTCATTTTATCACTACAGGTATGTTTATTTCCAGGTGTAGCTTATTGATATATAATGATGCTCTAGATCATACAGTTTGTTCCATGACTTTGCCATAAAGGCAGTTTGAGAACTATCCTAGCCTGTCTAATAAATAGCAATAATTTCTGCCTGCCTACAAATCATGATTTTCTCTCAGTTTGTTGGTCGCTCTAGCTGTGTGTACTTGGTTTTGTCTCTCTGCCTTCTGTACATCACAGATTTTCTGTTTGTTGGTCCATCTGCAAGTACTTCTGTCTGTCTGCCTACAATATTTCCTGAGAACAAGACCTTGATAGCATACCTGTCCTTTTGTTTGTATGTCCATGGTTTACTGGTATACATTTTCACTATATCAGCTTCATGTTATTAGAAGGATTTTGATGTAACTGTTTGAATCAAGTTCTCAGAGCCCCTTATATTAAGGATTGGATCCAGTGTGAATCAATATAGATTTCAGAGGATTCCTTCATTTTATCAATTTCTTCAAACTGTCTGCTCAGATTCATAAACCAAATTCATCAGAATTATCCAATTTTGGCTCTTTCTTTTTTTTACTGATTTTCACACATGTATTTTCAATGTGCCATTTCTTAATAGCCTATGAAGACTTTGATAGGCCAGTTTCCAAATTAATTGGACTATGGCCCCTGGCCCCCCTTTTTTCCAACATCTGTATAAGTGTTATTGTAAGAATTAGTATGCCACAATGGCATGTATGTTATTAAGATTTAAAAGGAATGGAGGAATTCTGTGGGTCATATTTAGATGTTAGTGACATTATCAACAATTTAAATGGAAATCTATTTTTATTTTAATGGAAGGATTTTAATAAATGGATGATGTAGTCATTGTCACCTACATGTGTTACTGCTTTTGCTGTTATTCATACAGGAACAGATTCATGGGTGACAAAGTATTGATGAGTGATGTTAGTCTTTTAAAAAAGAATTAGGATATTAATGGATTATACAGAATGAAAAACTAACATGTCAGATTGTGAGGTCTTATTTATTTCAATTTTGAATGGAAATTTCTGATAGGTCTTGTCTTTTATTCAATTCTGAAATGAAATCTCTGATAATGTGTACTCTTTTATTTGGAAATTTTGAATACTTGCTCATTTTGTCAAGTGCTCAAGGAACATGTACTAAGGTGAACAAAATATGCCCATTTTGGCCTTTTCTTTGAAAATATTTCCCAGAAGAAATGAAGATCCAGGTGTTAGTTCTATAATTATGATTTAAAAGATGTATT
This sequence comes from Pteria penguin, assembly GCA_035048485.1. Taxonomy (NCBI): domain Eukaryota; kingdom Metazoa; phylum Mollusca; class Bivalvia; order Pterioida; family Pteriidae; genus Pteria; species Pteria penguin. Next base: position 71,041,170 of record CM068582.1, on the reverse strand, counting down.
TATCACTTTCAAAAAGAAACCAAATCTTTCAGATGAAGATATTGAAATATATGTGGTTTGTAGATGTATTATGACTAGAATGAGGTTAAGCTTGTGCATTGCACATAGAAAACCCCTCACTGCTTCAATGGATCTCTCGCAAAGGTATAAATTTCTATGCAATGCATCAGGCGGATGCTTTCACCATAAATGTGAAATTATCATGGAGTCAATCAATTGTCAATCAATCAGTTAAAAACATGTCATCCGGTAGATTGGGCCAGTTTTAGACCCCAGAAAGTACCCTACTTGACAAACGTCTTTTACAGAACGGTTTCATAAATCAACAAACTGAATGCACCAGAGTGATTTAAAAGGACATCTTAGGAAGAGTTGTTAGCTCACCTGAGCCAAAGGCTCAAGTGAGCTATTGTGATCAATCACCGTCCGTCGTCCGTCCGTCGTCCGTCGTTAACTTTTCACATTTTCGACTTCTTCTCCAGAACCACTGAACAGAATTTGATGAAACTTGATAAGCATGTAGTACTCATGGTCCCCTACAAGTGTTGTTGTTTTTCGTCCAGATTCATCAACAGGTGGCGCCACCACAGGCAAAAGTAGGTCAAAGAGGGTACCCTCCTTTGACAAACTTCTTCTTCAGACCGGGGGCATACAGAGACAAACCAAATGCATAGGAATGATCTAGAGGGATGTGTGAAGAAGTGTTGTTATTTTTGGTTCCATTCCGAAATCAAATTTTTGACGTTTTTTTGTACTTGGTAGTTTTAATGCAGATAATTTGGTTTAATTTGATCATTTTGATGGTAAGAAATACTACTGCGAAGAAAATTTTTCAATATTTTATGTTTTGGATTTTTTATGAATTTTTTAAGACTTTCAAGAAAAAGGGGGGGTGGGATAATTGGTGTAAACATTTCACAGTTTGAACTTTTTCTTCGGAAACACTTGCTGGAATTCAATGAAACTTGGCATGCATCAAATACTCAAGGTCCCCGACAAATGTGGTCATCTTTGTCAGGATCCATGAACAGGTGGCACCACCACAGACAAAAGTAGGTCACAGAGGGTACCCTCCTTTGACAAACTTCTTATTCAGATCGGGTGCATACAGCGACAAACCGACTGCATAGGAATGAGATAAAGGCATATGGGAAGAAGTGTTGATATTTTTGGTTCCATTCCAAAATCAAATTTTTGACGTTTTTTCATTTTTATTTTGGACTTTGTTATTTTAATGCATTAAAGAGTTATTATTTTCTTTTAGTAAACATTGATGCATTCATTTGGTTTCATTTAATCATTTCTATGGTAAGGAATGCTGGTGTGAAGGAATTTTTTCAATATCTCGATTTTTGAATTTTTTATGAATTTTTTAAGACTTCCAAGAAAAGGGGGGGGGGGGGGGACAATTTTTCATATCTTCAACTTGATCTACAGAACAACTTGAAGGATTGTGATAAAACTGGGTAGGATGCAAGTACTCATAGTCCTTTTCAAAGGTTTTGTTTTTTGTGCGGATCATCCAAATTGGTTAACAGATAATGCCACCATGTCTAAAAGTAGGTCTCACAATGGTACATGTACCACTTGGTAATTGAAATATGGAGAGTAGCGGTTCAAATCCAGCTGTGGTCAAAAAAATTTTTTTTTTTTTTTACACATCTAAATAAGTTTTTAGATGTTTCTCAACACTCAACATATGAAATTAGGAATTTTACGTTTAAGACTTCCAAAAAAAAGGGGGGGGGGTGTGGCCATTTTTCACATTTTCAACTTTTTCTACAAAACCGTTTGAAGGATTTTAATAAATCTTGGTAGAAATAAGTCACTTATGATCCTCTTCAAATTCTGTTGTTTTCGTCCAGACCTCTTTACAGGTGGCGCCACCATAGTCAAGAGTAGGTCACAAAAGAGTTCCCTCGTTTAACAATATTCTTTTTCATACGGGCTGTATACAGAGACAAACAGAATGCATAGAAATGATCTAGAGGGATGAGTGAAGATGTATTGTCATTTTGGTTCCCTTCCAAAATCAAATTTTAGAATTTTTTTCGACATTTCTTTGGACTTGGTGATTCAATGCAGAAAAAAGTGTCATATTTCCTAGTTAATTGATAATGATGATTTCTTATGGACTATTGTGATCATAATTATGGTAAGGATTGTTACTTTGAAAGAATTTTGTCAATATCTCAATTTTTGGATTTTCTATGAATTTTTTAAGACTTCCAAATGAGGGTGTATAGGAACAATTCAATCACATTTTTCACTTCTGCTGTTATACCACATGAAAGATTTTAATGAAACATGGAATACATGAAGTACTAAAAGTCCTCTATCAATTTGGTAAATTTCATCCAAATTGGTTAACAGATAATGCCACCATGTCTAAAAAGCAGTTCTCACAATAGTACATATACCACTTGGTAATTGAAATATGGAGAGTAGCGGTTCAAATCCAGCTGTGGTCAAAATTTTTTTTTTCATTTCATTACACATCTAAATAAGTTTTTAGATGTTTCTCAACACTCAACATATAAAATTAGGCAATTTTAAGTTAGATCTGGACAATATTTGAAACAATTGTTGTTCATGACCCAGACTTGAAATCAGTCAACAAAAGGCCCCACCTAAAGAAAATGACTAACTTGTTGCCCTGAATGACTTCTTGCAGAGACAAAGGAAATGCTTAATATCAAAATCACCTGAATGGATGTGCAAAAAAGTGTTGTTTTTTATTCTAGCCTGAAATAAAATTTGACATATTTTCAACATCTGTGTTGACTTAGTCACATTAATGCAAAAATAAATGAATTCTTCCTTCATGCATGACTGATAATATAGGTACTCAGGTGAGCGATACAGGCCCACTTGGGCCTCTTGTTTTTAGTCCCATTCTGAAATAAATTATTTGAGAAATTTTGACATCTTTTGCATATTTTCAGATTCTTTCTTCTTGTAGATTACTTTAAATGTATTAATTTTTGTGTGTTGTAGTTGATTCTATGGAATTACTTGATAGTGTAAAGAACTGGAATTCATAGATTTTTTTTCAATTTTTAAATAATAAAATCATAAAAGGGAGGAAGGGAATTGTATTAGAGTTCTCAGGTTAGTGGTATAAGCCCACTTTGGGTCTCAAATGGGCCTCTTTTTACATGGTTCCTGTTAATTTATTTAAGGTCAAGTCATTGCAAATTACAGTTTTGATGCCAGCTTTGGCATTTATATTGGTCATACATATCTATTTTTTTCATATGGAGCTTAAATTTGTAAATTTCAAAATTGTAGTTGTACAAACAAAAAGAGTAATGTTTTGGTGATGCAGATGTAGCTCCTTAATACAGTTCATACTTGTTTTGTGAATTCCAGTTAATTTTCCAAAGTATTAACAGAAATTTATTGAAGTTCATGCATTAATTAAGAGTCTATCATCTGTCCACTTATACTAGTTCTTTTTTGTTGCCTGATGTTTAACTTAATATACAGAATGAACTGTTCATTCCTTGTATATTAAGTGAAATTTAAAAGATTTTGTAGTTTCCTTGTGTAAGCTGCAGTTCTATTTTACATTATGTTACATATTTACAGCATCCAGGAGTAGGGCTAGATATAAGAAAAAGAAAAATATGGGAATGGTATGGAACAGATATTCAACTCAGGGTTTGTATCATTCATAACAGCTAGCACTTGTATGTTACAGTTAGCACTTGTATGTTACAGTTAGCACTTGTATGGTATCTATGGTATCAGTATTCTCACTTTATACCTTTTAGCCTGTTTGCAATACAAAAAATGGGGATGTTTGAATCACAAAAAGCATGGATATGAGTATATTGTGACAATAACTGAAACTGAGGCACATACACCTTTCAACACTAAAGATGATGTAATGATATCGGTACATTTTAAGGTCATAGAAACTTGTACTGTAGTTTGTTCTAGCTATTACTGTAGAATGTTATGCAGTCAGTTTGTAGTGTTTAGTATGAGTGTTCAGTTCAATCATTTAGGTAGTTGGCTTGAGACTGAGAGATGCTAGGTTCATGTTTCACCGGTAGCTTGTGAATGTCTTGTCTTTCTGATGAGAGTAAAAACTGAAGTCCCATGTCAAGGTAGATATGGTATGTAAAAGATTCCTCATTGCATCAGGTGGGTCTATAAGAGTAAAAACTGAGGTCCATGTCAAGGTAGATATAGTATGTAAAAGATCCCTCACTGCATCAGGCGGGTCCATAAGAGTAAATACAGGGGTCCCATGTCATGGTGGATATAGTATGTAAAATATCCCTCACTACATCAGGTGGATCCATATCAGTCTGATTAAAACCATATATTTATTCTGCTTCTCTATTTGTCCCATTGTGGATAAAGATCTGGTGAAACTCCGTAAGGGGTCATGTTCTGGTGAACTCTGATGACGTTTCAGTCACCGAATCCGTTATTTCCCATAGCCAATCAATGACTTGGCTGGACACGTGATAGTGACGCAATATGTAACAAACACTGTTCAAAAACTTCCGTGTGGGTCTCGCACACTGGTGATGTTAATTTCATTCCTAAGAATTTGTAGCTGATCCACTGATTGGCTGGAAATCAGAGTTCACCAGAACATGACCCCTTATGGAGTTTCACCAGATCTTTATCCACAATAGGACAACTAGAGAAGTGGAACAAAGATATGGTTTTAATAAGATTGGGTCCATATGAGTAAAAACTGAGGTCCCATGTCAAGGTAGATATTGTATGAAAAATTCAAATTCAAATGCTTTATTGACGATTACCATACATGAGGTGTACATCATAAATCAACATCATATAAATCATGTATCATGATAAACATTCACAGCTTAAACACAATCGTCCTGATTTCTCAACTCAGAGAACCTCAGATTAAAACACTCATTCAAATATTGATATATTAAATGCTTTGTGAATGTGTAATTTTCAGGACTCATGAGATTTTTTATGGAATTTGCATTCTGTGAAATTACCCAAATATTTCGAGTATTTATTCCTTAAGTGACCCTGTTTGGTACAAAATAATAGGAAATGTTTCTCATCCTCCACTTCATTTGAGCAGAATTTGCAAAATCTATTATACAGTGGAATTGGAGTTTTACACTATCTCCCAACCTCAATATTGAGGATATGTGCACTTAATCTTAGTTTAGTGAATAAGATCTGCATGATTTTGGTAATGTGAATTTCAGATATTCTTGCATTTCAAAATTATAATCATACATTTGACTGTGAAATACAAGTTTTCCACAGTTTGCTTGCTTTATGTTTTATCAAATTGATTAAATAATCTTATTTTGATAATATTTTCTTAAGATATTGCTAAATGTTTCATAGGAAATCTCTAAAGAGGAAAGTCCAATAATCTTTGCAATAATACTCAATGACTTTGTCATGCCTGGGCTAGTCTCCATACGAGATAAGTTTTCATTCTCTTTTAAAGCATCAATTAACTATGCACTGGGTTATTATTTTGGGATGCAAATTCCATACCTCTTAATCTTCAGTAATACTTATATTTTTATGTGTAAAGGATATAGACCTATGTCAGAAAATACTGCCACATTAGAAGCTTTCTTATGAACACCCAGTATGTCTTTCAAAATAGTATTTTGTATTTTTTCAAAGGGCAATTCTGATTGGGTAGCTACATCAATCTTAAAATCAGTAATCCAAATTTCAGAAGAATATGTAACAATAGGTAATATGAGAGCCTGATACATTTTTAACTTGAACAGAAAAATCATTTGTAAGTGGTATTTTGGATTTAATTGAATAATGAGCCTTTCTAGCTTTTTTGTCTTAAACTCCCATTCCATGAAAAAACTTATCCAAAATATTTATATTCATTAATTATTTCAACAGCATTTTCCCCAAAATAGAAACAAAATGGTTCAGTGCTTATCTTTCTCTTAGAGAAAATCATAACTTTCAGTTTTATCTAGATTTACATCAAGCTTCCAATGTTTTCAGTAATCATGTAACCCACTAAGACAATGCTGGAGACCAGATGGTGACTCTGAAATCAGTATTAAGTCCTCTGCAAAGAATAAATGATTGATAGGTGTAGTATTTAGTATTGCAGGTTCTGTTTTCTCTAAATCTAGATATTGATGAAAATCATCAATAAAGATGTTGAAAAATATCGGACTTAGATTATTGCTTTGTTTTATTACGATACTGGTGTAAAATGGCTGACAATGATAGATGATAGATACATCTTTACAAGCTCATTTATTTGATGAATACATACAGGAACGGAAATTGGCAGTCGCTCAGTCACCCATGGCTACCAAAATTTTAGCTGGGCTCCAAAAACTTCAAGTCCTGATCACCCATGTGGCTTTTTGCATTTTGAGTTGAATTCCTGGACACAGTTTCAGCCAATTAAAAGGAATCGGTATTAATCAGCAAAACTCTTTAAATTTAATTGTTGTATTACATCAGAATCTAAATGCATTTTAGCCTACATTACAAGCCATTGATGTCGCAGTATTTGCATAAAAATTTCACTCACAAATGTGATCTTGCCGTATGTGTTATAACAATAAATGAACATAAGCAATGACAAGAATGCATACATGAGTGACGTAGATTTTTTAAAACATCAACAGCCAAGCTCAGATCACCAACGATGTGGAGATTCCTGGAGGCAGTGTCTCGGCCCTCAGTAAAAGGAACAAATACTGATAACTTAAGATGAAAACGAACAGTAGACCCTTTCACGTTAACTGCAGGACTTATGTATAGAGTGTCAAAATCATCATTGTTCCCACAAAATGACATAAAGTACAATGAAATTACATTATGACGTCAAATATTTCACAGGAAACATAACTGTTTTCCACTCAAAACATCAATTCCACAGTTAACATGAAAGGGCCAATATCAAAAGAATTATGCAACAATTATAAAGTTGTGACTTCTCAACAGAGTGGTTAAAATCAATAACAACTTAATTTTATGTTTTTTTCTATGTCCCCAATTTTTGTTCTGGGCTCCTAAATTTTCAAAGCTTGGGGCCCAGTTGGCCCCCATATTGAATTTGTAAAGGTATGTCCCTGACATGCCTTGTAGTATTTTGGAATACTTGCCTCCTATTCCTTTTTTCAATAATTTTAGTATTATTGTTGATCTCCATACATAATCATAAGCTTTCCTAAAGTCTACATAACATACAAATAATTTTTGTTTCTTACTTGTTAAATACTTGTTCACAAGAGTTTTTAAAATAAATCTGTTAACTGATGTTCTGTGATTTCTTCTAAAACTTGACTTATGTGGACTCAACAAATTATTTTCTTCTAAATAGTCATTCAGTCTCTTTTGCAGTAATCCATTAAATAGTTTCTCTAGACAGCTTGATACACTAAGTCCTTTATAATTATTAGTATTATTCGCATCTCCAGATTTATATAGTGATGAGATGAAAGATAAATTCCATTTTTCTGGCATCTGTCCATCTTGAAGTATCTTATTAAAGAGTATAATTAAATGTTAATTTTATAACAGATCATCCTGCCTTAAACTCATTCAAAATCAAATCTGGACCTGCACTCTTTGTAGATTTTAATTTTGAAATACCATCTTTTATTTCTCTAAAGGTAAAAGGATAATCTAATGGAGATGGTGATTCAAGCATCAGCTTGTCAATTTGATCTTAGAGTTATCTTTCTTACACAATAAATTTTTGTGGTTATTAACAAAATCTTTGATCCCAGTGATGAGTATTGGTCTTGAGAATAGTTATCTTTTGCTTTACATTCATTGAGATTTTTCCAAAATTTCTTGGAGTTTTTCTGTGAGATACAATTGATTTTATTGGATAATGACAGAAAATGTTCTTGTCTAAGTTTTTTCCTTAGTTTATTATACTCTCGAAGCCTAGTGGTATCACATTCGCCTCCTGATCAGGAGGCCGGAGTTCAAGTCCCGCTCTGGTCATGCCGGTGTCATGTCTTTCAGATGAGATGGTAAAATCCCAGGCCCCGTGTCGTGGTATACATGGTATGTTAAAGATCCCTCACTGCTTCGAGTGGGTCCGTTGCAAAGGTCAAAATTTGTATACCCCGCATCAGGCAGATGCCATCTCCATATACAAGGAATATTCGTGGTGTGACGTTAAACAAAAATCAATCCATCAATCAATTATACTCTCTTTTATGAGCAGAAAATGATTGCCTAATATCTAGATTTTTAGGGAATTTCATGACTTTTTTCCAAGCTGATGTACTTCTCTTATTAAAAATAAAGAATTATTTGACATCCATGTTTTTGTTTAGGTTTACTTCTGTTTTTTCTTATACTTTAAAGGGTACTGTTTTATTAGCAACATTGATGTAGATTTGAGTAATATCATTCACCAAGTCATTTACATTTGTACTACATGTATTTTGGTAATCTAATAATTCATAGAGTTGTAAAATATCAATTGTTGCCCCCGCATCAAGTAAAGCATTTTTATAAGCATCTTTGAACTGATAAGATCACAAATATTTACCTTTCAATAATAAACATTGTAATTTTCATTAGGAATAGTAGGACTAAAAGTATCACTGTAAGCAAGTGTATGTAAGAGATCCCTCACTGCATCAGGTGGGTCCATACAAGTAAATACTGAGGTCCCATGTCATGGTGGATATAGTATGTAAGAGATCCCTCACTGCGTCAGGTGGGTCCATACGAGTAAATACTGAGGTCCCATGTCATGGTGGATATATTTTGTAAGAGATCCCTCACTGCGTCAGGTGGGTCCATAAGAGTAAAAACTGAAGTCCCATGTCATGGTGGATATAGTATGTAAAAGATCCCTCACTGCATCAGGTGGGTCCATACGAGTAAATACTGAGGTCCCATGTCATGGTGGATATAGTATGTAAGAGATCCCTCACTGCATCAGGTGGGTCCATAAGAGTAAATACTGAGGTCCCATGTCATGGTGGATATAGTATGTAAGAGATCCCTCACTGCATCAGTTGGGTCCATAAGAGTAAAAACTGAAGTCCCATGTCATGGTGGATATAGTATGTAAGAGATCCCTCACTGCGTCAGGTGGGTCCATAAGAGTAAAAACTGAAGTCCCATGTCATGGTGGATATAGTATATAAGAGATCCCTCACTGCATCAGGTGGGTCCATACAAGTAAATACTGAGGTCCCATGTCATGGTGGATATAGTATGTAAGAGATCCCTCACTGCGTCAGGTGGGTCCATAAGAGTAAAAACTGAAGTCCCATGTCATGGTGGATATAGTATGTAAAATATCCCTCACTGCATCAGGTGGGTCCTTACGAGTAAAAACTGGGGTCCCATGTCATGGTAGATATAGTATGTAAGAGATCCCTCACTGCATCAGGTGGGTCCATACAAGTAAATACTGAGGTCCCATGTCATGGTGGATATAGTATGTAAAATATCCCTCACTGCATCAGGTGGGTCCATACGAGTAAATACTGAGGTCCCATGTCATGGTGGATATAGTATGTAAGAGATCCATTACTGCATCAGATGGGTCCTTACGAGTAAAAACTGGGGTCCCATGTCATGGTAGATATAGTATGTAAGAGATCCATCACTGCATCAGGTGGGTCCATACGAGTAAATACTGAGGTCCCATGTCATGGTGGATATAGTATGTAAGAGATCCCTCACTGCATCAGGTGGGTCCATACGAGTAAAAAGTGAGGTCCATGTCAAGGTAGATATAGTATGTAAAAGATCCCTCACTGCATCAGGTGGGTCCATAAGAGTAAAAACTGAGGTCCCATGTCATGGTGGATATAGTATGTAAGAGATCCCTCACTGCATCAGGTGGGTCCATAAGAATAAAAAGTGAGGTCTATGTCAAGTGAGATATAGTATGTAAAAGATCCCTCACTGCATCAGGCGGGTCCATAAGAGTAAAAACTGGGGTCCCATGTTATGGTAGATATAGTATGTAAAAGATTCCTCACTGCATCATGTTGGTCCATAAGAGTAAAAACTTATATCCCATGTCAAGGTAGATACAGTATGTAAAAATCCTTCACTGTATCAGTAGGGTCTATAAGAGTAAAAACTGGGGTCCCATGTCATGGTGGATATAATATGTAAAAGATCCCTCACTGCATCAGTTGGGTCCATAAGAGTAAAAACTGGGGTCCCATGTCATGGTAGATATTATTAGTTATATTGGCCTCACCCCTATGGATTTTACTGACCCTCTATGGTTCTGTTGGTAGGTCAGTATCAAACCATATAACAAATTTGTCACACTGAGGACCTTTTTATACCCTTTTATGAATGAACAAATGCATTAGTATTCCTTCGCCATGTCACACATTTTTACCCAGTGAAATACAACAATTTTGTCCCAGGTTTGATAAAGTATGTAAGAGATTCCACACTGCATCAGGTGGGTCCATAAGATATGTTTAATAAAACTTTTTTACATCGCATCATGCAGATGCATTCAGCATATAGATGCCATGACATAAATTGAATCAAACAAATCTATCTCACTGGATGGAAGTACATGTATATTTGTAAGAACATGTCCCTGATTCTGAGTCTCATTAATATCACAATGATATCACACAAGGTTATCAACGGAATTCAAGTATTTCTCCTGAAAATTAAGATGTTTCAGAATGTTGAAATGTGCATTAGAATGGAAATAACCTTCTTCTTATATAGGACTTTAGAGCAATAATGCTAATAATGCTAATTTAACATTCCAAACCTCTGTATTACTAGTACAGCTAATGTCTTGGTGTGCAGTCATGATGGAGTGACTAAAATAAGAAAGTCTATCCATCAAGATTTAGAGCCATGGTGATGTTTTGCAAAATCCATTACCAAGTAGCCATTACCTAGTAGCCATTACCTATTGGCCATTACCTAGTAGTCATTACCTAGTAGCCATTACCTAGTAGTCATTACCTAATAGCCATTACCTAGTAGCCATTACCTAGTAGCCATTACCTATTGGCCATTACCTAGTAGTCATTACCTAATAGCCATTACTTAGTAGCCATTATCTTGTAGCCATTATCTTGTAGTCATTACCTAGTAGCCATTACCTAGTACGCATTATGTAGTAGCCATTATCCAGTAACCATTATGTAGTAGCCATTACGTAATAGCTAATACTTAGTTGCCATTACCTAGTAGTCATTACCAGTAGCCATTACCCAGTAGCCATTACCTAGTAGCGATTACCTAGTAGTCATTACCAGTAGCCATTACCCAGTAGCCATTACCTAGTAGCGATTACCTTGTAGCCATTACCTAGTAGCCATTACTTAGTAGTTATTACCTTGTAACTATAACCTTGTAGCCATTACCTAGTAGCCATTACCTAGTAGTATTTACCTAGTAGTATTTACCCAATAGCCATTACCTAGTAGCCATTACCTAGTAGCAATTACCTAGTAGCCATCACCCAGTAGCCATTACCTAGTAGCCATTACCTAGTAGCAATTACCTTGTAGCCATTACCTAGTAGCCATTACCTAGTAGCAATTACCTAGTAGCCATCACCCAGTAGCCATAACATAGCAGCCTTTACCTAGTAGCCATTACCTAAAGCCATTACCTAGTAGCCATTACCTTGTAACAATTACCTAAAGCCATTACCTCGTAGCCATTTGATTTCCTCCTCTATTGATTCATTTAGGATTAACCATAAAAAGGCACAACACAGGTACCTGATACTATGCAGCCAAAACATAGTCTACAAGGAATTAATCTTTCCATCTCCCATCAGGCTTGGGAAACAGTTACATGTACAGTTTATACAACCAATTAGCAGTAGACTTTATTGAAACATCTACTTGCATGTGTAGTTCATAGAAATATCTCCCAACAGAGTTATTGAAACATTTATTAGCAGGGTACATAGAAATATCTAGTAGCAGAATATTGAACCAGCTCCAGCAGAGTATTGAACCAGCTGCCAGTAGATTTATAGATTAAGCCACCATCAGAGTATATAGAAACATTTACCAGCAGAGTTATTAAACTTAGCTACTATCACAGTTTTTAGAAAAAACTACCAGCAGAGTTATAGAAATATTTACATGCAGAGGTAATTGAAGCAGTTACCAGCACAGTTTATAGAAACACATAGGAGCAGAGTCATACAACCAGTTACCAGCAGAGTTTGTAGAAACATATAGGAGCAGAGTGATACAACCAGTTACCAGCAGAGTTTGTAGAAACACATAGGAGCAGAGTGATACAACCAGTTACCAGCAGAGTTTGTAGAAACACATAGGAGCAGAGTGATACAACCAGTTACCAGCAGAGTTTGTAGAAACACATAGGAGCAGAGTGATACAACCAGTTACCAGCAGAGTTTGTAGAAACACATAGGAGCAGAGTGATACAACCAGTTACCAGCAGAGTTTGTAGAAACACACAGGAGCAGAGTGATACAACCAGTTACCAGCAGAGTTTTAGAAATACATAGGAGCAGAGTAATACCAGCAGAGTTTGTAGAAACATATAGGAGCAGAGTGATACAACCAGTTACCAGCAGAGTTTGTAGAAACATCTAGGAGCAAAGTGACACAACCAGTTACTAGCACAGTTTGTAGAAACACATAGGAGCAGAGTGATACAACCAGTTACCAGCAGAGTTTGTAGAAACATATAGGAGCAGAGTGATACAACCAGTTACCAGCAGAGTTTGTAGAAACACATAGGAGCAGAGTGATACAACCAGTTACCAGCAGAGTTTGTAGAAACACATAGGAGCAGAGTCATACAACCAGTTACCAGCAGAGTTTGCAGAAACACATAGGAGCAGAGTGATACAACCAGTTACCAGCAGAGTTTGTAGAAACACATAGGAGCAGAGTGATACAACCAGTTACCAGCAGAGTTTGTAGAAACATATAGGAGCAGAGTGATACAACCATTTACCAGCAGAGTTTGTAGAAACATATAGGAGCAGAGTGATACAACCAGTTACCAGCAGAGTTTGTAGAAACACATAGGAGCAGAGTGATACAACCAGTTACCAGCAGAGTTTGTAGAAACACATAGGAGCAGAGTGATACAACCAGTTACCAGCAGAGTTTGTAGAAACATCTAGGAGCAGAGTGATACAACCAGTTACCAGCAGAGTTTGTAGAAACACATAGGAGCAGAGTGATACAACCAGTTACCAGCAGAGTTTGTAGAAACTACTATAAGCAGAGTGATACAACCAGTTACCAGCAGAGTTTGTAGAAACACATAGGAGCAGAGTGATACAACCAGTTACCAGCAGAGTTTGTAGAAACATATAGGAGCAGAGTGATACAACCAGTTACCAGCAGAGTTTGTAGAAACATATAGGAGCAGAGTGATACAACCAGTTACCAGCAGAGTTTGTAGAAACATATAGGAGCAGAGTGATACAACCAGTTACCAGCAGAGTTTGTAGAAACATATAGGAGCTTAGTGATATAACTAGTTACCAGCAGAGTTTGTAGAAACACATAGGAGCAGAGTGATACAACCAGTTACCAGCAGAGTTTGTAGAAACACATAGGAGCAGAGTGATACAACCAGTTACCAGCAGAGTTTGTAGAAACATCTAGGAGCAGAGTGATACAACCAGTTACCAGCAGAGTTTGTAGAAACACATAGGAGCAGAGTGATACAACCAGTTACCAGCAGAGTTTGTAGAAACTACTATAAGCAGAGTGATACAACCAGTTACCAGCAGAGTTTGTAGAAACACATAGGGGCATAGTGATACAACCAGTTACCAGCAGAGTTTATAGAAACATCTAGGAGCAGAGTAATAGAACCAGCACCCAATGGAGTTTATAGAAACATTTACC